>MVGT01004391.1:81167-250409 GCA_002174775.1 Macleaya cordata | reverse complement strand
TATGAGGGGTTGAAATGGAATTAATGCTTTTTCATGATTGGTTTTCAATCAATAAAATAAGCAGATGTAATATTTGGTGTCAAAATTTGGTGTTATTCTTGCTCTTTCTTGTCAACAACTTGAACGAATCCCAACCGCTACATTCCTATACACGTGTCACTTAGTCAATGGTCGATACTAAATTTTACCGGCCAGATTTTCTCCTCAGTCCTTTATATACAACACACCAAACCAAATTCTAGAAAGGGAGAAGATAGCAGAAGTGAAGCTAGAGAGAGAAAGCAGCAAACAAAGTTACAAAACCAACGAGCGAAAACATTAATGGAGACGCAGAAAAAGTTACCGGAATCTGACACAACCGGCCTGAATTTCAAGGAAACCGAACTGACTTTAGGTTTACCAGGTGAATCAAGGACTTTAAATGAGGTCGTCGGCGCCGGAGGAAAAATCAGTTCCAAACGTGGATTTTCTGAGACTGTTGATCTGAACATCGGAAGTAAAGATCGGACCAGCGATGATCAATTGGCATCTCAGAGATCATCAAAACCGCCTGCTCCGAAGTAAGATTTTCATGAATTTGAGAATTTTTATTTTTTATTTGGATGAAAATGTGTTTTTTAGACCGTATGTGATACGATTTGTGTACGTATTTTTTCTTTTTTGTTTTTAGGGCACAAGTTGTTGGATGGCCACCAGTAAGATCGTTTAGAAAGAACGCTTTGGTTCCTACGAAGAGCTGTACGTATGTAAAGGTAGCCGTAGATGGAGCACCGTATCTACGGAAAGTAGATTTGGAGATGTACGGTAGTTATCAAGAGCTTCTGAGTGCTTTAACAGAGATGTTCACCTGTTTCACCATCCGTACGTATTTTGATTTTGAAATTTTTTCAATATTTTTTGACTTTAATAGCCTTAATATTTAAATATTATGTTGAAATGTTAAGGCTAATTTGGTATTTTTCTTTATTTTTGCAGGTAATCATCTGGACGAGAGCAAGTTAATAGATCGTGTGAATGGAACTGAATATGTACCAACGTATGAAGATAAAGATGGTGACTGGATGTTAGTTGGAGACGTTCCATGGAAGTGAGTTTTTCTATATATGTCGAAATTATCCTTGTTTTTTTACTTATTTTACTTTTTTACCAATATCAAAATTTACATATTTAAATTTGTTCAGTGAAATATTTTGTTAAATAATTGAATTAACAAATTCATTTTCCATTAATTGCAGAATGTTTGTTGAATCATGTAAACGTCTTCGATTGATGATAAGTTCGGAGGCTATTGGACTTGGTAAGCCATTTTTCATTACAATTCCAATCAAATTTAACCCAAAAAAAATTATTTATGTAGATCCAA
Source organism: Macleaya cordata (assembly GCA_002174775.1). Classification (NCBI taxonomy): domain Eukaryota; kingdom Viridiplantae; phylum Streptophyta; class Magnoliopsida; order Ranunculales; family Papaveraceae; genus Macleaya; species Macleaya cordata. The sequence continues at coordinate 249,046 of MVGT01004391.1, read as the reverse complement.
ATCTTATCTAAGAATTCTGATTAAAAAAATTTTTAAATCTTATCTAAGAATTAATTTACTATTTTTTGGTAACATAAATTTTAATGGAAAAAACCGTCGCTGATAATCAACTCTTAGTGACGGTTTTCAGTTAAACCGGCCTCAATAGTTGATTATTAGCTCTTAAAACCGTCGCTAATTGTCATCTATTAGTTACGGTTTTTGAAACCGTCGTTAATTTCATAGCTAAAATGGGTTTTTTTTTAAGCATTGGAACCATCATAATCGAATTTTCTTTAGTATTGATCTTGGTTTTATCTTTCAAGTAAAACATGAATTTTGTTTAAATTTTATTTATTGTAGTTTTTATTTTGAATTATGGATTAAAATATAATTTTCAACATTTGTTGGTGCAGCTCCTAGGACCCCTCCTAAAAGTTCAAACACATGATGATGATGATGATGAGAAATGAACTTCCTTTGCAAAGGTGAAAAGCTTGTACAGAGATTGGTCCTGCCTTTGTTTTTAAGGAACCCTTTTTCTTTTCTTTCTTTTTTTTTTCTTCTTTTTTAAGAGTACATGGAGGAATAGTGAAATAATAAGTTAGAGCTGCCTGTAATAATTAATCTAGCTGCTAGGTCAATTAATTTACTAGTGCAGTACTGTATGTAATCTGCTTTTTTGGTATTATAAACATATGTACTTATTTTATATACTCAAATACATTTTAATTTGAAATCATATTTGGTCATATCTATATTAGCTCTTCAACCCATTTAATATTGTGTTCCTGCGTGCCCTAAATCGATTAGTTTCAGAGTAAGATGATTTATAGCCCGTTTGCTAGTCCTTTTGGAGCCTTCCATTTTTTTATTTTTTTTTGTGTTTGATAATGTGAAATAAAAAGGCTTATTCATTTTCAAAAGTAATTAAGTTTCATAGTAGATTTGAGAGTATGTTTTTCTTTTCTTTTTTAACATTCAGGGCATTCGAGTCTTTTAGAACACCCGACTAGTCCATGGGATATGAGGAGCCCTTGTTATCTACACACAACCTACATGAAATCTTATTTTGGGAGTGATCATAAGAAAGAATTGATCCTCAACCTCCATTTTGAAAGTATGCTTTTCATAGCGATTTCTATGTTCTAAAAGAAACATAAATTATTTCATTTAAAAGCTGAACCAATACCAAACTACTTCGTAGTTATTTAAAAAATAAAAAATAAGTTAATTTTCATAAAATGATCCGAAAAAATGGGTCCGTATACCTAGGGTAACGAATCTACATCTCGGTAAGTCCGGATCGAATTTGAGTGAAATTAGGTTAATTAAAAGCCGAAAACAAGATTAATATTGGATCTAGCTAGTAAAAACATATCACAGTATAATATTATAATTTGAAACCACTTCTTTAACTTTTAGTCGTGAGTGTAATCATGTTAATTTATATTTTCGAAGAAAAAGTAATAAAGAAAGATCAATATACATATATATATATATAGTTACCTTTATCGATTACATAAGTTAAAGAGAGTGAATAATAGAGTTTAATTTGAGTTAAAGTGAAATAAAATACTGTCAAGTGTTTTGTGTTTTAAATTTCCTTTTTCAGTAAAGGCTGATTCAGTTTACACCTGCTTGAACACTTCTGATCCATATGGGACCTCGGCTGATTTTTAGAACCATATTAACAAAAAAAAAAAATTAGGTGTAGTAGGGATTGTTTTAAGAACTAGATTAAAAGATGTATATGGTTAAGGATAAACAAGCGTTGAGCACGTGCTTTGCACGTGTTTCTTACTAAGGTTGTTCCTTACGTTAGATTTTTTTCAATTTCATAAATATAGATAAATCAACAACATAATGTAATATGCAAAAGAATACTATTTAACAAACTAAAGCAGAAAATCATGGGGATTTTGGAGAAAATCTCTCATTTTGAACCATTTAGAGATTTGGAGAAGATGTTGGTTGAGAGAGAATCGTGGGAGAAGATCATGTGATTAGTTAATGATGAATGAAAAGACCAAATTACCCTCTATAATAGGATTTACCAAGGGTAAAATATGACTTTTTTGCCCTTCTAAATTTAACTTAAACTTTGACAAAAAATAATTATTTTAAGGATAGCAAAAGTAAAAAGGCACAAAAAAAGCAATTGGCTTAATATATTAGTATAGATATGGTGACTTGGGACCAAACACGACCTTAGAGATGATAACCTGATCACTGGTCTGGTCTAGCGAGTCCCAACCCAGAGTTTTGAGTATGTAGGCTTCCATCTAGGGTTTTGAAGCCCAACCCAAATTTGACATGAAGTCTTATAGCCTGTTTGTTTTTTTGTCACTAATTAGCGGCAAATTCATGCAAAATAGGTTTTGTTTTTAACCGCTAATTAGTGGTAGTTAGAGGCAAACTTTTAATTTTGGGCTTTAAACCTATTAAGTGGTAGTAAGTGATTGAAAATAGCTTATTACCACTTAATAAGTTTGAAGCCCAAAATTAAAGGTTTTCCTCTTACTACCACTAGTTAGTGGTTAGATATAAGGGTAATGCTACGGTAACTGCCTGTTTGACTGCCTGGGTGACTGCCTCGGACGTGGCTGCTGATGTGGTGCCTCAATTTTGTGCACCACATCAGGTTACGTGGCAGATTTATTTTATTTTTTTGCTTTTCACCGATTACAATATCTAGGGTTACTTAACGGCCTGTCCAAAACCAATCCTGTAAAAGAGGAAAGGAGAGATGAAAATGGACAGAAGATGGTTCTTGTTGGTATTCTTCATGGACTCGAACCAGAAGGATAGATAGAACTCAGGAAAGATTGGGATAAACAAATAGAGGTTTGATATTTCGCAGTAGAACCACACAGTTGAGATCACTGAAATCAACTCAGAAATTACACTACCCTCTTTCTCTCTCTCTCTCACTAACTACCAAATCTAGTGGAAAAAAATGGAGAGTTCAGAACTAGATTACTTGAAATAGCACCAAAACCAACTCAAATCGGTTGAAATGATGTAGAAACCACAGATTTCAACACAGGCCCAAAGAAAGAGACATCCAAAATAAAGGATTATAAGCAATTTTTTAAGTTTTCCAAAGCTTTAACGAGCTGATAAGATGCTAAAGGAAGAAGATGATAAGAGATGATACCTTGAGAAGTTGAGAAGTTGAGAAATTGAGAAATAATAAAAGTGAATCCATATGAGGGGAGAATTAGGGTTTGAGAGTTAAAATTTCCCTTAACGAATTCTGTGAAAAAAAAATAAAAATCTGCCACGTAACCCTGATGTGGTGCACAAAATTGAGGCACCACATCAACAGCCACGTCCGAGGCAGTCAAACAGGCAGTTACCGTAGCATTACCCTAGAAATAAAGAACATTTTATATGGGCTTGCCACTAGTTAGAGTCAAAAAATAAAAAGGCTATTAGTCTAAGGAAGCCAATCTAGCCCAAAAATAAGCATTACAAATTCGGTTGCGGCCCGAACCAATTATGAGCCCGAGTACACACTAAGAAGAACAATTGCGATTCAACTAAGGTTGTGTTTGATTGTAAAAAAATGTATTACGTGGAAAAAAATTTATTTCTATATGTTCTGTGGGAATATATTCTTTAGGAGGCTAAGGAAACTTATTCTATAGAATTTGGTTGAAAATCACTATTAGTCACGCTTTTAAGTGAGTAAGACTCTAAGTTCCGTAGAATTCAAGATAAGGTATGCATTTAACCAAGATGCATATATAAGAAGAATGAACAATCTCTGTTGATTACGAATTGGGGCGAGATTATTAGTTATTATTTAAGAATTCTGCTAAGAGCAACACTAGATAAATCATTTTACCAAAACATATTAACAAATTATTTTCTGGCCAGTTTTAGCATAAATTTTTTTTTCCTTAATTACTTAAAGGAAGTTATTACAAATTAAATAAACAGACGGTGGAGATTAAGGAGATGGGCCCACAGCCCATCCATGAGAATGAGATGGCAGTGGAACAGTGGAAATGAAAAGCAAGCAACTCATGCCCCATGGGGGCACGTTAATATATGTGAAAACTTTGTATTTTTTTTTTGTGTGTACAGAAAAAGTATTTTACCTACTACTCTGGGGTCTGGGACCTCATCTGGGGTAGACTGGTACCTGATAGCGTCTTGAAGCAAAATCATGCTAAAATAAGCCTTGGGGGTAGGCATCTGTCCACTCACTTACGTCGTTCCCTTCTTTTGTGTTTGTTTGTATCATCCATCACATCACTATCCAACTCACCAACCCTGCTGCTGATTGTCTCCCTCTCTCTCATTTTAGGCCTTGTCTACTCATCTCAATGGGCAATGCCGCCCATACGTCTGGACCCGGTTTAGAATGTGGATCTATTCTGCTCAGTTTTTAGTATGTGGATCTATAATGGAGGTTATGTCACTTGCGATAGAGTCTGTATCCACCGTTTAAATTGAATTTTTAGGTGATCGATGTATTTTGATTATGTCACCAACTGAATTTATTCAGCATTTTTGCCAATCATATCCTTCCTTATATGCATGGTTTCTATATATCCATTGGGAAGCACATTACACTATAGTAATGGATGTTTGATAGCATAATCAATAAGAAAAAGATTAATGTTAACGTGTGCGTTAGATTATTTTTGTAAGAATTGTTTTGCAAATTAGAAGTCTTCAAATTAGTTGATTTTCTATGGATATTGCATTATCATCACTTATATGATATCAACAAAAAAATCAGCTCAACAAAATATCTCTAACACTCGTTAGTTTTTCATTCACACTATTAAATTTTAGATTAAGTTTTCGTCGTTCCAAAAGTCTCCGATTGAACTGATTTTTTTTTGATATATGATCCAAATAGTAAGTAACATAGTAACATAAAGTCAGCATATGGAATGAGAACTGATTATCTCAATTCCCGATTTTACTTTTTCCAATACTAGATATTTTTTGAGAATAGTCCTATATAAAAAGATAAGTGTTGAAATTTAATATATAAGATCTTAAGACTTCTTGATTAATTAGTTCTGAGTTTATTTTTAGATTTGAATTGGATGCCAATAAGTTTAATAAATTACAATCTATAATACAATTCAGGACGGGGGGTAGAGTTGTCATTTTTATAAATTGTGATGCTTCATAAGCCCCCCTGCTCTCCTCTCTCTCTCCCCAGGGCCGTCTCTGAGATTCAGGGGCCCAAGGCGAACATGTAAAATTGGGCCCCAATATATTAACTTCGACGACTTTCCATTTTGGCTAAGTTCCAATTAGAGAGCAAAAGAGATGAAATGTTGCAGTTTTCACTATGTTATTAATTAGCGAGAGATATACAATAAGTAAAAATTTAGGGTTATGGTTTTACTTTTTTTTTTCTAAGATTACTACTCTTTTATTGTTGAATATGAGAAAAAGTAGAAATACAGTATGCACTGACAAAGAAGAAAATACCTAATTTTTTTTGTGAGTTATATATGTCATGAAATTTTGTGTTAAAAAGTGTTTTTTTAGGAGTAGTTTTAGACCTGAAAAATTTAACAAAGAAAATTTCTACTGCCACTCTAATTTTTCTTTTCTAACACAAATTTAATGCTTACACTCCACTTGCAATAGACTATGGGCCACTCGAAGATAATGTAAGAGCCTGATTAGTGAGAACGATCTCCTCATATCATATTCACATATATCTTATCATTTAATATTTTTAACTTAATTCAAAGTTGGTTGAATACTCAAAAAAAAAAAAAAAAAAAAACAAAAACAACAAAAACCCCTTATCATCACCGTATGGATTTATGGGATGGTGTAAACACCAATGGGGAGCTAAAAAAAAATATTAGGGTGGCAATAGATTTTCTATTAACAAATTTTTGAATTCTTTAATAGTCTGTTTACATGGAGGATTTTAGGTAGGAATTTGGTAGGGATCGGGGATTTCGTGAGAAACTTGTTAGAAATTATCATATTATAAATTTAACTTTTTTTCCACCAAATCTCTAGTCCCTACAAAATCACTACATAAAATTCCTCGTCCAGTAAGATTATAAAGTTATTTTTTATAAATTTAAATATTAAAGTTATATTATATGAGTTAATAAGCTCCGCAACCAAAGTTTTGTTGACAATATTGAAACAAGATTTTTTGATAGGCCACATAGAGCTAGATGATCTCAAATTGGTCTTTAGCGAGGATGTTCTCCTCACCATACAGATCATTCTCACAAAAAATCACACCATTCTGAAACTTCTACCCCTTTCGAAAATTGTGATTTGTGGTCTGTCCATATACAAAATTTATCGTAATCAAGATTTCATGGGGTTGGAAGTGTTAGAACAAAGTGATTTTGTAGGAGAATAATCAATGTGATGAAGAGATTGTCTTCACACCCGTGAATCATCTCCATATAGGCCCCAAAAAAACCTTGTCAAACTCTTAGTTGCATAACCTAAAATTACGTACATATATAAGGTGAATTTTTTTAGGGGGCCCCAAAAAATTTGGGGGCCCAAGGCGGCCGCCTTGCTGGCCTGCCCTCAAAGCCGGGCCTGTCTCTCCCTGCCCTCTCTACCTCTCTCTCGATCTCAGGCTCCCCCTCTCTGCTCCCTGCCCTCTCTCTCGATCTGAAGTAGGCTCCTCCTCTCTCTCCCTGCCCTCTCTCTCAAATTTCTCTGTAAGCAGCGTCCTCTCTCTCTCGAGCATATTTGTCCCGTTCTCTCCCCCTCTCTCTCCCTGCCCTCCCCTCTCTTTCCCTGCCCTCTCTCTCTCTCTCCGGAGGTTTTGAGCTGTGCCGGAGGCACGGCGATATACCTAATAAAATACAAGTCATATAACAAAGTATTCACAGTAACGTGAACCACTTTTCCCAGTTAGTGTTGGACGTAATTTGGTGTCGGACATAATTTGAATACGGGAATCGATTCTACTACATCCAGCCCAGGTACTTCAATAAGTGAACCGGACCCTACCCGTTGACACACAAAGACACCCCTACTTTATACACTCGTCTTCAATAATTTCTCTAATAATTTTAAATTATTACCTCTAAAAAAACAATAAAAATAAAAATTATTATTGTCCTTTTTTTTTTTTTTTTTTTTGTTAGGGGCTCTGCAAGTACCTGCATTTCTCAGAAAATGCCATCCCTTCTCTTCAATCGAGAAACCCTTATTGATCATCTTTCATGGAGGTCTCATAATAACACCTCCTCCTCCTCAAAATACCCTCAGAAAACAACTTTCAAATCTCCCTCTCTCTCTCTCTCTCTCTCTCTCTCTGCAACCTCACTCAACAAACACCTCCTCCATTATTGTCTCTCTCATCCATTCATGTAATAACCACTCTTATTAATTAAATCTCTCTAATCTCCCTGATGTAAATGATCTCCTCCAGGTTCATCCCTTTTTGATCTCTCTTTCTCTCTCTAAGCTTTCTTCTTCTTCAATTTTTTTCGAGATCTGTTGTTTATTTGTATTGGAATCACATCTCAGATAGTGAAAACTAGGTTTTTTTTTTGTTTCTTCGTCAACTTTATGATCATCATTCAAGATTTTGGTTCCATTTCTTTGAGCAAGATCTGATCTTTCGTCCAAAAAAAAAGAAAATCGGGTTTTATGGCAATAACTTAGGGTTTCTGAACAAATTTTCAATGTTCAGGACTTGGATCTAGTCTTGTGTTGCTTATAGTTGTTGTTTATGACACAGATCTACGATTTTCTCTTTCAATTTCGAGATATAAGACCGGGATCTAGGTTTTCTAGGTCTAGGTTTATCCGTTGGGATTGATGATGTTGTAGTATGTTCTGAGGTTTGTTGTTTATAAAATTCTTGGACCATGAACTTGATCTAGGGCTTCTTTTTAATTTGAAAACTTTGCCACAATGCTCAAGCAATTTCTCAGCAGATTCCCTCGGAAATCATCGAAATCTGACAGTGGTGATTCTGCTGGAAGCAATTCCGGTAACAATAGTGTCGTCTCCGGCAATGGAATCCAACGTACGAACAGTACAAATGCTGTTTCCGGTCGATCAAACGTGGTTAAAAGGATGTCATCGGCTGTTTTTCCGTCGAGTGTTGTAGCTGGAATTGAGCCTCTTTTATCATTCAAAGATGTTCCGAATCCGGAGAAACAGAACTTGTTAATCAGTAAGTTAAACCTCTGTTGTGTGGTTTTTGACTTCAATGATCCAAATAACAACGCTGCAGAGAAAGATCTGAAACGACAGACCTTGATTGAGCTTGTTGATTTTGTTGCTTCTGGATCTGCTAGGTTTACTGAACCTGTCATTGCTGCAATATGTAAAATGTCTGCGATTAACTTGTTTAGGGTTTTCCCACCTAATTACCGGTCCAATTCCAGTGGTGGAGAAAATGATGATGATGAACCAATGTTTGATCCTGCTTGGTCTCATTTACAATTAGTTTATGATTTACTGCTTAGATTTATCACTTCTAGTTCCCTTGATGCAAAGGTTGCAAAAAAGCATGTAGATCATTCATTTATATTGAAATTGCTAGACCTTTTTGATTCTGACGATCCAAGAGAAAGGGACTGTTTGAAAACAATTCTGCATAGAATTTATGGGAAATTCATGGTTCACAGGCCATTTGTAAGAAAGGCTGTAAGCAACATCTTTTATCGTTTTGTTTTTGAAACTGAACGACACAACGGAATTGCTGAGCTATTGGAGATTTTTGGGAGTGTAATAAGTGGGTTTGCATTACCATTGAAGGAGGAGCATAAGATGTTTCTGTGGAGGGCTTTGATTCCTCTACACAAACCAAAATCTGTGGGTCTTTACCTTCAGCAATTGTCATATTGTATAGCACAGTTTATAGAGAAGGACCCAAAGTTGGTAAGTTCTGTGATAAGAGGGTTATTGAAATATTGGCCAGTAACAAGTAGTCAGAAGGAAGTTATGTTCTTGGGTGAAATGGAGGAGATTTTGGAAGCGACTAACATGGTTGAATTCCAAAAGATTATGGTCCCATTGTTCAGGAGGATTGGGTCCTGTCTCAACAGTTCTCATTTCCAGGTAATTTCTTTCAGACTTAAACTACTCTTGGTTTGATCTCTATGGGTGGATGGTGTGTTCTTGTTTTGTTTAGGTGTCTGGTTATTCATGCCAGGTCTTTATCTTTAACTCTATCCAATTCCCACTAATCTGGTGAAATGAGAAATTTTTTGGGTTCATGCAAATACATTCCATGATGCTAGCTTTTCTTTCACTACTTAAGTCATTCTTACATTTAATTTCATTTTCCTTGAAAGACCTTCCCACTGATATATATTTTCTGGTTTGTGTCAGAAGCATGGTTATGATGGATGTTAACTTATGAAGGAGTAGATCAATTGAAATGAAAAAGTGATTATAGTTTGTCATGAGCTCCCAAAAGTAGAATCTAGAGTATGACCCATTCACAAGTATTAGTGGCTTGAATTTCTGACCTGCAAATAGTTAGAACTCTTTAAGGAATTCATGATATTTAATTGGAAGCCACCAATACTATTGTTGGCTTGAATTCATGATATTTAAGAAGAAACTAGCTCCAAATAAAGGTTACGGAAGTTAATGAGTTGACCTAACCTTGTAAGGACTTCCGCTGCATATTCCCTTGCTAAAAGAATATATAAATCTCCCCCTTTCCTGACATCTTATACTTCATATTCTCGTTGTTCAAGTTTTAGTGGTTATAGCATTCCATATATATGTTAAACTTTGAGTTTGAAAATGATGTACTGTTAGTAAAGATGACAATAAATGGTGGCCTAATTATGTAAAGTACTATATGCAAAGCACTAGGTATGCTTTAACATCAATGGGTAATTTTGATAATGGGAAGTGCTAAAGTTACGAACAGAAGTTCATCGGATGGTGATGATTCCCCATATGATCCCATATGATCTTGTATACAATTCCCATTACTTCATTCCCTTCTTTTATATGGTTTGTAGGTACATTCCTCAGTTCTTTTAACTGTATTTCTTTGTTTAGATTCTCAACAGTATCTCAGTTTTATGGCTCTTAATATTGCATTGATTAGGACGAGTCTGCAAGAGGAGGTTTAGGAACTTGTGGTTTCTTTTTGGATCCTTAACACAATAGTTACACATCTAAGAATTTGTTGTTTCTGAAATAATTTACTCAAAATTCTTATTGTTCAACTTCATTGAAAAGATTGGATATTAACTCATATGCAGTTAATGGGAATATTTTAGGCTCCTAAGCTTGGGCATGATTTTTGAGATGTGATTGCCAAATTGTCACGAGTGAACTCCATTTCATTTCCCAATCTTTTACTGAGATACGATTAGTTTTTATTATCAGTACAGCCTTAGAATCCATTGACGCAGTATTAGTTGCCATCATAAGCACTTTTCTAAAATATGACTGTTTTATGATCTACAATCAGTTGGGCTCAAGGCAGTGGACTAGGATTAGGTAGAGCAGAAAGAACTTTGGATTCAAGTTTTTGCTTATGGAGATAATTTCTATCAAGAGTTTCAGAGAGCAGATTGAGGTGAAGGAAAATTGGTGAGAGAAGTGGAGCACATAAAAGACGGAAGGTTTTAGTTATCCTGTTAATCATGAAAGGTGTTTAAGTTCTTTATCAAGTTGGTGCTTAAGGTCTTTACCAGTTCAGCTAATAAAAAAGAAGAATTTGTACCAATTCTGAGTTAGCCAATTTTCAGACGGTGAATGTAATCCTTCTGCATACAGATCAAATTACGATGAAGTGATGCATGATCTAATTCCGTTGGTTTCAGATTTACTTTGAGAAAGTTTTACCATCTGGAACTTGTCTGTGTGTTCTTTCTATTGTTTTCGAACGTTATGTCCAAGTTTTTGGGAAATAAATCCTAGAAGTTCCTGCTTGAGGATGATTCTCGTATGCCAACCAATTGCGGCACATGCTTGGTACTGGGACCTGCAGAATGGTGGTCCCATTTAGTGATCTAATGGGGACCAAGAACTGACACTGATCTTTCTGCTGTTTTCGAGGTTTATGTTCAAGGTTCTTGGAATATACATCCTAGAAGTTCCTACTTGAGTCTCTCTAGAGTCCATGCCTCTATATATCCAACTGATGCATATTGTGGCACATGCTTGGTGCTGGGATCTGCTGAAGGATGGTCCTGGTTTGTGATCTCCTAATAGGGACCAGAACTGCTCTAATCACACCATTGTAGCTATGCAATGCGTAAATTCTTTTACCTATTTCTGGTTTTTAGTCATCTCTCCATAGTGTCTGAGGATTGCTGTTATTACTGTCATCTTTTTTACCTATTATGCATTTAGAGACATGAGACTTGATGTAAGTGTTGAGGGTAAAAATAAAGTAACATGGTTTTTTTTTTAATTACAATTTCAGGTGGCTGAAAGGGCACTTTTCTTATGGAACAATGATCATATTGTGAGTCTCATAGCACACAACCGGCAGGTGATTCTGCCCCTTATTTACCCAGCCCTTGAGAAGAACACCCAGGGCCACTGGAATCAAGCTGTGCTCAATTTGACTCTAAACGTTAGGAAGATGTTCTCAGAGATGGACAATGAGCTGGTCCTGTCTTACCAGGGAAAGTTTGAGGATGAAGCAGCGAAGCTAAAGACGGTAGCCGACAAGCGGAGGGTAATATGGGAACAATTGGAGAATATTGCCAGCTTCCAGCCGGTGACCGGGAACACTGCAGTTATGGTAACACCATGAACATCTTCTATCAGCCTGCTCGTCTTATTTAAGCAGCATTTATATATCGCCATGCTTGTCCCCGTGTTTTTTTTCCTTTAGGGTATAGCAGTGTATTTTGAATTGTCTAAGGGTGGTGGTGGTCTGATTTGGATGTGATCTTTCTGGCCCTAATGCAAAGCCATCTTCTATGTTAAGGTGTTTCCAATTGTAACTGTGAGTTTTATATCAGTTTGATTTTGGCCCCTGACGAGCTATTAAAAGAGCGTGAATGGGTTCATGACACATCTTTACTTATACACTGGTTATTTGCAAGCCTGTTGCTCAAAAACACATTAAAACACACGTTTAGTTAGATCGGTATGTAAATTAGAAAAGGCGAAAAAACTGTTTTTTTTTTTTTCGCTCGCAATGAAGGTATCGTTTTGGTATTTGATTTGGTAGTCTCCCGAATTTGTAAATTCTACCCAGCCTGACACAGTAGTTAAGGAGGTTACTTGATATTGGTCTTCCAATTTGCATGGGGCAAGCATTTGTTCATCTGTTGGTGTGGAGTGGGTGGTTTGGTAGCAGTGTTGAATTGTAAAGTATGCACTGGCGGAATCAAGAAGTTTGTTGATGGTGTTTTAGACTTCTCAAGTTAAGAGCCTGTTTGGTAACAATTATTTTAATTGATTATGAGCCTCGTAATCCATTCTGAAGCTTATAATCAATTTTGAGATTTTAATTAGGTGTTTGGTAACAATTCTTGAATTAATTATCTCTTAATGAGAATTGAGTTTCTCATTAAAAATAAAAATAGAAAATACTTGTTTAAATAACCAATAAACAAGTTTTATGGGATTATCGGGATTTGGACCATCGGGTTTCAAAAAAAAACAGAGAGAAATCTTCTTTGTCTCGTCTGCAACTTCTTCCTCTCGGACCTTTCGTCTACAACTTCAATCTCAATGGTCCCCTCTATCTGCTCATTTCTCTCTCTTCTCTCTTCATCGCCATTTTTCTGGATCTTAACTTAAGGTTCGGTCGTTGTCCCCCTTCTTCAGCATTTTCTCTACTTCGTTATGCAAGTGTGACAGATAAAGAGATCTCTCTTCTTTCTCTCCCACTCTCTTCTCTCTCTCGCATGATCCTTGCTTTCCTACTGTGTGTGGCAGATTCACACAACAGTAAAATTGGAGAGATTTGTGAATTTACAGGTTATGATTTTCCTTTTCTATGAAGCTATTGAAGATGATTGATTGTGCTACTTCAGATTTCTATAATTGAGAAATTGGTGGGATCTATAACTGATAAAGCCATGGGTGAAATTAGTGGAATCTATAATTGATAAAGCCGTGGATATTGATGGTTATGGAAATTTAGGATCTTCTTGATTTTACCCCTTAGGGTTTTTTTTGTGCAAAAAAAAAATTAGGGTTTTTTTTATTGGTAAGATAATATTAGGGTTCTTCAAATTATTCAAATATCTCAGACAAAAAATATGAATTAAAGAGAAAACTAAAAATGATAAACATGCATTATTTATCAACTTGTTAAAATTTCTACAAAAAATAATTTTTAGAGAATTATTTTTGGCAGAATTATTTTTAAATCTAAAACCAATTTTAACATAAATTTTGCCAAACGGGGCCCTATAACAAGAGTAAAATTTAATTGGACAATTAATTATTCACCTATCCATCCAGATCCAGTCGTGTGTCGTGTGTCGTGAGTCTCTCTCGATCATCTCTTTCTTCTTATTATGGTACGAAGGAACCACCATCCCAGATTAGAGTGAGAAAGTAACGTCATGTCCGTTTGAACTTTTAATCCGCTTAACAATTCGTTGAAATTCTATGACCATTCATTTTATCATCAATTCAACCAATTTTTTAGAATAATGTATTTTTTAGGGTGAATGCATGGTCTTTATGACAAAGAAATTATCATAATAAAAAAATCAAATCAATATGAGGACTCCTTATATAATTAGACGTAATCAAGAAACAAGAATGTGGTGTATTTAAAAAGAACAATTTCCAGACTTATAACAAAGCATAGATGCATTATAATTGACGTATAAAAAGCGCAAAAAAACTGTCGTGAACATCATATCCAACAAAAGACTGAGGTGGTCATTAATAGGCGCAAAAATGACTACCATCAACGGATACAGAGAAGGCTACCACTAACAAAAGCAAATAAAACTACCACCAACAGGTACAAAGAGGGTTGCCACCAATGAGCGTAGGTCTTATTTAGTATAACCTACATACATATATATCATATCACATTACATGAATCTAACTTAAGGGTAAATCCACCCTCGAGAGAGTTTGAACCCAAAACCTTCGAATACATAGGAGAAATGCGAACTAACCAGGTAAGTCGTGGTTTGCATATAACTTTTTTACAAGGTCTTTGTAGGGCTAACATAGATTAGGAGGAGTTCAAGTTTGTGTTTCGACCTTGGATAGAATTAACTTTTTAAAACCTAAAATATAGGTAAATTGTAAAAAAAATTTGGTTAAATTTAAAATTTCTCTCGTATCTTTTACTGTTATGATGTGGCTCCAACATGGAGTTCACTATGTGTACGTGAGTCACAAATTTTGACTTATATTCTTACTAGGTATATCACCTTTACCTCCGACACGACTCAAAACCTTGTCCATTCTCTCAACACGCGCTTCACGCGCGTGGGTTGAATGTCCAAACGTGCTACGCGCGTTGCTCTCATGCGTGCTTCGCGCGCACACCTTTGGATCCATTCCACGCGACTCCACCGTCAAGTGTAAATCAGGTGTAAATAAATAACTATTACCACAGGACACACCCGGTATTTCGTAAAAGATAATAAGGCTATTTTAGTCATTTATGTAATAAAAATGTTAAATGGTATAATAGTATTAAAAAATAAAATAAGGTTATTTTGGTCATTTACTACCACGGGACATATCCGATATTTTAGAAACTTAAGGGCGTTTTTGTCTTTAAAATAAATATACCTTGTTGTCGTAATAAGAAATAACCTCGTTGTGCTTGATACAAATAATTTGTCGAAAGAGGACAGAATTGCCCCATCATCCTGAATTGTATTATAGATTGTTACATGTTCTACTAATTCTTATAGGATTATATTTCTTTTTGGAGCCGGAGTTATATAGAGACTAATTTTTTTTGCGTCTCTTAATCATTTAAGTAAATATCATCCCAAATCTCCATCTCAAAAATAGGTTTTAACAGCATAAGAAAAAGTAGAGTGTTTTAGAGATAAAGTGGGATTGGATCATTAAAGAAAAATCTCCATTTAAAAGATAATAGAAGTGACTTATAATACATGCACTTTTTCGCTATAAAAGCGTATAAATATGAGAAAAGTACATTAAAAACTCTTTAGATTAAAAAAATTGCATTTAAGTAACCATTTTTAAACTAAATATAAAAATAATACCATCTCTCAATTTTTGCTCAAAATCTCTAAAACATATCATTTTAGCTCTTTACTATCTAGACCCTTTATTCTTCAATCTAGACCCAATTTTAGACCCACACGTAAGATAATTTCATCTAAAAAGTAAAAGTATTTTAGAGTAAAATAAGGGGTGGGTGTTATTTTTATATTTAATTTGAAAATAGTAATTTGGGTGCAATTTCTCCAAACTAAAGTGTCTTTAATATACTTTTCCCTATAAACACACATGCAAATAAAAAAACACGTGTAACACACATGCATTACATGTATTAATTAATGGGATAACACGGTCATAACGGCACTGTGAGTCCACCTAAACGTCGTTAGTTTGAGTCCATTTTCACCAAACTTACAAACTATTTAAAGTATAATAACGTGAGAAAATCCAAAAATCATTAATTAAAAAAATCTTGGCCACGTTTTCGGCTTATATATACATGTGGGTCCCACAGAGGGGTTATATAAGTAGCTATATAACTTGACCCTATATATGAGGTTATATAGCCCGTCTTATATAACCCCGCATGTAGGGCTCACGTATAATGCATTCAGGGGCTAATTTTTGGAGATGATATTTTTCTCACTATGTATATCATCTTATTAAAAAAAGCAGCTCGTTTTAAAACTTCTAACCCCCTCAAATTAGCCTTTAAAAATTTAGTAAGTTTTAAACTTTTATTTTAACCGTTGAAGTATAGGGGAAGAAATATGAGGTTAGAAGTTTTAGAACCGGCTTATTTCAGGAGTATGTTCTCCTCACCATGTAGATGTCCTCTCCAAAAATCAACCCCCTGGGCCATACAACCTACAGCTGTCCTTAATTAATTACTACATTATCTACACAGTACTTGTACTATTAAGGTTAAAATGGTCCACACAAACACAACAACACTAATAAATTTCTTTTGAGGAAAAAAACACAAAAGACCTTAGACCCTAAGCAATTGATCCCCTTCACTCAGTCCTCTCTGTCATGAACTATTTTTTTAATAATTTCATTTACATTTCATTTTCATTTTGATTTTCATCTCATCTTTCTTAAACCCTAGCTATAAAAAAGAACATCCACCAATTCGTTAATAAACGTTTCATCACCGACACAACTGCATGAGTTTAGTTCCTTTGGTTATTAATTAGTGCCGGCAAGATCAGTTAGAGATCTAGAGAGAGAAAAAGATGTATGCACCACCGTCGTATCAGGAGATGTCATACATGGAGCACGTCCAAAGGCGCCATGAAGAGAAGGGCTGCATCTACGCTTGGTTTGTTTAATTAATTTCTCTCTCACTCTCTTTCTCTCTCTAGATCTATATAACATCTGATGAAACTACAATTTTCTCTTATTCTTTTTTTTTTTCTTCATTTTTGTCTTTGTTTCTCGTCTGATCAACCTGATCTGTTTTCAGATTCCTCAGATCATAGCTAGGTTGATAATGATAAGTGGGTTCCTTTACCTTCCACTAATTTATATTTGATCAGGAGAAATACTTTTCCCAATCTAAAAATGCCCAATCTAAAAATAGGACCTATATAGAATATCGATCCAAAATGAGCTTAATTAGAGTGTTGATGTCTTACTAATCTATCATGCAGATATAATAATATTATCACATAATTTTAAAATTTTTAAATTCATCGTAAGTTAGTGTGATTTATAGGCTATCCAATTTTATTGATAATTTTAAAATAATTTTTTATAAAGTTAATTAGAAGTTTTAGAGTGAAATTAATTTTACATTGAGATGATCTATATGGTGAATAGATCATCTACCCTTAAAGTGGGGTTCGGTGGACTCTTATTTAGTGGTGTTAAAGTAATTTTTCCAAAAGTATTTTCCTTTCGAAAATTATGGGTANATACCTCTACGCCCCATTTCGGACGTGGTGCCAGATCCACGCCCCGTAAAATAATTTGCAGATGAGTCTGGAGAAGACCAATTTTAGCCTATCTCCGAACCTCGTAGGCTAAAATTCTTATTTTAGCCTACCCACTGTGCAAGTGGGATAAGGTAAAATCCAAATTTACCTTACCACTGTGGATGGTCTTAGTGGTGTTAAAGTAATTTTTCCAAAAGTATTTTCCTTTCGAAAATTATGGGTATTCTAAAGTTAGCGAGACCCACTTATAAATTTTATTAGATCATAAAAAGATGATGGATGTTGTTTGTGACTGTTGTGTGTTTTGTGGCACAGTTTGTTTGCTGCGTGTTGCTGTTTCTGCTGCTTCGAGACATGTGAGTGTTGCTTGGATATGATTTGCTGCTGTTGCCCTTAGAATTAAATTTGACACCCTATAGTAAGTGATGTTGATGATGTAGTGTATCGTGGAGTATTATTTTAATTATGTCCTAGTCTGGTCCCTCCTCTCTTTGTAATAAAATTAGCTAGATTAGGCCATTTAGGTTATTGATGAATTGTTGATGACTTAATTGTCTGTGTGTTGTGTACGTGTTTTCTATGCTAGAATAAATTTTTTTATTGTCTTATTGCTTTTATCTTCGGCTCTGCTTGGTACACCGTGAATATTTGTGTACGTGTTTTCTATACTAGAATAAATTTTTTTATTGTCTTATTGCTTTTATCTTCGGCTCTGCTTGGTACACCGTGAATATTGGTAAATGCGAAAATTCACGATTTATCATATGTTTGTAGATGATTGANACCTGCTATTCAAAAAACCCTACTTCATATGAGATGTTTTAATGGTTAAATTTTTTTTTTAAGGATAGTCACTTCTTCACGGAGACCACTCTTGTTAAAAATCAGTCTATTTCAAATTTTTTGATCCTATTAAAAATTAATTTTTAGTTAGTTAAAAATTAAGTAAAAATATTGTCCATTTTTCTATTCATCTTTAATCAATTTTTTAATAGGATTAAGATTTTTGAATAAATAATGAACTGATTATCTGTGAGGATCAAACCTTTACAAATTATTTTTTTAGAGTATAGTGAAAATAAATAAATGAGTTTTTGTTAAAACCTCAAAATGAGGCTTTGGCTTATGTGTTAGTACCAACTACTAACTACAACAACCACCATCACAACTGAACAAAAAATTTGAGATTATGTGGGGAAAAAACATCAAACAACTAAAAAACTTAGTTTTGAAAACCTAGCTAGTGGTACTTCAACTTGTCACTTTAGGTTTATCTCAATGTTTACCAAAAATAAGAAGAAATTTGTTAGCAAGACAACGTCACTAGGCTAAATTAGACCTTTGAAGCTACTATAATTGGGGTTGGGATTGGACATGCTTAAATCAACATGTTATTAAGATAATTAATATTGGACTCACATAGAGATGATCGATCTAAGAACTGATCTTTTGTTGGGATGATGTAAGTATTATATAGATCATCATCGCCCAAAATCAGATCATTCTAAAAACAATCATCAACCCAAACTGATAATTTTAGAGAACTATTGTTTTAACCCAGATTTTTTAAAAGTACACTTGTTTATGAGGGCTCGATCACTCATTTTTCTCTATTTTCTTTCTTTAGGGGTTTTTATAGATCATCCTCTATTATGACACAACACATCGACATCTAACTATCTAAGGCCATCTAGACCCCAGTCAAAATGGGCTGAAATTATCAGTTCTAGATAAGAGGGGATGGTTTGATCTCAAAAATGGTTCGTAAAAATTGGTTGTTCAGAGAAGGTTCATTTGAAGCCCACCGGGCTATTCCAATATTAGTGTGAGTTGTTTTATAGGCTCTCTCCAAAATCTTATTGACACCCTCCTGGTTAGACACCTCTCGAATTTGCATTTGTTGTTGTTGGCCGGCTCTAATCTTATTGGCTCCCCCAATTTAAAATTAAATTTTTTTCGTTTCAAAACTACAAAATATGTTAAGAAATATATAGGAATACCTTAAAAAGAATTGATTGATAGTCTATTGGACGATTGGAAGACCAATGCTCTCTTCCATCACATAGGGAAGAAGATTTTCCATGATGAAGTGGTTTGACCAAAATGAAGACTGTCACTAGTGATTATGGAGTCAAACTAAATTGACCAAGTACGACCTATCTGGCTTGCCCATAACATTTTGGGGTGCCTTTAAAATTTGGTTGGTGGGGTGGAAGGAAGGAAACAGAAAAAAAAAAAAGAAAAAGAAAATGATAGAACATTACACTTGCGTGTGAGTGGTTTTGCCCTCTCACACGTACATGGATTAATGTTGATCTAAACAATGAAAATATAATCATCACAAAAAATTCAGTCCTCTAATCATATCCATGTGACCTCATTGATAGGTGTAATCTAAGTGTAAATTCACTTAAGGGCTTAAAGGACACATTTGGTATTTCAATAAAAGATGTCAAGATTTGTTAGGGCTAAACCTTTGTCGTATGGGAGGCCATGGAGTCCCTTATAAATAACAAAGATATTTAAGGTATGGGATATTTTGACAAGATGTTGTCTAAGATTTTTATGGGTCCCAAAAAGAAATCATAAAAAGGTTTATTTTCAATGAGGATATTAACAATTTCACACTACGTAGATCACATTCGTATAAAATCACCATGATCTAAGACTTATAAGTTATAACTTCATCAAATATTAGTTTAAAATTAATAATATTTATAAACGACCTATAAATTGCTCAATTTTTTGAAGAGGTTAGAAGTCCTAAGATTATGTAATTATTGGTGAAGATGATTTACGTGATGATCATTATAACGTCCCCGCAAAAAATAAATCTTTGGATCATCTCCATGTATACCTTACAAAATATCTGTGTAATGTCTTGACAAGATAAAGTTAGTAGAGTATCCTATCCGAATATGAAATGGGATAGCACCGTTATAACGGCCGTGAGAGTGACCTGTTAATTTCGTTAGTGTGGGTCAAGTCTCACCAACTAAAAGCTACTCTATCAATAAACTAATGTGAAAAGATCCAAGATCCTTTATTCCTTTTTTTGATACAAAGAAGATCCAAAATCATTAGTTACAAAATATATATTGGCCACGTTTTCTGCTTTCGTGTTGTTTTTGCAGTATTTTATTGATAAAAATAATTATTGGAGAGGCATTTTCATCTTCTCCAAGACGTGACTTTTGTGCTTATATGATACCATATTAATTTTCTGATATTANCGAGCAACAGCAGCACAAGAAACACCTTTATCATTCGTTGCAGCGTCGACATTAATCTTTAAAGAAGGGAATACAGGTGGCAACCAAGTAACACGAACAGCTGGTTCATCAAAGGTATTATAATCAGTTGTGTTAGGCACAGTTGGAGCTGCATACGAGAAATCAGAAACTAGATTAATAGCCTTGCAAAGAATAGAATTTAAATCAATTGGTTTCTGATGAAAAACAACAGCATTACGAGCCTTCCACAAGCTCCATAAAATATGTATACCCAAACGGAAACCATCAATACCAAACCCCCACCATTCCTTAAGCATCTCAAGGATTGAAATGACATCTGATGAAGAACGATAGCCCAAAGGAGAAATTAAAAATAGGCTCTTAGTAACATCACATTGGGCAAATAAATGATCAACTGTCTCAACAGTAGAGTGACAAAGCGGACACTCAATGGGGACATCCTTAATAAAACGTCCAATGGATGAACGAACAGCAATGGCCCCAGAAAGAATCCTCCAAATAAACATTTTAACTCTAGGAGAGCATTGATCAAGCTTCCAAAATTGTTTCCAAGGGAAAGAGGAAACAATAGAAGCAATAGAAGTAGATGGTTCCAAATCAGAAAGTACCCTATAGAAAGACTTGGGAGTGAACATACCTGTTGGGGTCTTGGTCCAAATAAGTCTATCTAACTGATCAGTTTGGGGAAGTCGAATACGAACAATGGCCTGAACCTCAAGATCAGAGAATAAACTCTGAAGCAAAGGGACATTCCATTCCTTCGTATTAGGGAGAAAAAGGTCACTAACCAACTGAATATGGCAGTCATGGGGGCAAGGAGAGATCGGCTTGAAGGTTGAAATAGAGGGGATCCAAGGGTCCTTCCATATCGATATCGACTCACCATTACCTACAAACCAGCAAGAATTACCTTCCACGAGTGGTCTGAGGGATAACATAGATCGCCAAATAGGAGAAGCAGAGGAAGCTATGCAACAAGACCAAATATTTTCATGTTTCAGATATTTGGCTTTCAAAAGACGCACCCATAAAGAGTCAGGAGTAGTCAGGAATCGCCACAAGAGTTTGGCAACAAGAGATTTATTGACAAACTCAAGTGATCGAATGCCAAGCCCCCCACTATCTTTAGGTTTACAAAATTCAGACCATTTGAGGAAATGCATTTTCTTAGTATCCGATTCATGTCCCCACCAGAAATCACGTTGAATCCCTTCAAGCTGCTTAAGAACAGACTTAGGCAAAAGGTGAGTAGACATAAAATAAATTGAAATGGAAGCAAGACTAGAAGTAAGCAATATATGTCTACCCATATGAGTAAGATGATGAACTTTCCAACTGCTAAGCTTAGATTTAGTCTTTTCTATGAGAAAGTTATAAGAAGAGATTCTAGACTTAGGTTGGAGAAGAGAACAACCCAAATACTTATCAGATAATCTCAAGATTTGAACACCAAGCATGTTAGAAATGAATTGCCGACGATTGTTAGGGATGGCCTTACTAAAAAATATAGATGACTTTGAAAAGTTTATTTGTTGACCAGATAAAGAAGTATAAGTATGTATTATATTTTGCAAAGCCATAATATTAGCATTATTAGCAACACCAAAGAAAAATAAGTCATCAGCAAACATGAGATTAGCAATAGATGGTGCAAGAGAATTAACTTTCAGACCATTATACAATCCAGCTGAAGTATATTGATCAGTAATCCAAGATAAACCCTGAGTACAAAGAATGAAAAGATAGGGTGATAATGGGCAACCCTGTCTGAGACCTCGACTACTAGTAAAATTGCCAAAGGGCCGACCATTAAGTAAAATAGAAAAAGTAGGAGTTCTCACACAGTTCATAATTAAAGAATGAATAGAACCCGAAACACCCAATCTAGACAGAACTGCACTAAGAAAATCCCAATTAATACGATCATAGGCTTTTGACATATCAATTTTCAAAGCAAAGGATCCCTGTCTAGAAGTAGATCTACCCATAGAATGAAAAAGTTCCTGAGCAATGACGATGTTATCAGTGATTTGACGCCCAGCAACAAAAGCACTTTGGTTTCGCGAGATGAGGCCATCCAAAAATGGCTTAAGTCGATTAGCTATAATTTTAGTGACCAATTTATAAAGGACATTACAAAGTGCAATTGGTCGAAAATTAATGGGGGAAGAAGGATTGGGCACTTTAGGGACCAATGTAATATTTGTATGATTCAACATATCAGGTAGGACAGAAGTCTGAAATATGCTTTGAATCAAATCAACGACATGGTCACCCAAAACGTCCCAAAATTTTTGATAAAAAAGTACCGGGAATCCATATGGGCCCGGTGCTTTTAATGGTCCCATAGAGTTTAAAACACTAAAAATTTCATCTCTCTCAGGAATCATACAGAGCCGATCATTATCCCGGGAAACAATAGAGTGGGATCCAATGAGGAAATTAGCAGGCAGAGCATCAATCGGTTCAGCAGTAAAAGCAGTTTCAAAATGATTGATAAAGCAGTTAGCAATCACACGATGGTTACTAGACCAAGATCCATCAGGGAGACGAATAAAATCTATCCTATTTTTCCGATATCTTTGTTGAACAGAAAGATGAAAATAGGTAGTATTTTTATCATGATCCCTAATGAAAAGTTGTTTATGACGTTGTTGCCAAAATTCCGCTTCCATGGATTGGAGAATTTGAAGCTCATTTTGAATCTCATGCTCAAGTTTCAAAGAGGAGTCAGTGGGTGAGGAAGATTGAACCTCTAAGAGTCTATTCTGCAGAGACTTAATACTATTAAAAAGATGCCCTATATGTTCCTTACTCCAATTTTTATGTGGGACTATTCTCAGCAAATCCATCATTTATGACCATAATGAGCTAGTATTTGCAGTAAATCCCCCCGCGGTTAAGTAGTCATGCATTACAATATTATAGGCTGTCAAATACAACCCTAAAGTGTTCGAGGTATTGTAGTCTTTGAGGCATCGAATTCAAGTCTTGTTATATACTATTATTTAAGATTTGATGGATTTATCTTTTGGTTTGTTTGGATGGGGATTCCAAGGTAGGCTACCAAGAATCCCTGAAAATTTGTTTCCCATGAAACATGTTTTCCAGCAAATCCTTGTTTTAGAGTCCCACCTCCCCCCTTAGAATTTACTGGAATTCTAAACTAAAGATTCACTATTTATTCACCCAACTCAATACAAATTACACTCCACACAATTAAAACAACAAAATAGAGATTCATGGCAGCCAAACAAACCAAAGAATTCAAGCTTCTAAGGATTCATGAATCTATAGATTCTTTAATGGTTGCCATACAAACTAAAAGATTCATGTTTCTAAGGACTCGTGTTTCCCTTGAGAAACATGAATTCCACATCCAAACACACTATTTGTTAATTAGTCACTCTCAAGGAGTAGAAAGATGTGAGGGTGGCAATAAGTGTGGAACGAGAAGACTGCATCAGTCCCGAAGTTGAAATGAACGACCTAAATCATAAAAAAAAAAGATTAAAACGGGTCTACACACATAAATTTCACCAAACCCTTAACTTAATTTCATTTAAATTTCACTTAATTTTGGGTCATTGCTCATCATTATCTTATTAATATTAGCCCTATAAATAAAAGAAAATCCCCCCATAATTAGACGTCTCATCCTCCATTAATTCTATCAATGAAAACTGAGTGATCAGTTCCTCTGTTTAGTCCTATATACTATAGAAAGAGAGAGAGAGAGACCCAGGAAGCATCTTCTCGTCTTTTCTTCTTCAACAAATCTTCAGAAAGGATCGATGGATGCACCACCGTCGGCTCAGGAGATGTCATACATGGAGCATGTCCAAAAACGTAATGAAGACAAGGGGTGCATCTACGCTTGGTAAATGTTTCTTTCTCTCTCTAGACCTCTCTTTCTCTCTCTAACATCTGAAACTGATTTTTTTTTTTGGGTGTTATGTGTTGTGGTTGTTGGACGTACAGTTTGTTCGCTGCATGTTGCTGCTTCTGTTGCTTTGAGACGTGCGAGTGTTGCTTAGATGTGCTCTGCTGCTGCTGCCCTTAAATTGATGATCATGAATTTGATTGTATTGTGGAGTAAATAAATTTATGTCATCCTGATGATCTTTATCTATGTAATTTCAGTTCCTAAATTATACCTGTCTAGGTTGCTTGGTTTCCCCATGTAATTTTACCTCCAAATAAATTTATAAAAACACCTTCAAATAATATGTTCATCATTTCAAGATACAATGATCTACATGACGAATAGATCATTCTCACAAGAAATCAACCCTTTGTTTATATCTATGTAGGACCTACATGAGTGGGTAAAATCGTTTGTTCGATCACCATTAAAGTCCAAT
Organism: Macleaya cordata; assembly: GCA_002174775.1. NCBI lineage: Eukaryota > Viridiplantae > Streptophyta > Magnoliopsida > Ranunculales > Papaveraceae > Macleaya > Macleaya cordata. The sequence continues at coordinate 224,413 of MVGT01004391.1, read as the reverse complement.
CAATTTTTGTTGCGAAAATAAATTTTATAATGATATTATTTTTGGTGAGGCTGATCTCATCCTCTACAAATGGTATATTGGAAAAAGACCTGTATAAAAAGAAGGTAATTATGCTAATACATTTCAACAAATTTAATGGCTATAACGGTTAAGTGGGAACCCCTAAAACCCATCCCTTAACATGGGATTCTTAGGTTTAAAGATGGAGTTTGAATAATAAAAAGGGCAAATTTGAGTTTAGACCCTAACTTTTGACCGGTTTTAATGTTTAGACCCTAATGTTATCCAATTTCGAGTTTAGACCCTATTTCTCCATTTCAGATCATTCCACCCTATTGATAATTTTTAAATGCCTAAATTACCCCTCTACTTTATTTGGACCCTTGTAAAAGTATCTGACACCTCTGTGCGCTGACAACAATGTCTGTTGGGGGCTATGGGTCTTACAAACTTTTTTTAAGAATTAATATCCAATAAGTAGGACCCACTTAATTAGTAATTTCCTTTTTTTTATTTCTCCATTTTCTACCACCGTACTGCCACAAGCTATCATCTGCGCAACCACAGAACACCATTGCTGCTATGCCCCGCCAACTTAGCTACTTCCAGCATAGCTGATATGAATGCTTCTTTATCCTTGCATTTCTTACCAAACGCCGCCCTGGAAATTATGTCAATGGTTAATGAGGAAATTTTTTCGGAGAGATTGATAGGTGATCCAACCATGGAAGAAATACTTTGAATTAGATTTGATACTTCTTCTTCCCTTATATGCTGGAATGCTTGTACACGGTTAGTACATAAGAGTTCCATCATGAAAATCTTTCTCAATTGCCTCCAGTAATTACCATAAGGAGAGAAGGCTACATCAGTACAACCATATGCCATAATCTGTGCAGCAAGGATTTGTGGCCTATCGGCGAAAATGAGGTCATGGGTCTTCATAAACTGCTCGACCACCTTTGGTGAAGAGACAACAACGGCATAAACCTCACCACTCCACCTCCGCCATCTCCGTCGACTTCCCACCGTCGCCAACACCCCATCTACCGCCGAGAGAATGAGATTAGAGAGAGAGGGAGAGATCGAAAGGAGAGAGATCTGAAAAAATAATTTCAGATCTCCCCACCACCATCACCTGGTCGAGAGGGGAGATGAGAGAGGAGAGAGATCTGAAAAAATAATTTCAGATCTCCCCATCACCATCACCTGGTCGAGAGGGGAGAGGAGAGAGGAGAGAGATCTGAAATTATTTTTCAGATCTCCCCACCACCATCACCTAGTCGAGAGGGGAAAGGAGAGAGGAGAGAGATCTGGAAAAAAAATTCAGATCTCCCCACCACCGTCACCTGATCGAGTGGGGAAGTTCGGGAGGAGAGAGATCTTAAAAAAAAAAAAAGATATCTCCACCACCATCACCTGATCGGGAGGGAGAGATCTGAAAAAAAAAATTTCAGATCTGGTCTTCGTTTCTCTCTAATCTCTGTGTATGCTTTGGGATCTTTTGTAAGATACAAATTGGAGATTTTTATGGTGGCGAAGGTAATGGCGGCGGTGGTGGCAATGGCGACAGTAACGGTGACAGTGTTTTTCACCATGACGTGGTAGTGTTAATGGCTATGGTTTAGTGGTACGGTGGTTTTGGGTGGTAGGTTTTGTTTTAGTAATCTAGAGATTTGTGTTCTTGACATCCAACAGTATAAATGTTACTTTGGGAAGGAAAGTAATATAAAAATCAAAAGTACCATTTAATAAGTCTGACAATGACAGTGACATATTTGCAGCATTCTTCGAAATTCGTGCACATCAAGGTTTACTTTGCAGGATTGCAATAATTTAGAAGGGTAATTGAGGTATTGAAAAACTTTCAGTAGGGTGGAATAATCAGAAACGGAGAAATAGGGTCTAAACTCGGAATTGGACAACATTAGGGTCCAAACATTAAAACCGGTCAAAAGTTAGGGTCTAAACCCAAATTTGCCCTAATAAAAAAGAAGAGAAGAATCGCTTAAAACGAGTCAAGGTGATGAGTAGCAATGGTCAATCCATTGCCACAACTAATTGTTCATCGCCAAAAATTGCGTGAGGTCTGGTCATTCCATCGCTCCCTTTAAGATTAATTAACGGAGGGATTTTGAACTAGATCTAGTTGTGTAGGGATCTCACTTCTATCTCTTAACATGAGATTTAGGGATTCCACTTAACAATCCCTAATGACAATCATTGTGAATGCGAGTCGTCTAGTGTATTGGCTTACGTTTTTTTTGTACCGACGGATGGCATATTTTAAGGAAATAAAATATTTGTGTCAAGCTAGAGAGAGAAAAAAAAAATCATGCATGCATGCGGCATGCCTAACCATATAACTACTACAACAACTACCACCACCGCCGTCACTGGCGGCACCATCGCTACCCTCATGTCCGTCATCACAACTACCACCTCCCAATTCCATATAAAAGCTATTTTGTCCACTGGGTGGACCTTAGTATCCAAAATAGTTAGTAAAGAGGTGACTCTCCCGCTATGGTACCTAGCTCCTACCTCCATTTGTGCTCCCACAGTTTCCTTCACTTTGGAGGCACTCTAGAGCTTAATTAAGAATTATTTTATTTTTAATTGAATGCTTCCGTACTCCAACTCTTACTCCACGCTCTAGTTACTTAGAGGTTGACGTTTCCATCCACCTGGGGTTGTCAGCATAACATTTGACAGGTTAATGTTCACCCACATGTAAAGTAGGTGGACAAAATAACACTGAACACCATAGGAAAATGAATTGAGAACCGCCAGAGACTCCGTCTAGATGAATCACTTAATGGATGCTTGGCATGTGTACACCCACTTGTACAAGTGGGTTTACAAAATGAAGAGTGCCAGAAACAGTCGATGGCTGGACGATGGTGGTATTGTACACCCACTTGTACAAGTGGGTTTACAAAATGAAGAGTGCCAGCGACAGTCCATAGCTGGACGATGGTGGTATTGTACACCCACTTCTACAAGTGAGTTTACAAAATGAGGAGTGCCAGCGAACAGTCGCTAGCCAGGTTCCATTACCAAAGGAGGGTTTGAATTTGGAACTGCAAACTTGCAATCCTCGCAATCCTCGCAAGCATTATTCTTACAGTATGTACATGTGGGGGAACTGGGCTTTAAGCCTTCAATATTCGCCCTACCATTTCGCAGCAGCCGATTTTCATCAGTGTGGGCAGAATTTGCACACATCAATCAAGCAAAAAGGGCGGTAGTATTATAAAGATGATCAAATTGATGGAACCGAGGAAAGATGAAGAACACGGGAGTCGTAGCACAAGTATCAGAAAATGTAGAGAAAGGCAATGGAAGTAATGAGTGTTGTTAGCAAAATCGAAACCAAGTTCACAGCATTGTTGTCCAGGATGCTTAGTCCTGATATCTTCTTCACCGTTGGTCCTGGCTTCGCCACCACCTTCCATTTCCAAGCCAAAAAAACAGACAAATTTCCCAAGTAAGGAACAAGATAACAACAGAATATATATATATATGGTACTTGCAAAATAACTAGACTTCATATTTCAAAGAAATCCAGCTGATCAAGATGACACAGCTCTTCGATAAAGCTGACTAATGTTTAAACATTTCTCATACAATACTAATCTGGTTATAGTGAACAGAAGATAAGAACGACGGCAGACCATTCAATTTCCTGCACATACTCAAGTTCTAGTTGTCAGATTCTACTGCACAAATCTCTAGTTCTCCATTGTTTTGGACAAAAAACTTGAGATGTGTGAGGAAAACATCAAACAACTACAGAACTTGGTATTGAAAGCCTCGTGGTTGGCTTATCAGGATTCTTTTGAGGCAGTGGTACTAAACTTACCACTTGGGGTTTATCAAAATGTTTACCGTAACAAGAAGTAGTTTGTTTGCAAGATAATATCATTAGGCTAAATTAATTCTTTGAAAATGATTAGTGTTCATGCCAGGGTGTCTTTTCCTACCAAATGTTCATTCAAACCATTCATATGAATACCCATATGACTACTCTTCCATTAATAAACCAAGTGATAAATGGTGTTACTAGTTCTTACCTTGTTCCGTACAGTGCAGAACCCGCTAAATTGCATTGTTGCCCCCAAGAGAGAATCTATCACACTGCCACATAGTCCGGCCGTTGCAGCTAGGGGTATTACCAATAACTGCTTCAGAGCTACATCAGAAGAACATTCTGTTGTAAACAATCCAAAGATAACAAATGTCAACCCAATGACGCTGCCAGCTGCAGCTGCTGCTAGGAGTCCTGTTGTAGTCACTGCACCATTCGTACCCTTCCGAACTGGCTGAAAAGTGTTGATATGAATTAATATTAGGATACATGATTTCAAAATGCTCATTGAGCATCACAGCCAGAAGTGCAGCACATAACAAACATATGGTATGAGAAAGTTCAGCATAATTCAGATTTGTCATTCAAATGTTTGTCCAAGGATTCAGCAAGAAAGTGATGATTGGCACTAAAAGTGGTTTCTTAAATAGCACAAGAATAGTATACAGAAGCATAAAAGGAACAGCAGGGTCCAAGAACATGAATTTTGTTGGAAGTTACAGAAGTTCAGGATGATATGATTTTCAAATAACTGTGTACACCATGAATATAATTTGTGAACTTGTGACTAACTTCTAGTTTTTCAATGAAAAAAAAACGAACTTCTTGTTTCATAGATGAACAGACTATTTACCCAAAAGCGTGGAAGGATGAAAGCTAGAAGCGAAGAATGTGATGAGCAGGAACTGAGGGTGATGTATAATAGAGAGCACGGAAATACACCCTGAATTCTTTAGTGCCAAAGTATAGGAGGATTTCAGATATCCTATTAGATAAATGAGATTTGCAAAACTCAATGAGGTAGAGCATAATAATACTTACTAGAACGGAAAAAAATGAAATGTAAGAAGAAAATCTTTTTTCACGAGGGTTTTACCCACGATAAACAAGCTTTGAAGAACAACGAGAAACTAACGAATCATTCATAGTTGCGAAAAAAAGGAAACAAAAAAACCATTACATCAGAAACTTAAGCAGCAACAAAAACAATATGAAATCAAATGATGGATGATACTATACAACTGCCCAAAAAGTTGCATTACTAGTTGAGTCAAGTAGCTCTAATAGACAAGGAAAAAGCTGTGCTTTTCTGATCTCAAGCATATCAACTAGAAGGTACATGTGTAGGGAAATGGGATCAGGGATGTGTATATCATTGGTAGAGAAATCTCTCGGTTAGCTAAAAAATGTTGCATACCTTGAAAGTTGTGATTAGTCGAGGTTGCGCATTACTAAGCATCCCAATCTCGGATGACCAAGTGTCTCCATTGCAGCAGGCATAATGTCCAATAATTCCACCAATAAGGCATGTAACAAGTGATGATTCTTTAGAGTCTAAACACTTGTCTTGCCATCCTGTCAATTTCCCAAGAATAACAACCAAAACCATTGCAATGCCGCTATTAGCTAGAACTTGAATCCTGTAAAAAAGAAGAAGGCATGTCCCATCAAGAGAAAGCAACAAATACTCAGATTAGCTCTGAATTTCTAGAAGCTTTGGATGTTATGACCTATCTGTATTGGATATTAAGAATCTACTGATACTTTCTTTTTTTTTTTGAGGAGGAGAATCTTTGCAGACACTCTTAGCGAAAATGTGCACTTTAGTCAGCTTGATTTTTTTATCCTCAGTCATCCTAAACATGCCAAAACTAATAAATAAACCCTTTTGGTTCAAGATCGGTAAAATCTACTAAACGCTCTTTTCGATTCTCTTGTCTCACCCTTCTCCCATTTAAGGTGCTTGAAAATTTGGGGCAAATTATTGCAATAAAATACAGCAAAAAAGATCAGAAACCCTTCACCAATCCCGAATTTCTTGTATCAAAATTTCACTTATATTTTCGAACAAATTAAGCACAAATTCCTAGCAAATTTCACTTAATTTCCAAAACAAAGCACAAACTCCTGTGATAAATATTTCCAAATTCAGCAACTTGACATATTATTGTAACTATTTAGTTCCTAGTGGTAATTTTTTTTTTTTAAAACCTTAAGATAAAATAACAAAGAATATAACAACAGCAGCCTGTGAAGAACAATCATTCAATGCCCAAATAAAGGAATAAATCCATTATAATCTTTCTCTAAACAACAACTATTCTAACTAAAAAGTCAACGAATGAAAAAACCAGTTGTTTTACGATGGCTGTACTACTTTCTCCGCCAAAAAAAAACCCCCCTCATTAATGACCCATAATCAAATAGAATCAAATAAAAGTTAGCTAGATTTCACAAAAAACATTTATGACCCAGAATCCAAAAACTCTTAAAATCAATGAAACCAAAAGATTTTACACCCGGAAAAGGAAAAAAAATTCTTACCAATTCCTTTGTCCTCCTTCTTTGAACTCAGCATCGATACTTCGTTTCTTCTCCTCTCCAACCTTCGTAAGCTTAGATGAAGTGAAGAAGAAAACAAGCAGAAGAGCTCCAAACCTATTCAGACAATCATTAATTTCAAATCAAAAGTTAAAAGTTTGAAACAAACAAAATGAATCAAATATCGACGAGTACCCAAAAAAAAAAACTCATTAGATCGAACCTGTATCCGATTGCAATATGGCCGGACATGACTAGAAACCCTACAATTGCACCTGATCGATCAAGAGATTTCCGCTTGTAAGCTCTAATGGCGATTATAGATGAGATTATCACAGCCACTACCAATGGTTGGATCCATAATTTCTCCATTTCTCTCTCTCTCTCTCTCTCCTCTCTAGTACTCTTTTAACTAAGCTCGCACTTGCACTGGCAGAGTGGAGTACTCTTTTAACTAAGCTCGCACTTGCACTGGCAGAGTGGATTATTGTCTCTGTTGGTAGCCTGTAATAATAAGGACGCTTAAAATAGAGAAAATTTTATTATGATCCCTGGGAATAAGAGTATTTAACCAAAATACCCACCTATGACCTACTTTGCAAAATGAACGTCGTCAGCTGGTCAACGTGATTGACTCACTTTGAAATTTTCTAGTAGGAACATTTGCATCCGAAGTTTGATCAGCAATTCCTTACTACTTAAAACCACCGTTTTTTTTTTTTGAGATCTAGGGTATTCGGGCCTCTTAGAGCACCCGACTAGTACCTAGGGTGTGAACAAACATCCCTATTGTGAGAGTAACCATTAGAAGGATCGATCATTCGACCTCTTTAAAACCACCGTTGTACAGAGGTGACACTCGAAATTGGTGTACTTGTTCATTTATTAAGGTTCATTCATGTCTTAGGGCCTCTGATCATTTAAGGTTCATGCCTCTTACTAGGCAACACCAATCACTGGACCAGCCTTCACGTAAATTGTCATTGGAGTCATCAGAAAGGACCAACTTTGTGAGGGGCAAACAAAAGAGACTTCCATTCCAAACATTTTTTGGGAGTAAAATTTGTATGAAGTCTTGTTTCAGAGTGTTGGCTTTAATACATAATTACATAGCATAAATTTCATGAACATGTACTAATTAATTAGAATTCGAATTGATTTCAGCATTTAGTGATATAAACATGGATGGATCATGGTGGTACCTGGTTTTTTACATGCACTTGAGGACATGGCTGTTTGGTGCTATGCGCATATCAAGACTATTTCGCGCCTACTAAATCACGAGTCCTTAATCCACCTCCTGGTAAGCACATAAAACTAACCTGATTTGATACTTATAGCCGTTGGATTCAAACTGGTGGCTAATGATATCTAGTGGAAAGTGGATACAATTGTTTTTAAATTATCACTGCAACATATACTAATGAACAACAGTATTAATCTGAACACTTCAATAAGATGGCCTTGATCTATGAAGCACAAGGAGGGAAAACGATTCTAAAAAAACAGAAAATATTGTGCGAAAATGTAAGATGATCATCAGGATGTGATCACCAAGTAGAGCATGAATTTTGACAGCCACTGTATAAATTCACATATGTTGCAAAATGGAAAAATTTCTTCGCTGTAAACTATCCTCAGCAACTTCGTCGTGATAAAGGTACCTTTTGTCCTGTAGTCAAGCCAACAGTTGCATCAAAAAATTATCTCATAGCCACAATTCAATGCATGGTTTACCTGGAAACTTCAAACAAAGAAATGCATTCCTATGCACGCATCTTCAACAAGTTTAAATAGAGCAAATGGTATTATGCACAAATTCTCATGGACAATAGACAAATTTGCATGGTTCCAACTGGTATGAAAACATAAAGTTTAGTCATTAAAGAAGAAGATAAAACAGAAGAAAGAAACTAAAAACAGAGCGCACAGCATATCAGATAAGCCGAAATCATGTCTATTACCTTCTTTAGGAGTGCAATAATGCTACAAGAAAATTTTGGTGAGTAACTGAGGGATTCAATCCCAGCCACACATTGACGTGCATTTAATGTATGTACTTGCAAAGTGTAGCTTATGTGTATGGCTGGGATTGAATCTCTTAGCTATGCACCAAAATTTTCTTGTAGCAAAATCCAATTCTTTTAGCTACCTGATGTGCCAAATCATTTCGAATTTAGCGCTAAGAGGAGCACATAATCAATATGATGCCGGGACTTACTTGAAGATTTGGAGGAGTACTGTCATCTAACCAGAAGCTCAGCAAATGGCATTACTAAATTCAAGCTCAACCTTAAATTTGTCTGAATTAAGGTTTTTAGCTGATTTTGAGTTTGGTATTATTGGGGAAGAATCTGATGATACGTAACTAAGTGAACATTCAATGATCACTTGGGAATATCTAACTTCCCCTTTGTTATGGATAGTGTTCTTTTCATATAGGATTTATATGAGAGGCTACGATAGTTATTTAGTAATGAATATTGTTTCTTTTTATCTTTTGATCTGAAAAGAGATTTAATTAAGAAACCCCAAGTAGTAATATTTGAACTTGTGATTTTTGAGTTCGGTATTATTACACAAGGTTCAAATGAGATGTAACTCCTGGCGTGATAATTACACTTCAAAATATCTAACTTCTCATCGTTCTTTATTCTGTTTTCTTCGTAGATTAAATTTCATACTGGATAAATACTACTATTACAGGACTCGTAGAGTGAATAGCTAAGAATTAACAAAAGTAAATCAAATATATCCATGTGGGGAAGAAAAATTAAAAGTCAATCAAATGTGAAAAAAGTGTACTGGAAATTGTTATCTAGAAACTGACCAACTGAGAAGCATCAAACAAACTTCATATAAACAATGTATCGCATCATGCTCATTCAGATCCATAATAAAGTTTGTAATACAGAAAACACATACCTTCATTAGTCAAATCACAACATTCGGACATCAAAATCTCTTCTTGTTTTAACGGTATTCAGTCTTCTGGAAGTAATGAAAGGACCTTGTCGGTAGCAGCTTCCGGCCTTTCAACCAAATCCCCTCCTCCCCCTTCCTCTTCCTCTTCCCCTCCCCCTCCCTCTTCCTCTGGATCCCATTCTGCCAAAGTTTCTTTCATCTTCCTGTCTTTCAAAACTGAACATGCTCAACCGAATCTTCTCTGCCTCTGACATTTGATCTGCTTGTCCCTGAACAAATTGGAATCAAACAAAATCAAAACAGCAACAGTTAATATTTCAAACGCTTACAAGATCACTAATAGCACTTAAAAATAACAACAATAATAATAAAGAGATGTGAAAATACAGACATGGAAATCTTCCAAATCTAATTGATTCTGCAGCTGCCGAGCAATCTCTTCGTCCTGGCTAATGTCTTGAAGTTCATCTCTTATTGAAGGCTTCACACCACCTTTTCTCCTCTCCCATTCATCTAGAGTGAAAACTGCTTGCTCTTCTTGCCTTCCTTTCCCTTTATATCTTGAACCTCTGGAGTGCCGGTCATCCCGAGTTGGCTGATTCATTTTCTGTAGGAGTTTCTGTGCAGCGGCTTGGTTTTGAACAGGGACAGCCTCAACAACTAAGAAGGTAAAGATATTTATATTAGTGTGATCTTAAGAACTTAAAATGGACTATTCTCAAGTTAATATTTGGCGACAGTAAAAAACCAAAGTGGAAAAATACCTTCTTTTGGCCTGGATTCAGAACTACTTGGTTTTTCTTCAGATTTTCCAGAAGCAGAAGTTGTTCGTACATCAGGATGCCCTTTCTCTTGTTTCAAATTGAGGTTCTGGTTCTTTTCCAGGTCTCTAGAATCAGAACTTCCACTCGATTTCACACCAGTAGACACATGAGCTTTCAAGGTTGACTCTGCAGGGTCTAAAAAATCACCATTTTATTATGAGTTGCATCTGGAGAGTTAGAACATAGGTAAATTTGTACACATGTTGCTGTATGTAGGTGAATAAAATTAGCTTCACACATGGCATGATTGGACAAGTTGGGGAGTACGGAACTAACATAATAAAACACAACCAAACACGATCCATAAAACTAAAGCTCATTACTTAATAAGGGGAAATAAGTCAATTATGAGGGCATTAATTGCATAGCAGTAGGGGGAGTTACGAGAAAAAGAATGTAGAAACAAAAAAAAAAGGAGAGAAAAAAGGGGCAAGAACAGTAAATTCTTAGAAATGAAATGCCCCTTTTGAATAGCCTATAAGACTCTTAATACTATCCTCTTGAGCTTTCCTTAAAACCAAGCATCTTTCAAATTCACCTCATTTCTGGACCAAGTGGTGAAAGAATAAAAAATGATCTTCTTTTCCTAATGTGGCAATGCTACAAACCAGAATCTTAAGATGAAAAGGCAAATAGGAAGAGTATAGCAGTTAAACATGTCACATGCAAAATCACCCAGGAATTGTTTCAGCAAAAACTCAACTACTGACCAGAAGAATTCTGATGCTGACCAAATTGATGAGCGCGTGCGCCAACTTGTAACTTCTCGAACGGTGGAGGACCATCAACACCATTTTTCTGAGTTATCCTCAAAGATGAACGGGAGAAACCTGAATATTTCCGACTCATCTCCCATTCTTCATAAAGGGCTTGAACGACACCACCTAATACGGTTACCACTTTAGGATTCAAACATAATATACCACTATGTACTACAGCTTTGTTTTCCAGACGAACCTACAAGCCAGCAAACAACAATACAAGTTTTGGTGAAAAAAATAAGTAGAGATATTCTTAGTTTATGTCAATATGTTAGTAATCATGAAAATTAAACTGCACAACAGAATGTGCAATAGGAACTTGTCAATAAGTTGGCCAGACACCAGATATTCAATCTATAATAGCTATTAATATATAAACAACTCATCCAGGGAAATACAAAGATTCCCATGCGTACTGAAATCTTTGTTTCATCCAAACTATCAAAGATCTAAGATTCCCATCATAGTATTCCCTCGGAGCACTTTGTCTACATGGAACTGCATTCAGTTTTCATCAAATTCCTAATATCTAAGCTTTAGTGAAAAACATAGTTTGTGCGAAATAAATCGAAGATTTGTTGCACTCAGAGCAAGAGAAGCGAGCAGAAAATGTTAATACCAATAAACACTTGTCGTTTAACAAAATATTTGATAATAGCTACCAAAACCCAATTACTTGTAGTAAAGTCCCCACTCACTGAACCACAAAAAATTAGATTTTTTAACTAACTAGAAATTTGTATCTACAATCATTAAGGCTTTGAATGAGTTGCACAAAGGGCTATATATTAGGGTTCCGTTAAGTATATTGTAAATTGGGTTTTTTTTTTTTTTTTTTTTCTATCGCCTATCCATAAAAAAATTAGAAAGCTCTATGATAAGAACAATTAAAGACATTTCGATGAAATTTGCACAACCCAAGTTAGTAATAGTACCTTAGTCCCAGGAACGATATCATCGTCCATTGAAGGTATCTGAGAGTATTCAATAGCCACTATTTCCGAGTACCCATCAGTGAGAATGAGACGTAGGAGACGCCGATTCCGTGAAGTTCTTGAAGAAGCCTCAATATTGCTCTGATATATGTCTCTTACTGAAACTATCTGTTCAAATGGAAATTTAATCAAAACCCATTTAACAAAAACAGTTATAATAGGTGAAATCAAAGAAAAGAAGAGATTTTTTTTTTTACCTGAAAAACTTTTGGGCCTTGAAGATAAGATAATTTTTTTATTGAAGAAGGATCATCAGGTAAAGATTTTCCTCCAATAAATCTCAAATCCATGTTTAGTAGAAGCTCTGATTCAACAGAAACCGCAGAAGCTTTCTCACCTACTGTAGCAATATGGATTTGAATCAGACCTTTAAGTTCTTCAATGTCTCTGAAACACCATCCTTTGCTAATTAGGGTTTCTACCAAAGCAGAAACTTTGTTCTCCATTTCTTTTTTCTTCGTGAGAGAAATTTCAGTTCGTTCTCTGTATAACAGTTGCGGGTGTTTCTGAAAATTTAAGCATTTTCCAACCCCTTAGAGATTGGGTCAAATTAATTATGACCTCCCTAGGCAACGGATGTTTAACGGCTTTGGATTAACGTTAACGGGCCGGCCGGGCCTGAACCAAGGCTACATGCCTGAGACCGAACCCTAAGATGGGCTCGATCTAGGCCTATTTGGGCGGGTCATGTAGGGCCTCTGTAAGTTGTATATTGACTGCCATGTTAGGGCGTTTGGCAACCAGAAGCACTTCTGCTTCTAAAAAAAGTAAAAGTGCTTTTGAGAAGTAAAAAATAAAGAGAAGTTAGTATGGTAAACTATTGACTTATAAGTCTAAAAAAATGATGAGTTATTAGTTGTTACACGGTACTCGAGGAGAAGTAACTTCTAAGAAGTAGAAAAGCAAAAAAAATTTGCTCCAAAAAGAAGTAACTTTTTTGCTTCTAGAAGTCACTTTGAAAAAATATTACCATACAAACTTTTTTGCTTTTTGACTTATATAAGTCAAAAAGCAACTTCTTAAGTGGTTGTCAAATGGCCTTATGCGACTGGTAATATTGGGCATCCTAGCAAATACTAAGAGCCATCTTAGCAAACTTTGACACTATGAGATATCCCAACCATTTATAATAAAATATTCCTACCACCATCACTATGTCTGCTCTCCACCGCTACCACCAACAATGCCGACGTACCCCTGCAGCCACCAACCACCACCGCCTCCAGAAGAGGAAGAAGAGAGAAAGAAAGATAGAGAGAAAAGTGAGGTGTACTTTTACTCGGATGGGTTCTTTAAAAAAATTAAAAAAAGTCATTATTTTATTATTAAAATTAGGATGGCTCATAGTATTTGCTAGGATCCCCAATATCATCAGTCTTAGTATGCCCATGATAATTTTGTCTATTTGTTGGTGCTTGGTGAGGAAATGTGAGGCAAATATTTGCATCAATCTTTAGGGGGTTCACATAAAAGTAGTTAAAATTGGTATGAATTTGCATTTTCGATTTCTCCCTGTGTTGATTTGTGATAGTAAATATTTAGTGTTTTTTTTTTTTTTTTAAGTGTTGTTACTTACCAAGCAACCTTATATACAGACTGATGTGCAAAAAATTGCATTAACTATGTGCAAAAATTTGCATGGTGAAAGAGATCGGGGAGGGATCTCTATGGATCAAGAAAAAGAGAGATCCGGATCTCAAATTTTGAGATAGAAGAAGAAGAAGAGCGATAAGAAAACAATGTGCAAATCATAAACATCTTGGTAAGTTGATATTTGTTTATTGTTGTTGACAATTTAGAGCAGAGTTCGATTTTGGTTAACATTAAGAAAAAAAAAAAAAGCATACTCATTTCTTAAAAAAAAAATGAGTATTTACAGCTATTTAGAATTTAAAATTGTTTTTCCCTATCCCCCATTAAAATAACTAACTATGGTCCTAAAATCGATTATGGGCCTTTAAAATAGAAGAAAGTAGATCCAATAATCAATTTTAAGCCCATCGGTTAACAAAAGTGGCTTATATTTTGGTTGTTATAATGTCGTTTTCATCAAAAATTCTAAAAGTCCAAAGAATGCACCTTTAGAAACTATTTTTAATGTGTAACGAATGCCTCTCGCCTCTTTTCGAATTCAAATAACATTACTTTGCAAACTTAGTTTTTCTTTTCTCAAACTAGTCGGGAGGATGCATCATGTCATAGAGTCCAAGTCCTCCCTCTAATCATCTTTTTATGTAGGACTCACTAATCATCTATGCTTTAAATTTTTTTAATCGATAGATTTTAAATGGTTAGTTTGCTTCCTTCACTGTTAACCATTTATATGTTAACTAGCTTTTCGGATAAGGAAATGACATAAATTTGGAGTTGTCTGTTGAGAATAGTCTCGCCAGTGAAATAAAAAGCCTTGCAATTATTAATATATAAAAAATTTGGATCGCTCCACTTATTACTAATTAGTTTTAAATTGGATGCTCACAAATTTAATATAGTATCAAAACATGTCCATACCGTGAGACGTAATACGCTCAAAGGCCATATGTGCTTTACGTTATCCAATAAATTTCTACGTGTTAGGCTAAAAATAACGCCGCGTATGAGGAGGTGTTTGGAGAATAGTCCTATATGAAAAATAAAAGCTTTGCAACCTAATATATAAAGATCATGGGCAGTTCCAAGATTTGATTTTTCTAATTCTAAACTTTTTAAAACTATATGGGGAATAAAATTTATTAATATTCTAATTTTCAAAAATTTATTAATATTATAAACGGTTATGATAATGGCTACTTTGATATTCGATGGAACTGGGATCAGAACAGATTTACTAATATTGTTTTTCTTTTATATTGTATTTTTCTTTTAATATTTTTACATATAAAAATTAAATATTAAAAAAGTAGAATTGAAACTGATTACCCAAATACCAGACTACTACCAGTTCAACCTATTTTAGAATGAGAACCGTAATCGATAAAAACCAAACCAGCTAGTTTAATAAAATCAGTTGAATCTGATACTTCTAGCACTATGATCACTTAAGTTAAATAAAGTGAATGAACGACTGATATTTAAAATAATTTTTTTAGAAAGTTAAAGATCTCTAATTGAATTTTTATTTTTGTAGATATCATATAAATGATAATAACATTATACCTACAAAAAATAAACTTTATCTTGTACCCTAATGGCACATGTTAATAAGGCTGAAAGATATAAATCATCCTTGCTCAAAGTCGGGCTATGGTACCAATTGTGGAGGGCATGTCCTTTTTATTTCATGGTCTTAAAACGCAGTCGGGGGCTTCTGGCCCTCCGTAACAATCATCTAACATCCAACGATTTAAAATTCATCAATTTATTTATTTTTATTTTTTTATGAGAATGAGATTGTTACTTAATTAATTATTAACGTGGTTTTTTAATTTATAATCAAGTATTCAAAATCTTTTATCAAAACTTAATAATGAATGTCTCATGATCCTGTCCATTTTCTTTTTGTCTTTTCAATTTATTGTTTTTTCATTTTTTTTTTCTTTCATGGGAATGAACCTTTCCTAGACTCACCTTCTAATAGAGTCAGTGAACCAGCCAGTACTACTAAATTACTAATACCCCCAAGTTAGGCTAAGCTAGGCCGTCATATATCATTTCTCTATAAAAGCTCCCTCGTGCATTTTGCCAATTATAGGGGGTCATATGTTTTCACCCAATTTCTTACATTTATGTTCTTCTTCAATTTATTCTTACACTTCACTTACATTTATTTGTGGAATCATGTAAAAATAATTTAAGTGACGCTCGTTAGTGAAGATGACTTTCTCATTATGTAGATCATCCTCACGAATATATAAATTATTTTAAATTTTTATTTTTTGATTTATCATTCTAAAATTTTAAACTTATCTAAACAATTTAATTTTAGGTGAGAATGATACATACGATGAGGAGATCATTTTAACAAAAAGTAAAAGAAAAACCCTTGGATTATCTCTATGTAGACGTCACAGGTGGTTGCTATCGCTCTAATAAAAAGAAAAAGAAAAACCTTTTGATCATCTCCATGTAGACATCACATGTGGTTGTTAAAACCAAATCGAATAGAACGTTTTAAAATTTGGGTGGAAATATCAAATTAATCTAACATTAGAGGTCACTACAATTACAACTTCTAAAATGGTTTGATTTTTGTAAAGAAGATCTTGTGAAGATATCATCGCATGTCATACAGATTTAAGTGGGCCCAGTGCGTATGTGTCATTCTATAGTTCAATGAATCCAAAACACATCATCCAAGTCAAAGGCTACGCAAGGGCATGTCTAGAAAGTCAACAAACAAAAGAGTCGTACAAAGCCAAACAATGGCTGCGACAATTCTTTCTGATGTCGCAGTAAAACATTTAAAATTGGCCGTGATTAAACAAAAAAAATAATGTTGGATAAGTCTTATATAGGCACCTTAAGTCCACCTCTACCATATATGCGTCACTTTAAGGACTTTTTAATCCAATTGAGTGGACCAAACACGTCTTTTCAATTTTTTATAAAAGCAGCCAATGTCATCCTAAGATCCGGACCGTTGATTTTCCTTGGCATTCACATCAATCTCCAGGACCATCCAGTGGTTAGGTACATTGTCATTTTCAATACAAACATGTGTACTTGAATAAAGTTCAAAATTCAGTTAAGTGTGAGGTTTTTGTTGACATGAAGAAGGCTATATATATGTAGAAACAATGCATGTTAGCTACCATTCAAAAAGTAGTAACCTAATAAGCCCTTTTTTCAATTTTCTACAGAGTTTGAGAATGTCCCCTAAAACACTCAACAAGCTTCCCATTATAGACTTCACTAGGGATAAGTTGAACCCTGGAACCAATAATTGGTTCTTGGTTCGAACCAAGGTCCGTCGAGCACTAGAAGAATACGGTTGCTTTGAAGCAGTGTATGATAGTAAAGTCCCTTTGAAGCTTCATAATGAGATGTTTGATGCAGTTAAAGAGTTGTTTGATCTACCTCTAAAAACCAAGATTCAAAATACTTCGGATAAACCCTACTATGGTTACGACGGGCAAACCTCGGTGAGACCTCTACTCGAGGGCATGGGTATCGATGATGCACCAGTTCTTGAACAAGTTCAAAGCTTCACTAATCTCATGTGGCCTGAGGGCAATGATAATTTCTGGTATAACTTCATCTCTTACTATATAGTGTTATAGCTTTTTTAAGTTTGTAATTAAGTCATTTCGGATTAAGAAGATGTGAAAGTACGTTTCTCTATATATAATTGATCGACATTTTGAATAAAATAATATTTTTTACGTTTTGTTTCTATGTAATACGTTATATTGAATAAGTAATAAGAACGAGAAGTGTTAAACTATCTATCATTACTTTTATATATATGATGTAGTGAAATTGTGCATTCCTTCGCAAAGCGAGTAACAGAGTTGGAGCAAATGGTAACAAGGATGGTATTCGAGAGCTACGGTGTGGAGAAGTACTACAACTCACATATCGAATCAATGAACTACCTTCTTAGGGTCTTGAAATATCGCTCACCTCTGTGGTATGAGACTAAGCTAGGTGCTACTCCTCATACAGATAAGAGCTTTATAACCATACTTCACCAAAACCATGTCAATGGTTTGGAAGTACAAACGAAGAATGGCGAATGGATTAAGGTCACCCCCTCGGCCTCCTCCTTCATTGTCATGTTAGGGGACGCCTTCTTGGTGAGTTACCTGTTATTAATTATATCAATTTGCTAAACCAAACGACGTCAAAGTGATCGATGATTTATTATTGTTATGTATAATATCGTATATATGCTTAATTTTTGTCGAATTTCATATATAGGCATGGAGCAACGGTAGATTGCGAAGTCCTCATCACCGGGTCGTGATGAAAGGAGACGACGACACGAGATACTCTATCGGATTATTCGGGTTTAGCCGGAAGTTAGTAGAGGTGCCAAAGGAGCTGGTGGATGAAGAACATCCTTTACAGTTTAAGCCATTCTGTCAAATGGGGTTAATTAAATTCTTAGCAACAGAAGAGGGTCAAAAGGCTGAGTCTACTGTGAAAGCTTATTGTGGTATATAAGAAGGTCGAGGAGACCTTAATTAATTTCCAGTGCATGTGTCAAGAAGATTTGATTATTGTGGAATTTTTTGTACATATATTAAGTACTAGGAGAGGGGCTTATGCATGGTTAGTGAATTAATAAACATATCAACGAAGATCACGGAGCAGATTTAGTTGATTGTATGAATAATTGCAATTGCCCTGTAAAAGAAGCTTAAAGCTTCATTGTTATTTTGTTGTCAAAAGTGCATGTAGATAATCTCTTGCTATATAATTGTTCCTTTTCTTGATATTCTATTATCAAGCTGATATGTTATCTTGATCAAATCATCATCTTCAAAAAATAAAAATAAAAAACCTTCGGATCATCTCCATTTTTTATGAACATGCCTTCAGATCATCTCCATATATAGGCCTCCGTAGCTGGAGTGTGACCATAGTCTAAATGTGATGTTTTCTTAGAAAGTTATATGTAAGGGATAGGATTCGTAATCAGATTTTGTAGACAATATTATGACAAGGTTTTTTGGGGCGCCCATATAGTCATGATCCAAGGGTATTTCAAACGAATAAAATATTGATTCAAATTAATGATTTTTATGGACGGATCACAAAAATCACCGAACTTCTGAAGGGGTTAGAAGTTTTAAAATAATTTAACTTTTGGTGAGGATGATCTATGTGATGAGGGGAACATCCTCGCAAAAAACTAGCCCTTGAATCATCTCTATGTGGGCCCAAAAGAAACCTTGTCTTAAAATTATCTCAAAACTTTGGTTGCAGAACCTAACCCTATAAATATAGCTATAATCCAGTGTGTTCAAATATACAATAAGGTGTTCTTTGTTATAACAAAAACAAGTGGTAAAAAAAAAAAAAAACTCTTCTTATTTATGATAGAGCCTTCAATGAGAAGGAGGAGGATATGATTTTAAAGATTACGGGGAACATGCTCTTTTGTGACGCAGCGAAAAACAATAGAAAATTCTAAATCACGTTTAGAATTTAAAAACTCGAAATTAACTCTCAATTAAAGAGAAACTCAAATTGTATTAAGCAAAAGTAGAATAAGAATAATGTAGAAGATCTCGACGTTTCCAAGTGACCGTGCGAATTTCACGCGATTCTGACACTGGGAATCCGAGATTTCAATCCTGTCTACTATTACTTTTTTGTCTTCTTCTTCTTAGACTTCTTCTGGGACTTGGACTTGGGCTTGGGCTTGGATTTCTCAATTGNGCTGGTCGGATTTGAACTAATTATATGTATTCTATCAACATTAAGAGCATCTCCAATGGGTCTCCCAAAAAACTCACTCCAATCGGGCTCTATATATAGAGTTTGGGCTCTAAAATTCAAAGAAAGGCTCCAAATATATACGGGGCCCTTCTAATTATAGAGCCCAACACTATTCACTTTTAGAATTATAATTGTTACCTTTGTCATATATGAAATCAATTATTTTGACAAACATATCCCTAAAAATATTTACATCTTTGCCATCAACTTTATCAAAAGTTTATTTTCCCTAATTTTTTACTTTTAAGATTATATTATCTATCCAATTGATAATTATTTAATTTTTTTTTGAAGTAGGGGACTATTGCCCAGGATACATATTTAAGAAGGCGTGTGAGAAGTACAAAAATATCGCTAAATACGTCAGATCCACCACCAAAATCACCACGAAAGGGCTGTAGAAACCGCCACTGAATGGCTATCTTAACTTCTACTAATTAAATATTACATGTGCAAACTAATGGCAAACCACAAGCCAAGAGTTTTGATTCCAAGACCTCTCATGGGACGAGTGTACAACCACTGGACCAAAGATCAACGTGCACAATTGTTTAATATTATAGTTAATGGATTTGAGTAAGAATATTGTTGGACTCTAAAAAATAGAGTCCTATTCAATTTTAAAAATTCTATTGAAGATGCTCTAACAAACTTTACCAATTAAACTGTGCTCAATTGCAGGTCCAATTGTTGAAATATAAATAAAAGTTATAAATGTTGAAGAAACATCCAAAACAATAGTTTTCAGGAGACAAACAAAAACAAAATAGACCAATTTTATATAATTTAAATAAAATTTTCAAACTTCTTTTAAAATTATAAAAATTAAATGTGACCCACCCACGATTTTAAAAATATAAAATCAAGTTAACCCCTACAAGGCCAATGAGGACGTGTCATTCTAGAGGTTAACCAATCCAAGAGGACACACTCATCTAAGTCAAAGGCTATGGAAGACATGTCAAGAAAAAAAAACTATTCACAAAGAGTCGCACCAGGCTAATTAAACCACAACCTGATGTAGGGCCCTCAGCAGTTTTAAAATTAATCCCCACCGTTAAATGTTTAGATATACGACGGCAGACATTAACCAAGCCATTTAATTTGCGACTCCTTAAGTTAGTAGAGGTGCCAAAGGAACTGGTGGATGAAGAACACCCTTACATTTCTGTTAAATAGGGTTATAGTGTGTTTGGACAAAAGATTTTAGGGAAAGATTTTGTGGGGACCAGGGATTTTAAAGAAAAATATAATATAATTTTTCTACTAAATCCCTGGTCCCCACAAAATCCCACCCTTAAAACTCTTGTCCAAACAGACTATTGTCAAGGCTTATTGTGGTATACAAGAAAAAAATTACTAATATGCAATTAAGTTCAAGAATTGTTTTTCATTTTTGTACGATAAAGAAAAAATCGTCTGTTTTTTTTTTCAGAAGAGTCGGAGAGGGGTTAAGCAGTGGTTAATTAAAGTTTAATCCCCTTTTTATTATGACTAAAATAACACTAGTGATAGTACGTTTCAATTACCGTCACCAATAGAATATATATATATATATATATAAATGGTATTAGTGAAAGTGACAGAATAACTAGAACAACAAAATTTTAACTCGATCACCATAGCCAATTATCCTTTCAGCGACGTTGAGTGTTTTCATCACAATCACCAATCGAATATATACAAAGGGTATTAGTGATGGTGGACGAACCTTAATTAACACAGGCAATAACTGCTTCTAGCTACAGTAACTGAAATATGCCTTCGCTGGCATGCATTGAAATGACAAAGCTTTTAACAGTCACCATAGCCAATTATATTAGAGAATCGACATCATATATTCAGTATCCAGCAAGATCTCCATCCAAGATCTCACACATATTTAGTATCTAAGATCTCCATCGATATACAAGAATCTCCAAGGATACCTATTAATTTAAGTTTTCTAATATTTGTAATTTCTTAATTGTATAGGAGTCTTAGAGTACGAGTCTCTCCACTCTATAAATAGGAGTGCTTGTATGTGTTTTAGATATCAAATTGTAATTATCATCAACTGATCAATAAACATGTAGCCTGTTGGCTTTCTCCCAGGATATAGGCCAACAATCAGACCGAACTACGTTAAATTCTGTGTCTTATTTTCATCTTTATTTAATTTATGATTAATCAATCATAAATTTAAGAAATTAACCTTTTAGCGATGGTAATAGGCATTTTGGAGATGCTAGAGGTTTTGTATTTGTGACGGTATTGAAGCATTGCATAGACCTAATTTGTAGGAGTGCCAACACTTTATTTCCCTATCACAAATACACCCCTTCTTACCTCCACACATGAACACCATTTTTTTTCCTTCACACTTATTTATGTCCTTGAAATACTCATTAGATACGACAGATGAACCAATTTTTTGCTAAGCAAGTGAGAATATTATTGAAAGAATGAAAATACGAAAGACGAACCAAAAATCGTCTTCCCTTATGGTTTGTTTAGATGAGTGATTTTAAGTAGGAATTTTGTGGGGACCAGAGATTTGGTGGAAAACTAGTTAGATTTATAACATGATTTCTAACTAGTTTTTCATCAAATTTCTGTCCTCACAAAATCCCTACTTAAAATCCCCCATCTAAACAAACTATTAGTCTGTTTGGACAAGGGATTTTAGAGAGGGATTTTATGGGGACCAGGGATTTTGAAGAAAAATATAACATGAATTTTCCACTAAATCCCTGGTCCCCACAAAATCCCTTGTCCACACAGACTATATGTATATTTTTTTCATCAAAAAAAGAAGAAGATACAATATGCACTTGAGAAGAATTTACAAAAGATAGGATATACAAGTGACAAGCATGAAGAAAAGAAAACGAACTAATTTTCCATGAAAATATTTTCCTAGTAGTTGAAAAAGTCGTAGTCCTCCATTATTATATAGACAGATGTTTAAACAATAGCCCAAGGGGGTACTCTGTCCCAAAATCCCATATCCCCTCCTTGTCCCCTTGCTGATTTCGTCTCGTAAGGCCCACATGGAGACGATCTAATAGTTGCTATTTGATAAAAATTCTCCTCACCCTATAAATCACTCTCACAAAAAAATCAACTATGTCTAAAAATTTTAGTGTCACTAACAGATTTTTAGAAACTCAATCATTAGAAAATTATTTTTATATAGACAATGGGTGGGGGTTAGAAGTTTTAGAATGAAATAATTTTATGTGAGAATAACCTTGAGAGTTGGAAGAACGTTTTCACCAAATATCAGTCATATTAGATAATCTCAGTTGGGACTGGAGTGCTATTTTGTGCACCCACTTTTTCTGAGGGTGCACATCACCAATAACTATCCAACTCTTTATTATTTTGCAGTTAAAGATAAATGAAGTTGACTACATAACAATAAATAGATGGATGATGGTATTGATGTGCACCCTCATCTAAAGTAGATACAAAATAGCACGCTTAAGATCGGGAGGGAACATGGAATAGAAGATATGCTCGCGGAAGAACAAAAACAAATGGATTATAATTTATTTAATCAAGTCGTGCAACGAAAGAACAATTTTAATTTATTTTTGGAACAATTTTAATTTTAATTTTAAATACAAATTTCAAATTTCTTTTAAATTAAACAATTCAATGTGAGCCACGAAACTGAAATATTAACTCAAATGAACCCTCCTAGAAGGCCTAATAAGGACGTGTCATTTAACCATCAGGAGGATGGCTAAGTGGTCAAGACGCTCACCTCACAAAATGGAGGTCGAGTGATCGATCCTCCTGATGACCACTCCCACAATAAGATTTTAACCGGATGTGTGTGGATAGGGAGGTCTGCTCACACCCTAGGGACTAGTCGGATGCTCTAAGAGATCCGGATACCTTAGATCTCAAAAAAAAAAAATAATAATAAGGACGTGTCATTCTATAGGTCAACCAAAATTTATCAAGGCACACTTATCTAAGTCAATATCTATGGAAGCCATGTCCAAAGGTCAGGGACAAATGAGTCGCCCCAAGCTAGTAAACTACAACCTGAGGAAGGTGGGGCCCCTCACTAATTTCCCTTTTAAATAATCTACACACTACTTCTTACTAATAGACGGCGGACATTAATTTAGCCATTTAATTTGTGCCTCCTTAAGTTCCCCTGTATTAAACAAATTAATCACTGTTTTAATTAATTGTTAGGCTCCCTAAGTCCACTAGTGAGTGGACCAACACGTCACATCAATTCGAAAGACGGCCTTGGTCATCTCAAGATCTCGACCGTTGATTTTACTAGAAATTTACATCTCAAGAATCGTCCAATGTTCAGGTACTAAATATGTCATTTTCAAACCAAACGTGTACTAAATTATCAAATTTATTTCAACTTTCAACCATTAAGTAATGGTTTATTGTTGACATGAACGCATCAATTTCTTTTTTTCTTTTTTTTGACATTAGGGCATCAATGAGAACTATATATAGGTATCAATGAAGTCTATGTTATAAGCAAACTATCACTCAACAAGTAAGCTATAGTATTAAGTAAGTCCTTCAACCTTCCTAGCTAGCTAGAGTGAGAATGGGTGCCTCTAAATCAACACTCCACAAACTTCCCATTGTAGACTTCACTAGGGATGAGTTGAACCCTGGAACCAATTATTGGTTATCAGTGAGAACCAAGGTCCGTCGAGCACTCGAAGAATATGGTTGCTTCGAAGCAGTGTACGATAACAAGGTCCCTTTGAAGCTTCACAATGAGATGTTTGGTGCAGTTAAGGAGTTGTTTGATCTGCCTTTAGAAACCAAGATTCAAAATACTTATGAGAAACCTTACTTCGGTTATGTCGGGCAAACCTCGGTAAGACCTTTACACGAAGGCATGGGTATCGATGATGCACCGATTCGTGAACAAGTTCAAAACTTCACTAATCTCATGTGGCCAGAAGGAAATGACAATTTCTGGTATAATTTCATCTCTATACTACATTCTCAATTTTTGACAAGGGATGTGATAATTTAGGTTTCGAATTAGACTATAGTGTTAAACTTTCTATCATCGTTTTCTTGGTGCAGTAAAATTGTGCATTCCTACGCAAAGCGAGTAACAGAGTTGGAGCAAATGGTGACAAGGATGGTTTTCGAGAGCTACGGGGTAGAGAAGTACTACTACTCTCATATAGAATCGATGAACTACCTTCTTAGGGTCTTGAAATACCGCACACCTCAGGCGAATGAGACTAATCTTGGTGCTACTCCTCACACAGACAAGACATTTATAACCATACTTCACCAGAACCAAGTCAATGGTTTAGAGGTTCAGACGAAAAACGACAAATGGATTAGCGTCAAACCAGCGGCCAACTCATTTGTAGTCATGACTGGCGATGCGTTCACGGTGAGTTACACATCTTGTAATAATTTACATGATCAAAGAAAGAGGAAAAAAAAAAAGAAGCAGAAGAAGGGTTTAGACCACAGTGTTTAGCTGTGGTAGATGGTTCTTATTTGGCCTTTTAACCACAGATCAAAACCGTGGTCTAAAGTCTTCATTTTTCATACTGTGGTCTAAACATGATTTATGTATGCGTTTTTAAGGCATGGAGCAATGGTAGATTGCGAAGTCCTCATCACCGGGTTGTGATGAAAGGGAAGGATATGAGATACTCCATCGGATTGTTCACATTTAGCCGGAAGCTAGTGGAGGTGCCGAAGGAGCTGGTGGATGAAGAACACCCCCTTACAGTTTAAGCCATTCTGTCAGAAGGGGTTAATCAACTTCTTATCAACAGAAGAGGGTCAAAAAGCTGAGTCTACTGTAAAAGCTTACTGTGGTATATAAGAGAAGAGAAACATTTTCAATGTGTTAAAGAGTTAAGAGCCCTTTCAATTTCTATGAACATCAAGTATGTGTATATATAGGTTTTGATAGTACTAGACCAGAACAGGGATCCGATTTACATGTAATTGCTTATATATAGTTTTCCTGTAACACAAGCTTGTTGTTATGCTTGTGTCATCAATGTGTAATTTTAGTGGATGATCCATGAATGATTTTTCAGATATCTAATTCTTCAATAGTAAGTTTCATCTTCCTCTTCCTTCTTCGGAATCACAGTATAGGCATAAGTCTTCTAATTTTTTATAGAGTTAGAAATTTTAAAATGTGATGATTTGTATATGTGGATGATTGACGTAATGAAAAGATTATCCTCAATAAAAATCAACCCTTAAATCATCTACATAGTTCTCTTAAAAAACAGTGACGTCTGAACTATGTCTAAATAAACATATGTCCTTTGATCCAAACTCCACACGCATAACCCTAATTTTTATGCTGTTTTTTTTTTTCTATCTTTAAATTAGTTGAGATGCACCATGCACGTGCGCCCTATGTGCGTGGAACTTGAAAACGACTGCAACATGCCGTGCCAATTATGGCACTATAATAAGAACATAGATATTGTTTCAATTTAATTAAATAAATAATATAATGCCTCTTGACTTAAAAATTCATGTTAAAAAATAAAAACATCCAAAACACTATAGCCTCAAAGTCTAAGAAAATGAATATATTATTTGTTATGCTGATTTAAAATTCTCTGTCGCACTACTGATTTCGTCTTGTAAGACCCACATGAAGACGATTAATGACTGAGATTTGGTTAGAATATTTTTCTTACCCTATAAATCATTTTCATAAAAAATTAATCAATTATAAAAATCTTAACGCTATTAAAAATCGATTGGAAAATCAATCATTAAAATATTATGTTTACATCGAGCAATAGACGGTTGATTTTTCAATCACTAGTTTATGATGTTAGAAGTTTTAGAATGAGCTTATTTTTTGTGAGAATAACCATTAGGCTGTGTTTGATAGCATTTGAATTCTATACAAATGGGTTAATTCAGCGGAAACAATACAAATTTCGATGTTTGTTTGCACATTTAATTCCATAGAACTGGGGGCCCAACTACATAAAAGTGTGGCTAATAGTTAGTTTTTAATGTAATGAACAGGTTTCCTTGCCCTCTCCCCCTCTCCCTCCCAAGGAATTAATTCCGCAGAAGTGGTGAAAATGAACCTATTTCCGCGGAACACATTTCCTTGCTATCAAACAGAGCCTTAGAGTATGGAGTTTCACAAAATATTAGCCATTATATCAGTTTCATGGAGACCCCACAAGGCAAAATCAGCAGAAGGACAGTGAGGGCACAGAGGATCGGGCTCATAAACAAATAGATTATAATTTATGGGTCAGGTTATATGGCCCCCTTATATAACCCCTCGCTTGTGAGGTCCACATGTAATGTATGTAGGAGTTGATTTTTAGAGAGGATGTTCTCCACACTATGTATTTCATCATATTCAAAAATCAGCTCGTTCTAAAACTTATAACCCTCTCAAATCATTCTTTAAAAAATTTACAAATTTAATCTTTTATTTTGTCCTTTAATTTAAAACAATTAGATTTGAAGTTACAAGTTTTAGAACAGGCTAATTTCAAGTAACTATGTTCTCCTCGTTATATAGATTATTCTCTTCAAAATTCAACCCCAGGATGCATTCTATGTGGACCCCACAAATAGAGATTATATAAGGGGCTATATAACCGGACCCATAACTTATTTAGTTAAGTCGTAGAATAAAAGAACAATTTTAATTTTTTTGAACAATTTTAATTTTAAATACAAAATTCAAATTTCTTTTGAATTAAACAATTCAATGTGAGCCACGACACTGAAATATTAACTCAAGAACCCCCTAAAAGGCCTAATAAGGACGTGTCAATCTAGAGGTCAACCAAAATTTATCAAGGCACACTCATCTAAGTCAACATCTATGGAAGGCATGCCCAAAGGTCAGGGACAAATGAGTCCCCCCAAGCTAAGTAAACCACAACCTGAGGAAGGTGGGGGCCCTCAGCAATTTCCCTTTTAAATAGTCCCCACATTACTTCTTACTAATAGACGGCAGACATTAGTTTAGCAATTTAATTTGCGACTCCTTAAGTTCTACTGTATTAAACAAATTAATCACTGTATTAATTAATTCTTAGGCGCCCTAAGTCCACCAATCAGTGGACCAACACGTCACATCAATTCGAAAGACGGCCTTGGTCATCGCAAGATCTCTACCGTTGATTTTCCTCGAGCTTTACATCTCAAGGATCATCCAATGTTCAGGTACTAAATATGTCATTTTCAATACTAACGTGTATTAAATTATCAAATTTAATTCAAATTCAACCATTAAGTAATAGCTTACTGTTGACATTAAGGCGTCATTTTTCATTTTATTTTTGACATTAGGGCATCAATGAGAACTATATATATGTATCAATGAAGTCTATGTTATAAGCAAGCTATCACTCAACAAGTAGTACTATTAAGCAAATATCCTTCAACCTTCCTAGATTCAGAATGGGCGCCTCTAAATCAACACTCCACAAACTTCCCATTGTAGACTTCACTAGGGATGAGTTGAACCCTGGAACTGATTATTGGTTCTCGGTTCGAACCAAGGTCCGTCGAGCACTCGAATAATATGGTTGCTTCGAAGCAGTGTACGATAACAAGATCCCTTTGAAGCTTCACAATGATATGTTTGGTGCATTTAAGGAGTTGTTTGATCTACCTCTAGAAACCAAGATTCAAAATACTTACGAGAAACCCTACTTTGGTTATGTCGGGCAAACCTCGGTAAGACCTCTACACGAAGGCATGGGTATCGATGATGCACCGATTCACGAACGAGTTCAAAACTTCACAAATCTCATGTGGCCCGAAGGAAATGACAATTTTTGGTATAATTTTATCTCTTTACTACATTCCCATTTTTTTTAGAAGGGATGTGATAATTTAGGTTTTGAATTAGACAATAGTGTTAAACTTTCTATCATCGTTTTCATGGTGCAGTGAAATTGTGCATTCCTACGCAACGCGAGTAACAGAGTTGGAGCAAATGGTGACAAGGATGGTTTTCGAGAGCTACGGGGTAGAAAAGCACTACAACTCTCATATAGAATCGATGAACTACCTTCTTAGGGTCTTGAAATACCGCACACCTCAGGCGAATGAAACTAATCTTGGTGCTACTCCTCACACAGACAAGACATTTATAACCATACTTCACCAGAACCATGTCAATGGTTTAGAGGTTCAAACAAAAAACGGCAAATGGATTAGCGTCAAACCAGCGGCCAACTCATTTGTAGTCATGACCGGTGATGCGTTCATGGTGAGTTACATATCCTGTAATAATTTTCATGATCAAAGAAAGAGAAAAAAGAAAGAAGAAGGGTTTAGACCACAGTTTTTAGCTGTGGTAAATGGTTTTAATTTGGGCATTTAACCACAGATCAAAACCGTGGTCTAAAGTCTTCATTTTCGTATATTGTGATCACTAATTAATGTTTACCCTTGTTTTCTTATACTAAAACATGATTTATGTATGTGTTTTTAAGGCATGGAGCAATGGTAGATTGCGAAGTCCTCATCACCGAGTTGTGATGAAAGGGAAGGATATGCGATATTCCATCGGATTGTTCACGTTTAACCGGAAGTTAGTAGAGGTGCCGAAGGAGCTGGTGGATGAAGAACACCCCTTACAGTTTAAGCCATTCTGTCAGATGGGGTTAATCAACTTCTTATCAACAGAAGAGGGTCAAAAGGCTGAGTCTACTGTAAAAGCTTACTGTGGTATACAAGAGAAGAGAAACATTTTCAATGTGTTAAGGAGTTAAAAACCCTTTCAATTGCTATGAAAATCTAGTATGTATATATATAATTTTTTATAGTACTAGAATAGAACAGGGATTTATATGTAATTGCTAATATATAGCTGTCCTGTAAAACCAGCTTGATTGTTATGTTTGGTGTCATCAATGTGTAATTTTAGTGGATGATCTATGAATGATTTTTCAGATGTCTAATTTTTCAATTATAAGCTTCTTCTAAACAAGTTAGGTTTGAACATTCTTGACTCGTTACTCAAAAATTTCGTTAGGGTTAGGATCGACCCTAACCCGTTTCTTTATTTTATATGAAAAATTGTTAAATAAATCAGAGTTAGGGTTTGAAAAACTGACCCGTTTAATAAACGAGTCAGAGTTAGGGTTGACCAATATTGACCTGATAACGCACC
The DNA here is from genome assembly GCA_002174775.1 of Macleaya cordata. Taxonomy (NCBI): domain Eukaryota; kingdom Viridiplantae; phylum Streptophyta; class Magnoliopsida; order Ranunculales; family Papaveraceae; genus Macleaya; species Macleaya cordata. Next base: position 194,969 of record MVGT01004391.1, on the reverse strand, counting down.
TAGGGTCGACCCTAACCTTAACCCGTTGCCAAATCTACCTTCACTCATGTCAGAACTATGCCTAAATAAGCATATTTTTTAATCAAATTCCACATAAATAACCCTAATTTTTATTCCTAATTTTTCCTTTTCTTTTTTTGTTCTATTTTTAAATTAGTTGAGATGCACCATGCACGTGCGCCCTACGTGCCTGAAAACTTGAAAACGACTGCAACATGCCGTGCCAATTTTGGAACTATATTAATAGAATAGATATTGTTACAACATAAATAAATATCATAATGCCTCTTGACTTAAAAGTTCAGGTTAAAAAATAAAATAAAAATATCCAAAACACTAGCCTCTAAGTCTAAGAAAATGAATATTTTTTTTGTTATGCTGATTTAAAAATTTAAAGAAAAAAACATACAAGTATAAGTAAATGAAATAAAATTCATTTAAATCCGAGAACAGTGGAACCTTTTTTTAATTCAAAATACAAATGTCCAACTTCTTTTAAAAATAAACAATTCAAAGACTTTCATAGATTTCTTTTTGGCTTTTTTGTAAATGTGAATCACGCCAGTAAAATATTATGTTATTAACTGAAATAATTAACACCCAAAAGGCTCAGCGAAAAATTATTAACACAAAAAGAATCATTCAAACAAACCCTCCACAAATCATATTGCCTTTTAAAGAAACGACAGAACACTACGTGCCTTCCTGCACGTATGTTAGTACTTGTTGTGGGGCTATAATAATTTAAAACATACTGGCCTCAATGAGTTACATCTTGAGCACTCACTTGTGATTGATAATTTGATATTAATAGTGATGGATCAAATTCCCCCACAATTAAACCCTAAAAATTTAAAGGCTGATATTCAATGATAGGTTGTCTCTAAATGTATCATCAAATCCGAAAATCAATCTTTTCTAAAAATTCTTACCTCATCAAAAGTTAATTGCAAATTACTTAGAACATATGGCTAAAAAACTTACAATTTCAAGATTTTGATAGACTAATTTGAGGGGGTTAAAAGTTTTAGAAATGGGGTCGCTCATTTTGGATTGAAAAATGCTAGACTTACTGCATTTTCCTACTATCAACCTTACTGCCTAGTCATCCCACGGTTCTCAAATAATCTCAAACCCCTCGAAATTTGTAACATTTCTAAATTGACACAAATACCCTCCTAAATAACCTAGATACTAAGGTTGACAATAAGTGTAACATCACCGTTTTGGATTGTGAGGAAATCAAATTTACAAAAAAAATCAGGCCTCCTCCATGTGAGGGTGGGGGGTAGAGGGGGTTATGTTCTAACACTGTCAAAACAAAATAAAAATATAAACTTCTCCAAGAAAGAGGAGAGAAGACTAAATTTACAAATATAAAGAGTTCATTTATAGAAATAAAAGAGTTTGGGGGTACAAAAATTAGCTTCAACTAGTTACATTCCCTGTTACAACCGAATGTAATAATCCGGCTCAACTGTGAGACTTCTTTACATGGACAAGTGAAAGCTTGACACAAATTAGTGTTCTAGGCAATTAGGTTTCAAATTACTGCCTGATCATTAATCCAAAGTTACAAAGACAGGTCTGGAAGAACCAGAACCCAATAAGAAAGATTAAAAGAAAAAAAGAGGACAACAACAGCAATAAAAAAAAGAAGATGGGCGAAAAAACAAATGGAATATGAAGGTTAAGATTAGAGATCAAGTACAAGTTCACTGAGAAATACCGACCGGAAGAGACTTCAAACTGATAACCATCTGTTAGCAGTCTTTAAGAGAATGGAGAAGTCAGCTACATAATCTTTAGAAGAGCTTTTGAAGTGTTTTTGGGGACGACAAAGTTGCAACGCACTTAAACTGTCAAAGTAATAGGAATCATATTAAGAGAACTCTTAGCAAATCATAAAGAACCATATACTCATAGAATCTCGTTACAAGATTCTTGTGACCTTTAAAATTCTAACTTGGAATGCCGATTTACTAAACAGATTAGGGCAATGAAACTGTAAAAGAAAGTAAGTTTTAGTCATTCATGTATTAAAACTATTTCATTTGTTACCTTTTGTTGCTTATACTTTTCACGTATAGCATTCAGTGGGCAAGAATTGGTATTCAGTTGCAAATCTTGTAGTGCTATAACTGCAGCTTTCAAATCCGATGTTTTGTAACTGGTATAGTGTTCTAGAGTCGAATTCTGCGACAAATGCAAATTAAATTAGGTTTTGGGAGCTTAAAGAATCAAAGAAATATAAAGAATATAAGAGGTTACAAGGAATGCAGACCCATGGATAACTTGATTGATCTAAAGTCCATCTGGCAAGGAATACTGCAGATGCAGCTATGAGAGAAGGAAGGAACTTTAAGAACCCATAATCAACTAGAGTCAGTTCTGCTAAATAATATGCCAAGAAATCCAACTCGACACAGGGAACCTGCAAAGAAGAGTAAATAAAATAAGAAAACCAGTTGTCACAAATCAGAATTAAGCTGTAAAAAAATTTTAATACTCATTTATGCTGGATACGATTGGAAGCAACTATGATACCTTGTAAGAAGCATGTGCTGCTTGAAGGAATCTCCTGAGAAATGTTCTAGCCGTGGGTGCTGATAGTTGAAAACCCAAATAATTCAGCACTTGACTCTCCATTTTCAGTACCTGTCAGAAGTACAGTCAACAATTAGATAGGACAACTTGCTTCGATAGTATAATGCTTTGTCCCTTTTTACCATTGATCCACCCCGAAGATCATGAATATTTGAAACAATTCAGTTCTATTACAGAGCATGTCAGGATATGGGCGTAATACAGCAAGGACAAGGGTTTTTATACTCAAAACTGAAGCAGAGATGGCACTCAGTTTGAAGTATCGGGGTATCATAGGATTCAAGTAGCAATATACACACCTCTTCTCTTGTGTATGTGTTGTCTGTGATGAAGCAGAATTCTTCCACACGTGGTGCACAAATTTCTTCGTACTTCCTTCACACCAAAAGAGAAAATATAAGAATTCCATCATTCGAATAAAGCACATTTGCTGTCCAAATGTCAATTATCATGTCAATAAATATGTAGAAGATTGTAAAAGGCCGCATAAGTCGGGTGGATGGTCTCTAGCCAAATCAACTTCGATCTCACTTCAAGAACTATAATATACTAGAGTTAAAATACTTTCTATGCTACCAATGGTTTCAAGAACCAGAATTGAAGTCTGGATTGTCTGGCACTAGGCCCAGGTCAACTTCGACAATCCAGACGAACCGAGCCTGAAAGTAGTGAGACAGAAAACCAGGTTATGCAGCTCTGAGTTGGCCTAGTCAACCGAGTTAGTCTAGTCAGGCTGAAACAAATGAAATAAGAAAAAACCCAACAAATCCCAATATAGAAGCAAGTCAAGGCTGATTCAACGCAATTCAGTGTTACTGCATGACTATCCAATGTTAATCCCAAGGTACATTGTTTATGTGAGATCCTAGACCAGTCCAAGATGACTCAATCAAGTCAACTCAGACTTGTGCAAATCCTAAAATGATAATGCTCCCTTGCTAGACATACATGCATGCAAACAACATTACAAAAATTAAAAACAGAACAAAAAGAACTAAATCACTTGTTTAGTTGATCTGTAGTCTACAAATGCACTCTCACTTCCCAAAATAGATGTGATATTCACATGCATATTCTCTAGAAAACAAGGGAAGATCCACTTGTTTAAATCTTTATGGTTCTGCTTTATTCCTCCTTAAAAAAGGTTCATGTTCGAAAAAATTGTTCCAACTTTAGACCTTTCTCATATAGAATTTAGAATGATCAACCTTCAAAGAAACTGAATTCCTGATAAAAAGTAAAGAACTTACGAGGCAATTAGCATGCAAGTAATCCCAAGCAGTTGAAGACGTTGCCTTTCGATGTAACTTTGAGAAAGAATCCGATCAATGAAATATACAGTGAGGTAAAGTGTGTCCGAAGCTAGCTTATATTCCTCAGAAACCTGAAACAGATACATGATTTTTGAGAATACCTTTCTGCACCTAGTAGTGTTCCCCCACCAAACCAAGGTGAAAAAACAAAAAAAGAAACGAGAAAAAAATGTATTAAATTACACATTCTAACATGTACATCCATGCTGTGTCTATAATGTAACAGGCACAAATGCATAGTTTGAGTTTATATGCTAACCTCCACGAGCCAATCAATCAGAATCCCGCGCATGCTTTGAGTAATATCTCGTTGTAACGTTTCCATAAAATTAGAACAAGGTCTTCGGATAAGCTGAGGAAAGAAAGATGTTTGTATAAGTGAATACCAAGTGTTTAGAAAACAGAGATGGTAAAAAGTAAATATACTTCCTAGAAAAAGAAAAGTTAAACCAATTTACTTTGTCCTTATTACGAAATTAAGGAGCATCTTGATGCTTCCTGCTATACAAGACAAGAGTTGAAATCCAGTGGAATTAAAAGATCAAAACATAGCCTCAGCATAACAGGTATTTTCAACAAATGAGCAAGCAGTGGCAGAGGTTCCATGGTTCAGTTTCCATTTTTAATTAGAAACTGGCGTAATTTTTTTCATTTCAATAGAAACGAAGTACAGCTGGGTGCACAATCAAATTTGAAAAGTGAAAACAGAAGCGACTGCAATAGGGAGGAATAATTGCAGTAACCCATATATTGAAGATACAGATTGCATACAAACCTCTGAAACACGTAAATTGCTATAGATATCAGGGGCATAGAGGCTGCACATTTGAGGATCTTTGTAGTCAGAATCAATATCTGTAATGTCCGGACCATTTCCCAAATTCTCGCAAAGCACATATTTTTCTGCATTATCCAAACAGAACCAAAACACTCTCAGTTAAATAATGTTTTTATAGAAATATGTTGCTAACCAAGAGGGTAGTTAGTTTCAGATGCGCAGAAACTCTTTTGCGAGTGCAAATTTTCTTCGCAAAAAATCAAGCACAACCTAACCATTCTTCAATATAACCTATGACTTGGTGAAAACAACAGTCTATCTGTTTAAAATGCAAAAAGGTGGTGTGTAAAACAATATCAGTGAGAGACTTTCTGCTTCTGCTCCCGCAGAAGCAACAGCACCAGCTCCCAGTTACTAGAAACCAACACATTACAGAAAAAGTATCACAAATTTTTCAAAACTTATAATACTTGACCAATGTGTCAGTTTGCAACGAAATGTGAAGAGGATCTTATGATTTTCATTAATAACTTACTTGGATCCAACTAATGGTAGTGGGTGGCACTGGCACATGCCTATGCACATGTACGTTATATTTCAGAAGTCTGGTATGCAAAGTTGATGTTTATGATGTATACAGTAAATTTGTGAATATCGCTTTGTAATATTGGGTGCAAATCTAAAAAGAAGAGTAAGAGGAGTTATTGTTTATCTAATGTGAGAGTTATTTGACATTGTGTAATGCTATTTAATGTTATTTAATGCTAGAGCTGAATATTTTAATATTGAAGTTCATTAAATGTGAAACATACCCTTCATTAGAAAAAAGAATTTACCATTTTGATTATATATTTTGCTTATAAAAAAACTTAAAAGGGTAATTTCAGAAGTTCTGCAAAAATGATCAATGTAACTTTCAAGTTTTGGTATTGTATAGTATAGATAATTATAGATGCTTCATGTATTTGCACCTTTTGATCAGTATGTACACTCAAAAAAATAACCTCTAAATAGTGATAAGCTGTTTCGGAACAAACTATCTCTCTCCTCTTATACAATAATACAAAGAACATCAATGCCTTTTCTCATTAGCTTTCTTATGTTTTCTCTTACTGGGATCCATCATCCCAGTTCTGGATCCTCATATTTTGGTACTCGCACCCATTACCCATCAACCGAGCTGAAACCACAGCCAACTTGACCCAATCAGATGACCCGCAGTCATCCAATTTTATATCGGTTGTCTTTGGAAAGTCAGAATCTACTACCTTAGCATCATAAGCAGGTCATCACACAATAGAAATGGAAACAAACCTTTCTTGGAAGGGGTTAGATGTTTTGAGGGCTTTCTGGATATCTGTTCTTCGAGCTGAAGATCAGCTAAACTGCACTCTCTTATGACACTCCCTAGACTTTGCTGCATTGCTGCATTTTCTTCCAACTTCATTGAAAACATACTTTCTTGTGCTTCAGCAAAGCCAGTTTTCTCTGTTTCTTCAGCTGTCTCTTTTCCCACATCCTCTTGACCCTGCAAAATTTCTAAAGAAACAGAGGGGGACACCTTGGAATCCTTCATCACAGGAGCTCTCTTAACCTGATTGTAGTTCTTAGTCTGAAGACCAGTAGGAATAACAGAAGAGGAATCAGATTCTTGAGCAAACTAAAACAATAGACTTCTAATATAGAAGAATATGAATATAGCAAAACAGATCAAAGAATGCAAAGGTTCCCAAACAAAATTTAAAGCAATAAAAATCTATAAAGATTGATTTAGTAAGTGAGAAATCATAGTAATCAATGTGTTCCCTGTCTACCTCACTTTTAAGAGTTTGAAAATGACCATCAATCTTAAATTTTTCATTCTAATGCGGTGAGAACGATTCCAAGTGAACAAACATAACCATCTAAAAATATAGGTGTAGAATTTTTTGTATCTCCATCTAAAACTTTTAACTTATGACCAATTAGTGATGGTTACCTAACCTGGATTTTAGATGCATTGATGCAGCTCTTATAAGAAGTTTCACAACAGATATTAGTAACATCCTTAAGCACTGCCCTCCTTTTATGTTGAAGACTTGAACTAACTGCAGCATTGGGGTTGTTCTCATCCAAGGCCGCTCTTTTGGAATTTCCACGCATTACCTTCTTCGGATCCAGTTTTGTGGGTACTTTAGGGGGAAGCATCACACCAGATGCACGATTGGCCGCAGCTCGAGATCGTGTCATTCGGACGGGGGGTTCTGCTGAAATAGCAGCAAGAGTCTTTTCTTTCCCCATATTCCCCGACCTTGGAGAGCAGCAGCCTAAGGCTTCAAACAGGAAAACAGTTCAACAAAGAAAAAACCTGCACATCCAAGATAAATTCATTATGGAACCAAATATTAATAAGAATGAGAATAATAATAATAATAATAATAATAATAATAATAATAACAAGCTGAGAAGGCAGCAGCAAGGTACCAGTACAAATTCTGCAAATAAGAATTAGATTGCATGAAAGCAGTACAGGGAAGTATCAAGATTAAAGGTATTCTCATAGCTTATAGCCACGGCCACCATGTTTATGCCTTGCCAATCTCATCTCAGTTAATATCTATCTCAATGGAGAATTGGACCTAAACTATCTACCCTCATTCTCAATCAGCTGAGATACAATTATACGGTACATGTGTACACATCGGAGACAGGTAATTCTTGACTAATGCACTACCTAAGACAAAATAACCCAACTTCACCTCAACTTTATCTAAAGCTCTATCTTCTATTAACTTATGAGTATTCCTGTTTCCTTTCTATTGCAATCCAATTCATTTCGACCTTCCTCTTGCTCTTATAGAACCATCATTTTGCACCAAAGAACCCCTTCTCACCAGTTTGTTGTGCAGACTGAAACCATCCTTATCTCTAATTTAGGTTATTCCTCAATTCTCACTATAGACTTTTCACACATTCACCTTAACATCCATAACTTTGCTTTACTCATCCTCATGAACATGTATGCGTCCTAGTTGCCAACATTCAACTCCACAAATCTAGTTTGCATGCTGATGTCGTGTAAAAATATTCCATAAGTTTGATTGGTACATAATGGTCACATAATATTGTAGATGAGTGGCTCTGCATTAGCTATCTTAGCACTAAGTTTATAGGCAACATTCACAGCTATTTCTTCATTCTCATAGATAATCAAACCAAGATAGGGTTAGGATTTCCTGCTTCTTGACTAATATCTTATCCAACTTTTCCTAGGTCAATAAAGACCATGTAGAGATTTCTCCTCTTTATTTTTTTGAAACTTCACTTGACAAATTTAATGCATTTGATTTTACTCAAATCGAACAAATCTTCAAGAATAAAACACAACAAAGTGGGCTCTTTTAAATCAAGCATGAAACATGGGTTGATGAAGACGAGAGAAAACCTCCATTAAGCCCAAATTATTTAGAAGCCAGATAGAAACTCCATATCAAATTCACGAATCCAACACATTTTTTAGTTAAATTCTAAAATCTGTTTATTTCACGATAATGCAATTTAGGCAAAGCACCTGGAGAAACTCCAACTTTGCAAGGAATTGTGCAGAAACTACATCAAACTCAAAACAAGAAAATATTGAGATACAGAAGTGAAGATTTACAAGATAGATCCACAATTCTTTAAGCAAAAGGTTAAGGCTTAAGAGTCTTTAGCTTGAGAAATTAATCACTGTCAAACGTAGCAAATGAAGATCGATGGGCACAGACATTGTCATCAATTTCAGAGGAGAAAAGTTAAAATCAAATGCCAAATTCTAACTTCTTCAAAATAAGATCCATCAAAACGCCAAACCCAACAAATGTCCAGCAAAAAAAAAAAAGCAAGAAGTAAACAAAGGAAATTTGAAAATATCTCCTTCTCTCTTCAAATCAGCTAACCATATCTGAGAAAACACTGCAACCAAAAACCTCATCAGAAACAAGAACGAACATAAACATACACAAAGCCAAACGCACAGAGAGAAAGGGGGAGAGATTAAAGCATGCAAAAAACGAAAATTTTGGAGGCGGAAGCATCTAAAGAGCACAATGTGGTGACTAAAAGCGTCTCCATCGTAGATCTGTGTTCTAAACATTCTAGATTATCAAAGCTCCAACCAAATACGTAAACCCTAATTGTTCCAAAATCACGTTAAAAATCCAAAAAAAAAATCTAGAAAATAAATATCTCAAATTTTCCATGAAAAAGCTGACCTTACTCTGCTTTTGGAACCCCGAGACTCTTAATGGCGTCCCGAAGAACAGAGTAGGGTTTTGTATTTGCGACCATAGAAGAAGAACAGAAGGTTTTTTAGTGAGAGAAAGTGAAGATATAGAGAGAAAGAGTGAGTGAGACTGAGTGAATGCGCAGAGAGAAGCCGCAGAGAGAGAAACTGTCCTTAAAATAAGCGGAGCGTGAGCGGGACGGCATACAGTTCAAACTTCCAAATAAATAAAATTAATAATAATAATAATAATTACAAAAAAAATAAATTAATTAAAACTTTATTATTTTTACTCGAATTTACAAAATTATCCCTACTAACCTGACGCTCGAAAGTTTGAACGAGAATTGACTATGACAGATCAGTAAAAATATCAAAAGACGGTCAGGCCCTTACTGTTCTCTATTATTACCATCCCCATCTGGTAAACTCATAAAAAGTTGGTTGAGGGTATTAACGTGATTATGTGTTGCAGGTTTAAAGTGATAATGGAGGGAGGTGGGGTTTTAAAAACGGTTTAAAACATGAAATTACAATAATACCCCTAATTTGAAAAATTCAAACAAACCAGGTTTAAAGGGATAAGGAGGATATTGAAATGATTCGGGGTGAAGGGTAATGCCGCGTTGCATGTGATCTCCAACTTTATGACAGAATTTTGTTGTCTTAAAAGTTTAATTCTCTCTGAATTTTCATTTTTTTTTTTGGATAATTTTTAATGTCTTATGGAAAAATGGATAATAAATTCAAAATGTCTGGATTTGATGTATTTTAAGTTTGATGCAAAAGAATGACCCACCACTAATATCTTAACACGTACAACAAAGTTTCATATAGATAGAGCTAAACACATGATGGGTCCACCAAGTATAAGCATTATGTCGAAACTCAATTCGATAGAATGATTGTAAGCGTTTAGATCTGTTTTATTTTGAACTGCTTTACAAGTCTTTTTCCAAAAAGCAAAGAGAAAAATGGCAAAATGCTTCAAAAGATATAATGAACAAAAATGTCATCTTTGTATTTTTTTTTTTATTATTGAAAGAATTATTGTCAAAATTTTGGTCATTATCTTTACCAGAAAGATAAATCTTTTTTTATGATGGACTATTGCCCAAGTTACAATAAGACTTAGATATACCACAAGAGGCGCATCAACTTTTATTTGAAAGTACCTGCATACATACATAATAGATTACATGGTCTATACTTAACGGTAATACCACAACCAGAAAGTTTTGAATCCATAATTTTGAAACAAAGTAAAAATGAAATTTTTAATGCTAACGCAAATCAATATATATATTAAGCCAAAGCAATAAAGGGATATTGAAAATCAATTTGATTTGAATGAAGAAGATCAATGTGTCAATTTCCATTGCTCTGGTGTTGTACAGACTAGAGAGAGTCGTAAACATTTTCTTTGACTAAGACATTTGATCAACATATCTTTAGCCATTTTTCTTTTTGGCACAAATAATTGTCTCATCTACCTAAATTACTCAAACGTCTTTCTTACTACATTTCCCACTGCAAAAGTCATCCCATGGTTCTCAAATAATCTCACACCCCTCGTGATTTGTGCCATTTTCTAGTTGACATAAATACCCTCATAAATAATTTGCAGTACATTTTACAGTAAATGTTGCATCATCGCTTTTTTTACTAGTATTATAGTAGGAATTTTAATTTCCTCCACGTAAAGGGTGTCAACATATCGATTCCAGATTACTTATTAATTAAACTACCAGAAAACATAACCTATCAAATAAATCTATTTTAGAAATTCTTATTGGTTCAAATTCCACTACTAATTAAATAGTTCGAATCCAAATTGAGATAATATATATTTAAAATAAAATAAAAATATAGAAAAAATCCAAGTGAAAAGACCATAACTATAAAACAGACTAATCTATAATACGAGTCTGGTAAACTAATAACGAGCTCCAATTTTTGTGCCCAAAAATCTGGATATGATTCTTATTTCAGTAGAAGTGCCATTCAATTCTTAACTAAAAGATATCAGATTGAATCTTTAACTATTTATTGGCCCATACCACCACCCCGGCCCTAAAATCTCTCATTTCCTTTTACAAGTACACCGTACAACTAAAGTCTCTAAAAATAGACATGATCAAATCTAATTCCTTTTACACCTGTGCCGTGCATGAACCAATTAATCTTCTTTTTTGATGGACATCAATTTAATTTTTGCAAGCGTGAAGCGTGCATTCTCCAAATTTGCTGGCAGAGATTTCTTCTCAAAATTTTATGGGTCCAAGGTTAGTAGTAATTTACCCAGAAAGAAGGGGGTAAATGACAAAATAGGCTTACATTAGAATGGAAATTCTACTTGCACGATTGCCCCTCAATTTTTTATTTTATTTTTGTTAACACCTCGTGTACACTTGCCAATAGGGACCATACTGAGACGATCCGGTGGTTAATGTTTAGCTCGATAAAAATTTAGTCAAATTTTAAGCTATTCAAAGAATTTAAAACATCTATTTTATCGTTAATTTTTTACTAATTTTTAATGAAGTTATAAGTACAAAAATGCTATAGGAACCGGCCCGAAACATCTTTATAACTAAACCGATCGATGTGGCCACTACGTGTCAACCAAATTATATTCTAGCAAAATAGCTGACCTGGCTAAAAATTGGAAAGCTGCCAAAACCGCGTCAAAACGTGTTTGACAGAAAAAACCATTCTTTTTTTGTTAGCTTTTGATTCTCTGGCGGCTGTGAAGACGGAAAACCGCTGAATTCGCCGTCCGATAACTTAAAGAAGACAAAATCTGAATCCCTAACCATTATATAGTCTCTATTGCTTTCTTCCTCTTCCTGGATGTGTTAGCAGTAGCCTTATTAAACCAGAAAAAATTCATAAAAGATACCCTTTTTTTAGAAGTACAGGATAAAACTTATTGATGAAAAAAGAAAATAAAAATTGCTAAGTATAGAGACGCCTAACAGAGAATATATAAAAACAAGGTCTTTACATTACATACAAACATTTTTTTTTATCAATTTTTGTTTTTTTTTTTTTATCAGACCATTACATACAAACACTATACTCCCATCTCAAAACTATGTCTTCAAAACAAGATCTTTACATTACATACAAATTTTTTTTTTGATCAATTTTTTTTCTTTTTTTTTTAAATAGTTACAACCCTTTCAAAAATACAAATTTAATTCAATCTGTAATATAAAAACCACCTTCAAAACAAATGAAATAAACTAGAATATGAAATGAAAAAAACCCTAATTGCTTGAAAATCTCTTCGAGCAAAGGAAACTACATAATTGATTAAGAACAAACCCTAACCCTAATGTTTTTGTTGATCTTGATGAAGCTCTGCAATCACAACAAAAGCATACGGTTAAACCCCATACAAGAGATAATTAAGCAATCAGTAAATATCTCAAAATTAACACAAAAGCTCTTTCTTTACATGAATTTTTATCTGGGCATTTATATTAAGAACATGAAATTCGAATCAAATATTTTTTTTATGAACATAAAATTGTAATATAGTCCCTAATACTGAGCAATAGAAGAAGAAACTAACCAAAAAGAAAAATTATCCACCATTTCCAAGCTTCCTAACACATAAAAAAAGAAATGAAGAAAAGACATAGCAAAAAATTTGAGAATTTTGAGATGGGTTTTACAGCATAAAAATCCAACACAGAGCTTTATCAAGATCAACGAAAAAAAATCCTAATATTTTGAACAGATCGAGAAGGGAGAGAGGAAGAAGAGAATAGAACAGGCAGAAGAGATAACAGATCGAGAGCATAGAGAGAAGAATCGTGCCTGCTCAGCCTTCGTCTTCACTGCCATCAGATAATAAAAAACTAACCCATAAGAATTCAAAGAAAACTGACAATGGGAGCCTGGGATAGATTTTTTCGGTCAAACACGTTTTGACGCGGTTTTGGCGGCTTTTGCAATTTTAGCCTTATGAGTCATTCTACTAGAATCCAATTTAGTTGACACGTGGTGGCCACATCGATCGATTTAGTTATATAGATGTTTCGGCCGGTTCCTATAGCATTTTTGTTATAAGTATTATAAAGATACTAGTTTTTGTCACAATGACCTGTCATCTTCATTGAAATTTGGTACTTGAATCATCTGCAAGTGCATATGGGTTGTCATAGGTAAGTGTAAATATGGTGTAGGAATAAGTGTATAGACGAATGTAAACATGGTGTAAAAATAAGTGTTGTGTTAAAAAAAAGTGGATCCATGCCTTAGCCAGGTTATATAAAGTATTTCGAATTAAGATTTAAGAATAAGAACTAGTCCTCGTATTTTGAACCCCTTGACCAGTGTTTGACTGTCAAAAAAATATTAAGCTAAAACGATATGAAAAGTTTAAAAAGACGGGTGGGGGTGGGGGTGCCACAACTTTGAAGAATCTTCAAAAGAGAAATGGATAGAATATAGATAGATAGTAAAGCTATTTTAAAGACGACAATGCAAATGAATGTTCAGAGTTTAAAATTCAATCAATTATTTATGAGGAGGGATATTTTTGCCAAGCTTACGTTGTCAAGAGTCAATTTAAAACCTTATTACGATTTGTTGGAAAATTAATATATTCATCGAAATAATACGATACAATGCTGAAATATTAGAATTTACAAACACTTAGAAACATTACGAGACATTTCAATATATTCCAATACAAATTCGATACATTCTGATACGATCACATACATGTTTAAACATTTCCATTTAAAAAAAAAAATTATAAAATAAATATCATATATAATGTATCAATTTGTGTTGTAATGTATTGATTTGTATCGAAATGTTTTAGAAAGTATCGTTTCTAGTAATATGTCATATTACTATAATAAAATATCAATACTTATCGTCTCATACATTCCAAAACTATATGATACTTTGAACTATGGTCAAGGTGTTTGCAAGATTTTATGTGGGGTTCATAAGGAGATGATCCAAATGGTGATTTTATTTTTTTTATTTTTTATGAGAATAGTATCCTCAGTCCTCACCACAAAGATTACCTTCACCTAAAATAACTTTATTATACAATTTATAACTGCTTTAAAAAGTTGGACAATTTATTAGTTGTCAATAAATATCGTTAATTTAAAAACTAATATTTGATATGGTTAAAAGTTTTAAATTGGGCTAATTTTATATAAAGATGATCTAGTGATAAGTAGAACATCACCACAAAAAATAAACCCTTGGATCATCTCCATGTTGTCCCCATAAAAAATATTGCCAAAATCCCTCCTTAAATTTATAGGGTTAAAGTTTTTGAAGTACTGTAATTTTTGTGAAGTTGATCTCCATAATGACGAGATCATCCTTACAAAAATTAGCCACTGAATAATTCTCATGTGAACTAGATTGACAAATGTAAATGAGGTGTAAAACTAAATAGTATTGGTGTGTAACTCAATATCCTACAAGTATTTATAAGCTAAAAAGCGACGTTTCTTATTCTTTCATTCCGCTCACTTTTACACAAACACAACTATTTATCATTGCTAGAAAAAGTGTCCATAATTCATCTCCTTTCCGCGCCCACGCTCCATTATGAAAAAGACAGAACAAGAGCCATTGACCTTCAAATAAACTATTTTTATTTTATTTTCTTCTAACTGCTCAATTTTTAAATATTTTTATTTAGCATTTATCGTATTATTATAATATAATATTTAGGATTTATTTAATAACAACCTATATGAGTTTTAATATAGTATTATTTTATTTCATTAAATTCTTTTTCTTGTTTTGTTTGAAGGAGCGGGGGAGATATATAGTGCCTTTCATTTTGTCAACATTTGGAACTATAAACATTGAGAGCTATTTTACTACAACAAAAGTTTAGTGCTTTGGCCTGAGGGATTGAATCTTACCCACATACTATAGCGCATTTAATACAAGTACTCAAAAAGATATGCTTACGTGTGTGATTGAGATTTAATCCCTCGATTATGCACCTAACTTTTCTTGGATTATAATTTTAATGGTAAATGTCACATTCTAAAATCCTCTTCTAGTCCAACTTATGGGTGTTATATAAGGATGTCTTGACTCTTGAAAATCATTTTTGGATCCTAGTGGCTCATTGCTTGGCCTATTTTAAGGATTGGGGTAAATCTATATTTTAATTTTTAACAAACTTATCTAATTATAGGGCCAAATTTACTCATCATGAATCCAGTCTGGCTATGCCAATATTAACCATCACATGCATGCTTGATTTTGAATCGAATGACAATTTAAAAGTTCGTACTTTTTTTTTCTTCTTCTTCTTTTTTTTTTATTTTTTATTTTTATTTTTTTTTGTAAATGACAAAAAACTTCTCTATTACTCTGAATTTTAAATAGTTTGAAAGTCCTACCATTTGGAGGGTGTTTGGCAATCTTTAGTAGAAGCTCTTTTACTTATCCTAAGTCATAAATTAGAAAAAATTTGTTTGGTAAAATACAGACTTATAAGTTAACAGCAAAAAGTCAAAAAGATAATATAGCACGACTATATTAAAGTCAGTATTATAGGATGTTGGTGAGGTAGCAATGGTGGTGGTAGTGAGCTAGCGGTGGGGATGGTGAGGTGGGAATGGTGGTTCTGGTGACTCGGCGGTGGCGGCGGTAATAGTGAGGTGGGGGGTGGCAGTGTGATGAGGTGGCAGGGGTAGTGGTGCATCCAAAGAACAAATGCTTTTGGCTTCTTCGTGGTTATCGAAAAGTTGCTTTGGAATGATCGTCGTCTACTCCTGGCATAAAATCTTTCAGATCTTCAACTGCTTCTGACGTAGAATCTTTTCATTTAATGCATTTTGTCATTAAACAACTTTGTGAATACACGTGGATTAAGTCTGGCTATGCGAATATTAGCCATCATATGCATTCTAAATTTTTGAAGGAAAGACATTTTGAGGGTTCACACTTGTTTCTTTTTTTCTTCTGTAAGGGAGAAACCGAAAGCATCAATATGCATTACTCGAAAATAGTTTGAAAGTTTCTACTATTTAAAGGTATTTGGCAACCATAAGTAGAATCTCTTCAACTTCTCTGAAGTTAAGTTTGTTTGGCATAATAATGACTTATAAGTTAATAAGTAAAAAGTCAGTAAGATAATGTAATACAATAAAAATTCAATATATATAACATAATGTTCGTGAGGTAGCAATGGTGATGAGTTGGTGGGGTGGTATGAGGTGGCAATGGTTATGGTGACATGACTGTGGCAATGGTAGTGATGAAGTGGGGTAGCAGTGTGATGGGGTGAAGGTGGTGGTACGTACTTTTTAAATGAATAAATTTTTTATACTTTTCAGAAGTCATTTTCACCTGCATTCTATAAATTCTTTTCTTTTTTTACTTTTTGACATACTAAGTAGAAAGTTACTTTTTATTGTGTTTCTAAACACTCTCTTAAGGTTCGTCAAACAAATGCTTTTGATTCTTTGTGGTTATCGAAAAGTTGCTTTAGAATCATCGTCATCTACCTCTGACATAAAATCTTTAAAATCGCCAACTGCCTCAGAGAAGAAATCTTTTCATTTAATTCATTTTGTCGTCAAACAAATTTATGAGTACACCAAACTCAAGTATTATTTACAAAAATCTCTTTAGAAGGTAGGACATCTCTCTGCACTTCATTATATATAAGAATTTCGTTTACACATTATCTCCTGAAGTAGATGATGGTGAAGGTTGAAGACTAAAGGAGCCAATCTTCGAGGTTAATATAAATAGAGGTATGTTAAGATCCACTTACAGGGGGTTATTCAATCTAGACTTTCATGGACTTTTACAGACTCTTTAAAGTGATGGACTTTGACAGACTCCTGCAGACTCTTACTGCAGAGTCTTGCAGACTCCTGCAGACTCTTGCTACAGACTCCTGCAGACTCCTGCAGACTCTTGTAGACTCCTGCAGACTCTTGCAGACTCCTAATGTTTTGTAGTAACAAAATTAATAACAATTATAGTTTAATTTATATTTGTTAATATTAATTATTCATATTTATAATTATTATAAATTATTAATAATAATAATAAGTAATGATTATAAATAAATAATTGTTGTCATGATTAATAATTTTTATTAGTTATCAATCATAACTATTTATATTATTAATTATTAAAATACTAGGTATTAATATTAATTATTAAATACAAATTATATTATTAATATTAAATATTAATATTAATTATTATTATGTCTACCATATTAATTAATTTTAATATTATTTATTAATTCAATATTAATTATTAATATGAAGTCCATGACAATCCCACCTATTTTGGTGGGATTTCATACAAGCCAATTTGTACACAAAAGTCTTTCAAAGTCCATGAAAGTCCATGAAAAAAGTAAATCTATCAAAGTCATGGACTTTAAAGTCTATAACCAATAACACTAACTTTGCAAGACTCCATCAAAGTCTTGAACCAATAACACATGACTTTGCAAGACTCTTTCAAAGTCTTGAACCAATAACACATGACTTTGCAAGACTCTCTCAAAGTCTTGAACCAATAACACCTGATTTCAGAAGTCCATGAAAGTCCATGGAAGTCTATGAAAATCTTGATTGAATAACCCCCCCCTTACTCTAAAAGCTTAAATTGTTAGAGAAAAAAATAAAAATGTAGGTAACATTGTATAGGAAGTTCTAAACCCTTTTAAAAAGCCCGGTTTCAGCTTCATTAGCAGCATCAACGCCGATCCAATTACCATCGAAAATAACTTGACAAACTAAAACTATCAAAAACACGAATTTTTACTATATATTGGCGAGAGAGCTTGACCAAATATAGCTAATTTAGTTCAAGATTTTAGTGGGGCTATCGTTTTTTTTCTAATCTCACCCAAAAGATATATCTAATCAGACTAATCACTCTTAAAAATAGCTAACCAGGCTTCATTATAAGTGATGATTTTTAAATTTAGCCAAAATTATGCTAGAAATACCCTATCTCCATAGAAGTATAGAACCACTGCAGATTTTCTAATGAGGTTATCAGATGTGCTAAACTCGAGGTTAACTCGCGACATGCACATAAGGTTTTGTACAATCCGTCCCAATCTGACCATCAAAGATTTATTCGGATCTCCCAGCCCTAAAATAAACAAATTAAAAAGATACCACATTACAACTGCGGATCAATTATTGGTGCTTGCAACATCGTTGAGGTCCCCATAGAATACGTTATTTCCAAACTTACCTTAATCTTACATTTGTTTGTTCATGAGTTGTGTGAAGATGATCTAAGAACTAATTTTTATGATCTCTTTATTATGTAGATCAAAATTAATCTTTAGATCATCGCTATATGATTTCACAGATTGGTGTTGCTATAAATCATCTTTGGATTGATCGTTTTACAAAATCAATGTCCGGCACTTATATGGCATGGTGAATCTTATTGCCACATAAGTTGCAAACTCCTTCAAAATACTTTTGGAAGAAGAAAAAAGGTGGGTCCTATCCTACCACATAAACAGTCCAAAAATCATTTTCCTATTGCAAATTCAATGTAAAGAACATATGAGACCCAACACTTTTTAAAGTAAATTCGTGTAAAAAAACATGTGAAAAGCACGTGCACAAGACAACGCCGGTGATGGTAAAGGGGTAAACATTTCATCCGGGACCGGGATGAGAGACAAATATTTGTTGCATTGAAGTCAAAAGTAACATTTTCGTGAGTCGCAACCGCAACATCTTGAGCCGGCACATGGTGGGTCCAAGTTTCAGCAAAACAGGAATATTCTATGGACCCACCAAGTGTACAGGTGTCGGGACAAAAACTAATAAATAGTAAAAATTTTTCGTAAGTAAGTTATTTGAGCAAGAAATCAAAACTGTATTTTTTTCGCAAACAGTGTTTACCCCCTTTCTCTCTCTACAACAAATCAAATAAAAACACTTGAGAAATTCTTTTGAGGTTCAGATTTAATGGCATATCAAATCGATTCTGTTCGAATAATCTCTCATTTAGCCATGAAAGAAACTTCAAAAAATACGATTAATTTACTCCACAAGTCGCTATTATTCCACCTCACGAAACCACCTCCACCATTTCACTGTTTTTTGCCCTAATTTTTGTCTTTAGTTTCTCCAATCTTCATTGTTTATGGAAACTAAATCGCAGATCTGATCTTCCGTTACATTTTCTTTTGACATCAATTCCAGTGAGTTTTCAGAAATTTCGGAGTTGATTTGAGCTTGGAATCCTGTAAAAAGTGAGGAAATCTGAAGGGGAATCGTTTTTTTTTTTTTTGGTTAGCTAGGGCACGTTCAAGATTCTCTTCTTCAAAGATCTGGTTTAATCCGACCAATTATTTTAATATCTGAAATACAGAGATAAGATTTAAATTCGAAAAAAGTACACGTTTTTTTGCCCTAACGGCTCATGAGACCTCTAATTAATTACAACTTTTTTTGAAGGAGAGAGATAGAGAGAGAAAGAGCTTTTATTAAAATCTCTATCCCTTCTGTCTGATTCTGGTAAAATTTTCTGCGTTCGAGGTGGCTGAAGTTAAGTCAAAAAAATGGAAAAAAAATAATTGAGTCTTGAAAGTGTTTGTTAATTTGTTCGTTTTTTTTTTGTTCTTTTTCAAAAGGTCTTGGAATTGAGCTATTTAGGTTGGTAGGTGAAAAGCAATTTTGCTTTTTTTTTTTTGGTAACTCAGTTGCGTACAAAATTTATAAATTAGGGTTTCTTCTTCATTGACTTACCTGCTCCCCTCAGCATTGTCTTGTTATTAGCAGAGTTGAAAGTTCATTTTGTTAGAGCATTTGTCTGGTTAGAGAGAGAAAGGAGAAGTGAGATGGGGACCTACGCGAAACTAGCAAGGAGGGCTGTGGAGACGGATTCACCCGTTATGGTTCAGGTATTTTTGAAGGAATTAATATTTTTTTTTTGGTCATCACTACATGATGGTAAAATTTTACCTTTTTTCGGAGAATCTGATTAGCAATTTAATGTTGATCGTTGATGTAAAATTCTCCAGATACAGGAAATATTTCGGGGTGTTAAGGATGCTGTTTCGTTGGCTCAGGTAAATTACAATTCGCTTTCTTCTTGTTGTCCTCTGTATTTTTCTTAGCAGAGGGTATTTTGTTTGGATTACTTGGTGAGAATTACTTTATTCAGTATCTTTTTAATGTTTTGAGTCAATGAGCTGAGAATTTGATCGGATTTTAATGTCGAAAGAGGGGATAACTAAGAGGGTCTAATGCTCTGTATTCAGAAGCATATTCTAGAGGTTTTATGTTAAGAGGTTTTGTCGTTGTTTGTGAATCTTGTTGTTTTTTTCCAAACCAATCATCTGATAAAATATAGGCTATCTGACATAGGTAGCTGTTGAGATAATTGAAAATAGAGAAAGTTGATCATATTCTTATTAGGTGTTGGGAGGCCCAAATGAATGGGCATGACACATGATTGAGGTTTAATACTTGGGCAAGGATTTTTGTAAGTTTTTGCGAGATTAACTTTTCGTTAAGAGCAATTGAATTTCTTAAAACATAGCAAAGAGGGGCTAAAACTGTTCAGCCAGCCGAATCAACAATCAAAGGATTCCATACATATACACCACTGGAGATATGATACTAAGTCCTATAGATGTTTATTTCAAATACAAATTGAAACTTTTGTTTATAACTTGGTATGTGAATTTTGTTTTGCATTATGTAAATTTCATTCTGAATATTATTGATGTTGGGGAAAGTGCATTTGAAACAGAAGTTCTTTCTCATTTCTCTTTATCCATGATATATTTGTGTGTTCTTGGACTCTGTGTTAACCATTTGGGCTATGTTCATTCTTTCATGGTGTTGGTGTTGTAGGGAGTCGTTTACTGGAAGCCGCCTGAAAAGGCTCTGGAGAAGGTTAAAGAAATTGTAGACGAACCATTTACTAGTCGTTATGGTGGTGATGAAGGTCTACCAGCACTCCGAGAAGCATTGACTAGAAAGGTAGTCATTTGTAATTGAACAACTATAGGTTATTTAATCATATTTCACTGATATGGATATGAGAGTTAACATCTAAAATACATCCGCAGATCTGACTTCAAAACCTAATATTAATTGGTAATTTAAATCGATATTCTATATTGTAAGTAGGTTTCATTACAGTATACTCATTCTAAGTATCACTGGTTATCTTAGCTATTTAATCCGAAGAGTATATAAACGTAGTGCTCTATTTTCAGTATAAAACTTTTAAGTAAACTGTAGATATATGCAACGAACAATTCATAAAGACCAGAGAAAAATGAATTCGGAAGAGTTGCACCTGAATCTGTGAAAATTTTAGAACGTGCTGTGTCTGAGAAAAGCACTTTTGCGCCTTTAGAGTATATGCAACTATGATCACAGAATTGGCTTAGTAGTTCCCGAATAACTTAGTATTTCCAGTAGCACCTAACAATGGTTTTTCCTCTCCCTGGCTGTTTCTCGAGTTTCGTGCTTGGCAACCATATGAAACTCGCAATCACGTCTGCTGAATTAGCTTAACATGTTGTGGATTTGGCTAGGAAAATTTGTGGTTCTCTAAGAGCCTCTTCTTCTTTCAAGGTCACAGAGGCTGTAACCTGTAAAAAACAAGAAAACACAACATCTCATCTACCATATTTTTCTCAACCAAATATGCAGCTCCTTCTGCCAATAAATTTTATATTATTTGCTAACCTGCTATTCTGGATTTCTTTCCAAGTGTCTACTGCAAATATACTTTCCTAGCTCAATACTGTTAGCATGATGAAATTGACGAAGATATTGCAAGAATAAAGCTGATCCAATTTTGGTGTTTTTGTTTTTCCATTCAAGCCTGTTCATATACTAAGAAAAATGAAATGCAAATGACGATAAAATCTATTTTAGTCAAATCCTCATTCCAAGAATTGGAATTAATATATCCCTCCATTGGAAATGAAGATTTTGATATGAAATTAGTGATTTGAAGCATAATGTCTTTTACAAACTCCGACAGGAAATATGTATTGTTAGATATATGTATTCTCTTTAAATGTTTTATTTCCCTTTTTCTGCAGTTACAGCAGGAGAATAAACTATACAAATCTTCGGTCATGGTTACAGCTGGTGCGAATCAGGTGTTTAGCTTACCTTCTTATTGTCTCTCTTCTTTTCTTTTTCTTTTTTTTTTTCCTTTTTTTGTTGAATGAGATGTAGCTGTGTTAGCATACTTGGCTTAACAGTCATTACTTCTTGTATAGTTTTACAAATTGCTACCGAACTGAAATTTTACTTAACAATTTATAAATGAACTCCCCCACACTGCACTATAAGATGGTCATGTTGGTCTAAATTACCAGCGAGTGTCCATCTATTAGAAGTTTCGCTGGACAGATGTGGGGTGTCTGTTGGATGTATTTCATTACTTCTTCGACGGTTTTAGAGATTGCTTTAGAGCTTGCAATTTTTCATATATGATTTATAATGAACCCCTTTATACAGCACAATAATAATAGTCATGTCGGACTAAGTGAGAAGAGAACTCCGTCTTCTTGAAGCTGTCTGGGATAGACAGTGACATGCCTGCAGGTTGCATAGTTATTTATGTTTTTTCATTGGGTAACATATTTACTGCTATGGGTATGCCTTTACCTAATGTTATGCACATGGTACTTAAAGTTAATCTGGTGTTTTTTCTGAGTGGATGCCTAAGCTTCATCTTGACTCAATCTTCCGGCATTTTCTTTTTAAATATTCTGCTAGCAATTATATTCTTTATGTTCAAATTTTTGTGAATTTTAATAATTTATGTAAATCTGATTTTCAGGCTTTTGTGAATCTGGTGCTTACTCTGTGTGATGCTGGGGATTCCGTTGTTATGTTTGCACCATACTACTTCAATTCATATATGTCCTTTCAGATGACTGGAATCACTAACATACTGGTCGGGCCTGGAAATCCCAAAACACTTCAGCCTGATGCAGGTTAGAAGCTTAATATGCCATTCTTTTCTTATCGTCCAACTCAGTATCTGGATTGGACTTGTTTTACTTTCCTCCTTTTTCCTTCAGGATTTTGTTCAGTGCTATTGCAATTTGGACACTTAGTATCCGAGTTGTACACTTAGGTTTTAACAAGCTATCTTTGTAAGGCCCAATTTGTCACCATGTCTACATAAGTATACTATATATCGAAAATATTTTTGTATGAAACAAAAGAAAAGCATCATAAAAATAAAGAAACTTAAAACTATAACATAGAATAGTGATATTACAATGGTAGAATATATTTCATTCTTGTCTAATTTGTTTTTTGTGGTTGACAATTAATTTTTCAGAGAACCATTTTTTTTTCGTTTGCTTTAGTTTACGTAATCTAGAGCACATTTACTAATTTCAAATAGTGAAAGGAATGAAAAAGATACAAGAGGTAAAATGTGCTTTAAAAAATTGAATCCCCATAAAGATTTCATGAATGTAAATATTAATAGTTTCTGTTTACCTGATTTTATAAATGCTTGAAACTTTTTCCACTTTTATTTAAATTCTACCCGGCATACATGTCTTTTAAAGAATTGAGTGTCCTTATCTATTCCTATCAATGTTGTGGTGGTTTATGTAGATTGGTTAGAAAGGGTTCTGTCCAATAAACCCATCCCGAAGCTTGTTACTGTCGTAAATCCTGGCAACCCTTCTGGGACCTACATACCAGAGCCTCTTCTCAAGGTAACTCCCCACATTTCAAGCTAGTAATTTGCAATAGAGAGGGATGACACAAGTAGCGTAAGAAACATTTGGCTTTCTTCTTTTTAACTTCTTTTGAACTCTCGTAACTGTTTATTTTCTTTTGTAATTACGTAGAGAATTTCGGATCTATGCAAAAGTGCTGGCTCTTGGCTCGTCGTCGATAATACATACGAGTAAGTATATATCCACGAAGTCAAAATTTCTTTTAATCTGTTCTAGATGATTATAATAAATTTGAATGGGTTTTACTTGGGGGCAGTGTTTAGGGTCATGTTTTATTTTGCATGTCATTTTGATTGAAAGTTTGTTCAGTTTGTTGGTTCCCCCTTCCTACATATACCAAAAATGAAGGTGTTTGTGATATTGGTATAAGAAGCTCCTCTCTGTTAAAATTGTGCAACTCATACTAAAATTGCATTTTTGACAATTCAAAGAAAACTGCAAATGTTTTTTAATGAATTTTGGTTCAACAAGTATTCTTATTAGGCTGTAGGTGGGAAAGCTGGGTTTGGGTCAACTCCACCTAACAGGCTAGTCTTTTGGGATGGAAGCTCGAACCCGTGACAAAGTGGTATCAGAGCAGACCCGGCCCAATCCGATGTCACTCCAAGCGCCCACACACAAGAGAGGTATGTCCACGAGGGTAGTGGGTCCCCCAAAAGAGGTGGGGACGGGTATGCAGAGTGGCCCGAATCAACGTGCCAAGTGACCACACATAGGGTTGTGTCCACAAAAAGGTAGTGGGTCCCCCAAAGGAGAGTGGGGACGGGTAGAGATGTTGGCGCAACTGCAACGAGGGCGTTGCAGGATTCGGGTGGGAGAGAATGTCACGGTGAAATAAGTGACAAAGTGGGTTAGTCCCACATCGGTTGGATAAGGGGGGGTCTTGGGGTTTATATGGGTTTGGGTCAACTCCACCTAACAAGCTAGTCTTTTGGGATGGAAGCCCGAACCCGTGACATGGTGCTTATAGCTTCTAACTTCTTTCTTCCAAAAAATAAAAAGCTTCTAACTTCTAATGTGCATAAGAGCTAGTGCTTTGGGTATTTTAGGATGGTTTTGTCATTTATAAAAGGTTTTAAAAAAGTTTGAAGGTTAGTTTTGTTATTCTAAAAAATATTATAAATTTATAACAGGTTTGTCACTTGTCACTTCAAAAAATTGCTTGCATGAGAAACTGCTTCTAGTGTAAGTTATAACCTAAAGCAACTCAACTGCTTTAGCTTATTAGGTTAAATATGCAGTATCATTTAATGCTTAAAGGCTAAAGCCCATTAGGAAAGCCAAAATACATAAATAAGCTAAAACCCTCGGATCTACTATTAGGGTTCTCATATAAAATCTAATAATAGCACTCCCATAAAAGATCTAATACTCGAGCTCCCATTAAAGATCTACTAGTGGCGCTCTGATACCATGTCTGTAACGCCCCAATTCGAAATTCAAAATCTCTAAGAAATTGAGTCGCATCTCGAGGCGTTAAGCTTACTACACGAGGTGACTAATGAGTACTAAATAAACCTAAACAAGGTTTTATGAACCTACATCAGAGTTAAGCTAATCTAGTTCGTCAGAACTTTAATCACCTCTAAATATGGTTAGGCCCAACGAAAAATTTGCCAGAGTTCTCCCTGTATTTTTAGGGTCTGAAACCTGTCATAAACCTGTATAAGAGATGATTTATCCATAAATAGCATTTCTATATCAATTTCTTCCATTCATATCATCTCATCATATCCAATCAACCATATTCTCCAATATAGAATACCTAGTCATCCACTAGGCTGAATCCAAACCATAATTCTAAAACGATCTCTCGCTTGATAAAATAATACATATATAAGATTTGTTAAGTGATACTAAATATACATAAGTGTGCTTGTTTTACATTATATAGTTCAAAAGAATATATATACAAAGCAAGGAAAATAACTGCATCATAATTGAATAATAACAACACCTCAAGTATAATAAACCTGAGGTGGATACTCTCCCTATACCTGCCTCCTCAAATTACTTAACATCCAATCATCCACTGTCTCCTCGATTTCCTGAGCAAAAAGCCCAGTGAGAACTTATAATACTAACAGGTAGTCACTAATATGAATTTAAGACAATGCAGGTTTTAAAGAAAACCGAGAAATCATAATACAATAATGTAAAAGCATTTGGTACCTTTACTACAACATAAACCGATAACCATTCACTTACCCATACAAGTATAGATAAACGAACAATATCTCACCATCATAATATTGCGTAGTGTAATCGAGCTCATTATTTGCACATGTCACTTTCCCAAATGTAGATTCTTCAATGGTTTCCTGTTTAGGAAGTTTTTTCATCTATTGGATTTGCTATCAAGGTTAAATTGAAAATCATTATTGATTTAAGGGGTGGTCTGATTGAATTGACGAATTGAATCGTGAAATTTATGGTCCTGAAAAATGTATGTAAACTTAGAAAATGGGAAAAAGCTTTATTCTTTTTCTCTTGGTGATTTGCTGTGATTATAAGCAAAGATTTGAATTGTTTAATAAACTTCATGGTTCTGTGGTTCAAACTGGATTTTGACTTCTATCTCTGCAGGTACTTCATGTATGATGGATTGAAGCATTCTTGTATAGAGGGTGATCACATAATAAATATCTTTTCCTTCTCAAAAGCCTATGGAATGATGGGATGGCGCGTTGGATATGTAAGAATATATATTCATTCATTACAAATATGAACTTAATTTTTTTTCCTCATACATCAAAATGTACAATTTGGCTTTTATTAATAAGTTTCCCCTTCCTCCATGGAGGATCCAGAAAATAAGTGTTTAATTTGCGTTAGAAATAGGAATCCAGACGATATCTTTGCTGTCCCGGCGCATGCCTTTTGTAGATAAACCATCTAAAGGTCATACTTAAATAGCCTTTGCTTGATTGTCAGCTTGGTGCTTTATTATCTTGTCTACTGTGATAACCATCAATTAGTTAGTATTCTTGTTATTCCTACAATTCAATTCATTGTTTGTGTTTTTTTTTTTTGGATCACTAAAAAAAAATGGAAATGCACAAACAATGAACTAAACTGAAATGCATTTCTTTTGTCTTCCTGAATTTAAGATGATCTGTTCATTTATTTTGGTGGTTAGTTTTTTAAGTTGATTGTGTGTGTAACTGCAGATAGCATACCCAGCAGAGGCGGAGGGTCTTGGAGACCAGCTCCTCAAGGTCCAGGATAATATTCCCATTTGTGCTCCCATAATCTCACAGCGCCTGGCTCTGTATTCTTTAGAAATCGGACCTGAGTGGGTCAAAGATCAGGTGAAAGACCTCGTCAAGAACAGACGGATTCTCTTGGAGGCACTATCACCCCTTGGAGAGGGAGCGGTGAAAGGTGGGGAAGGCGCAATCTACTTATGGGCAAAACTTCCAGACAAATACCAAGACGACGATTTTGAGGTTGTTCGCTGGCTTGCAAAGAGGCACGGAGTAGTCGTAATTCCTGGAAGTGCGAGTGGTGGACCTGGATATGTTCGTATCTCCTTTGGTGGGTTGAAAGAGGCTGATTGCGAATTTGCAGCTCTGAGGTTGAGGAAAGGGCTGGAAGAGCTTGTGAGAGATGGGATGGTGCAGTGAATAAAATTCAATGGTCATTGACATGAAAGTTTATGATTCTTATCTCAAATAAATCGTCCCTTTTTGGCTTGATGGAGCAGGTAGGACTCAAGGACATCGGCTTCCACAAGATAAAAGAAGGAAATGAAAATTAGAAATCTTTAGATTTTCATTTAAAATGTACATGAAAAAGAGACCTAACTGTGATCGCGTCTTAAGATAAATGGATGATCAATGTATGAATGCAGAAAGTCTCAGTATTTGCAGTGTTTCACAAGAAATCTTTTCTTGTTTACAATTGATGAGTTCTTGGATTGGATTGTGAGGGTGGTTTGAGAACTTCTGCTACCTGGTTTACTACTTAGAACTCATTTCTGGCACCTGTAAAACACTGGGGAAACACTGTTGTTTGAGCTCCTTGAATTTCATGCCTTCTAAGTGCAGCTACTGTTGATCCAGGCATGCAAAAGCAAACCAAAATTCTGTCTAATTTCTGTTAGTACTTATATATGATATTAATTACTCAAATACAACTTACATGAATCTCAGGGCACTTGCAAATTTTTAAAAGAGAGAAAGCTTAAACTGATTTAAGAAACCAATTCTTTACAGTAGAAAATCAACAATGCAAGTAATGCAGGACGCATATAATGCACTTCAATGCTTTCAAAGAGGCGGCTAGGTGGAGAACTTTGATTGTATCGGATGGGGTTTGTATTGCCCTAAGGGATCAGGGTAATCTGTAAATCTTCAATGTTTGCAGTGAATCTCGCTCTTACGTCGAACACGAATGGACTGATTGATGATCATCATTTCTTCCACTGCGGCAAACGCTGAACAACAACCTGAAACCAATTTCAGAAAGAGATCTATTACAATTTAGAATCGTACAAAATGAAAAAGGGGTGTGCCCTACTTCATTAGATGAAGCTACATTCCAGCATTCCCTGGATTTTATAGGTAACAAACCTCTAAACTTGAGAATCCTAATAACTTTCAATTGAAATGTTGAATCAAAAGTTTGATGAAGATTATTATGTCACAGCATTACCTTGCCAGAATTTTCCTTATTTCCAACAATAGTTTGACAAGCCAACCTCCAAGATTCAGGTTTCTGTAAGCAATGACTGAAAGTGATCAGAGATGAGAAAGAAAGAGACCCATCATGGGAAATGTCATTAAAACAACTGTTGCTCACTCACAGCGAAATGTACCTTAGAAACGACGTAAAATTTCTTTTTGATCGGCAAAACGAGATAGATAGAAACGACGTAAAAATAAAATTGTGACGGAGAATTATATAGGAGTTTAATCTCATTTGAAGAACACAAAAATAAATTTGAAACTAAAGATGAGTGTAAACAGAAAGTATATATACCTTCTTTAGATACCGAAGTTCAGTATTTGTTCTTTCATTCAGAAGATCATTTCCATCTATGATCTGCACCCAGCATAACTTACATACTTCAGTAAAAACACAGATGAAAGTAAAACATTACAATATTAACTTAACTTAGTTAGTAAGTCAAAAAAGAGCAGAAGAAATCTTACTTTGCATAGTTCATACCTCTACAATGCAGGTTCCACAACTTCCACCACCTCCACAATTCATCACTTTTCCCTATTTTTAAAAAAGAAGAAAAAGTTTCTTATGTATCTAAGTTAGTTGAATGAATTACATTGATGAATAAAGGGAAATTCTACTTCCACCCCGCCACGCTTCTCATTTAAAAATGATCCAAAGAGCTATTTTTTTATAAGTATGATGTCCTCACCGTTGAGATCGTCTCACCATCCTAAAAACATCACATTATTTTGAAACCTTTAGCTTAATAAAAAATTGAATGAAATTTTAAGTTTTTTTGGACCATCTATTTTGATATTTTATCGTGATTTTTCAACCAACTTCTGATAGGTTAAAAGTATGATGTAGATTGTAAGCATAAGGAGATCATCCTCACAAATATTCAGCCTTTACCCTTTGGGTTATCTCCTTGTAGGCCTCACAGAGGGGTGTGGAAATAAAGTGTAAGAATAAGTGGGTTGTTTGAGAAAAGCTGACTGGGTGGAAGTAAAATTTTCCCAAAAAAATAGTGACTTAAATGGATGGAAGAAAATAATGTTATAAAGTCTAAAATGCCCCTGTAATGCACATAGAACCACCAAATGACACAAAATCAAGGGTTGGTTCTAACTTACATACGTGGCGTAGAGTTCTATCTTGTTATCCACCATGATATTCCTCAATAGCTTCTCTCCACTAATCGCTGAAGCTTTCTCTACCGGATAAGTTCCATCTCCCTCTGGTTTTGGCTACCCAAACCAAAACCCAAATTTCATTAATCAAATCCAACAAAAAACTGTGAATTAAATTTCTGTCATTCAACAAAATTGAAAGTTCAAATGAAGAACCACCATAACCAAAAACAGAGAAATTCGAAACTAAAAAATGCTCTGTTTTTACGTTACCCCGATGAATTCGAGCTCGATTTCGGGCTTTTCCGGTAAAGAAGGTGATGATTCAGACGGATTTACAACTACCGAGACTGTGATTGATTTCTTCTTCTTTATGGAAGGAAATGAGATGGGCTTTCTGTAATTCGGATTTCCGGTTGAGATTTCTGGATATCTGATGGATAAAGTACCGAAAGGCATGGCAGCCATTTCTCTTCTCTTCTTCTTCTTCTCAGGAATTTTGTATCATATTTTTTTGCTGTTATTTATTGGGAGAACGGCCAAAAGGCCCAAAATACCTTTTTTTCAGACCATTTAGTCCAGTAGAAATAAAATAGATCCATTTAGTCCAAAACAATATAATTCGCACACGTACATTCAATATGACAAGTTTGACCCTTTTTAATTAGCATTATTACAAAAACACCCCACCATTAACAAAACCCTAAAACTTCTCCTCNCGCCATCACCTGGAGGAAGGGCATCACTACAACAGGGCGCCATTCCCCAGGGCGCCCCTCCCCACCGGGACAGTCCTCACGAGAGAAAGGGACACCAAGAGAGAGAGTCTGAGCGATACCGTTAGGGTATCGCTCGTACCAATCATGAGGATCCTGCCAGAAGAAACCACCCTGACACCTGACAAAGTGGCCCACTGGCCACGTGTCAAGAATATCCTCTAACCTCGTCTCTTTCCTAAAAGAGGAAGGGATAGAAGGGGGTCGAAAGGGGAAAGACCACTAGGTTACCCCAAGAAGGTAACACTATAAATACCCGTAGAGGGGAAGACCTTAAAGGGGGCAGAAAAAGGAAGGAACTACTCTCTCTCACTCTCTCTCTCTCTTTCTCTCTCTAAGGATATTCTGTTCTTTTCTTCCTCATCCAATCGTCTCTCTTCCTGTGAGACCTCCCCTGAAAGAAGTGACAGCCCTTCAAGAATCGCTGAGTCATTCAGTCAGATTCGAGGTAACCTTCATTAAGTATTCCACGATAACTCCTACCCAGATTGATTTTCCATCATACAGGAGTAAGAAGTTTCACAGCACGCTGATTTTTAAGTACAATGATTTATATAGTGAGGAGATTATCCTCACTGTAAATCATCTATTTGAGTGCTATGGGATGCTCTAAATGGGGTGAAATATCCAAAAAAAAAATCCCAAATGAAAATTCTTAAAACGACATCCATGAGTACACAAATAAATTGTGTTATTTGCCCAATAATAAAAAATTTTGGGTGGAAGTATCCGGAGGGTCCATGCTAGAAATGGCTATGAGTTAACACCAAAATGTTGAAGGGCAATTGCGTAACATCATTCACTCATCACTCGTGTCTCTCGAGCGTTTAAACGTCGCCGTAATCTTACTGGTTGTTAGAACCAGAAAGAAAGTCGAAGGAACAAAAAGCTACTACTACTTCACATGATAAAAGTAGTGATAAAACTGTGAGGTTTTTTTCTGCTGCTGTTTTGATCTCAAATTCTCAACAACTGTACCGAAAAAATTTCCCAACTCCAACTCCAAAAAGAGCTGCATTTCTGAAACCCTAATTTTTCTCTCCATTTTCAGAATCATAGCTCCACAAAAAACCCTAGTTTGATAATGGTTGGAACACTCTCTGGGTTGCAAGATCATCTTAGATTGGCAAGGGAGTACGCCAATGAAGGCCTCTACGATACTGCAATCATCTTCTTCGATGGTGCCATTGCTCAGATCAACAAGTAATTTCCTTCTCTCTCGTTCTAAATTTGCTCAACTTTTTTTTTTTCTTGAGATTTCTGATTAGTAGTAGATCCTAGTGAATTAGGGTTTGGAAAATTAGATTTTGTAATGAACTATATAGTCAATTTCGTACAATTAGGAAAGAAGTTTTGAACTTTGTTCTGTATTCAGGCATATGAGCTCACTTGACGATCCATTAATCCGTGCTAAATGGATGAACTGCAAAAAATCACTTTCAGAAGAAATTGATACTGTTAAACAGTTGGATTCAGAGCGAAGGGCATTGAAGGAAACCCTAGGAAATAGACGCCCTTCTTCACCTCCAATTCCTACAAAATCCTCATTTGTTTTCCAACCACTTGATGAGTACCCAACTTCTTCGGGTGCCCCAATAGATGATCCTGATGTTTGGGCACCACCAAACCGGGACAATGGAAACAGAAGACCTACTAGGAGTGGCCAAATGGGTATGAGGAAATCACCCCAAGATGGGAATTGGGCTCGGGGTTCAACTAGACCGGGACCAACTGGTCGTGGAGGGAAGACTAATAGATCTGGGGCTGGAGTCCGATCGTCAACTGCTTCTGGAACTGGGAAAAAGGGTTCTGGTTCTAGCAAATCCAATTCTAGTAAGAATGAATCAGCGGTAAGTTACTGTTAATCACATTACTTCATACTGGTTTTATGCCATTCCTCAGAATTCTCTTATACTAAACATAAGATTATGAGGGAAATTTGATTTGTAAGATCTTTTTAACTAACTGAAATTGTGAGTGCAAATGTTGGTCGTTTGAGGTGAAGCTCTGTAGATTCATACATACTATTGCAAATAGTAATGTCATGGTAAATTATGCAAGTTTGTTTGTGTAGAACCTGTCTTTTGATAGCATTAATAGGAGTTAGGAGTTCTTTTTGAGAAGAGCATTTGGAAGAAAATGGTTTGCTAAGAAGTATATTTTGATTGTCGACCAAACTTTAAATTTTTTTAATTCTCAAAACAGAGTCGTTCTCCAGTAGTAGACTTCGTATTTCTAAAATCTCGATCGTCATTAATATGGGCAGAAGGGTTGAAGTCTGCCATGGGTATGGAGTTATCGACTCGGCATACCCAAACACAGAAGGATTCCTGGGCCTGACAACGTATTTTAAGTAATTTTTACTTTGTAATTATACTTAATAAGGATATGTCAGAATATGTCATGGGATTTGTTATGATTTATATGATATATCTATATGCATGAGAATGCATAAAAGTAATGTTACATTCTCTACATGGCCAATTAAAATTCTAAGAGGTATAACTCATAATATATGATAAATGTTACTTAATTTTGCAAAATACTGATAGAAAAGTATATTTTGCAAGTAAGGTACAAAACAAACTGAAGCTGGAAGTACCTCACTAGAATCTGTGGAATGTCTGAAGGTGTACAACACAGTTAGTTTATTCTTTTGGAAGTGTACATTCAACAATCTATAAGACGTAGGAGCTTTCCTTGAATTTATTGATAAAAATAGGTGCTTGAATTCATGATTAGGACAATCTCTAATCTTTCTAGTTCGTTCTCGAACATGGAGGCATTAAAAGCAGTGTCAATGAGTAAAAAGATTGCCTAGGGAAATCCCATTAGTTTTTTTTATCGACAAAGCCCAGAAATATGCAGTCATTGGGTTTGTTTTATGTCATGATAAAAACATACTTCGTTTAGGTTTGGGACTTGGAACTTATGGATTGGGAAGCTTAATGGATAAATGTTAGTAAGATCTACTAACTTTACATGGTTCATTAGTATCAAACATGCCCTCTGCCATAGGCTACAAAACCGTTCTGTGAACCTACTTGTCTATGTTGATACACCTTCATAGTGAACAAGCTATATGCTCCTCATTCCCAAGAAAAGTCACCCATATTATCTTTTGATATAAATGCAGCACTTTTGCTTAGCTTTACCTTCCTCCATGATGCTTTTGTCTCTTTGGCATATCTGATATTTAGCTGTCTGGGTTGTTGTGCTTATTTGCATCTGCTATTTGTAGAACGGTGATTCTGAAGAAAAAAAGAGGCCCCAGTACGAGGGACCTGATGCCGACTTGGCAGCGATGCTTGAGAGGGATGTCTTGGAGACCAGCCCTGGAGTTAGATGGGATGATGTTGCTGGACTTAAGGAAGCAAAAAGACTCTTGGAGGAAGCTGTTGTTCTTCCTCTATGGATGCCTGAGTATTTCCAGGTACTCTAGATCCATCAAAGTTGACTTGTTGAATGCTTCAATCTAATATTGAATGTTAATATTAGATTCAATATTGACTTGATTCAATTAGATTGCTTCAATCTAAGTTGACTTGTTGAATGCTTCAATCTAGATCCTTTTCAAAAAAAAAAATATTGAATGTTAATATGCTATCAACAAAATGTTGAAGTTCAAAGTTGTGTTCTACAGAAGAAAACCTTTCCAAGTATTAGTTCATGAAATTTCAATTCAAGATATGAAGGCAAACTGTTATTTAGCATCAAGGATATTAGTTGATGGACCAACTGAGATCAATTGTTATTATTTCAAGTCAAAATTGTCATGCAATAATTCTTTTTACTCTTACATTGCAGGGCATTCGGAGGCCATGGAAAGGTGTGCTTATGTTTGGCCCGCCTGGTACTGGGAAGACACTTCTGGCTAAGGCAGTGGCTACAGAGTGTGGTACGACATTTTTCAATGTTTCTTCTGCTACTTTAGCTTCAAAATGGCGTGGAGAGAGTGAACGCATGGTCCGGTGCTTGTTTGATCTTGCAAGAGCTTATGCACCAAGCACAATTTTCATTGACGAGATTGACTCTCTTTGCAATTCCAGGGGGTAAGACTTTTACTTTGGTACCCATTGTTCCAATCGTCAGTTAAGTTCCTTTCATTGGATTATGTGAGACATGTACATGCATACGTAGTCCATTGACAACTTGGTTTGTTCAGGGCTTCAGGAGAGCATGAATCATCCAGAAGAGTGAAATCTGAGCTTCTTGTACAGGTAGATGGAGTTAACGCCACTGGTACCGGCGAAGATGGTGCACGCAAAATAGTTATGGTCTTGGCGGCTACTAACTTTCCATGGGATATAGATGAGGCTCTTAGGTTCGACACTTTCTGAAGTCTGTTAAAATTCTCCTTTCTATAGCAATCACAACAAGCGGGAAAATGGCTTTCTCTTTTTATGAATCCTGAATTTTCAATTAATTATCCAATTTCTAAATCTACAAACTGTCTTTTCAATTAATTATCCAATGTCTAAATCTACAAATTGTCCATAGCAACAGCCTGTCATCGATTACGACAGTTTCCATTGTATATATTATATTATGCTTGACCTGCTTGGAATGTTATCTGATGTAATCCAGGAGGAGGCTGGAGAAGCGAATATATATTCCTCTTCCAAGTTTTGAGAGTCGAAAGGAGCTTATCCGGATTAATCTAAAGACAGTTGAGGTAAAAAAAAAAATTTGTTTGTTTTTGGGAAGTATTCTTTCTTCGAAAGCATTGTTTGTCTTGCAAACTGTTTTCGCTGTTGTATAGTATAGATTGTATGGATACCAATGAAACACTGGAACTTCATATTATTAGCCAACTTATAAATTGTTATCTCCAACCCTCAGAGGGCATGTAAAGGGAGTGATCATTAACTATTTAACTCTGTTATTTTCAACAAGTTCAGGCTTTTATGTCTTTCTAACTTATTGTCCTTACAATCAGGTGGCGGCTGATGTTAATATCGATGATGTAGCCCGTCGAACAGAGGGATATAGTGGGGATGATCTCACAAATGTCTGTCGAGATGCTTCTTTGAACGGAATGAGGCGTAAGATAGCAGGCAAGACACGTGATGAGATCAAGAGCATGTCCAAGGATGAGATATCAAAGGACCCAGTTGCCATGTGTGACTTTGAAGAAGCTCTGACCAAGGTTCAAAGAAGTGTTTCTCAATCAGATATTGAACGCCATGAAAAGTGGTTCTCAGAGTTTGGATCTGCGTAAAATTTAATGAAATTTGAAGGGTTGATTAATTGTGTGTTGTTTGATCCTTGTTCATTTTACTGATCAGCAATTGCTCTTTTTATTAGCTATTTCAAGGGTGTTGATCATGAAGGTGTTGTGTTGAAAAAATGTGAGTCTGTGTTTAATACGTGTAACCCGATTCTTGTGCCGATGTAATTTGTTTGCATTTAGTGAAGAACTTTTATACAGTCAGACACTCAGACTAATCGAAGATGGACAATGGCATTCGATTAATATACATCTTCTTTGTTGTGTCTTTGTTTAATTTTTTATTTTTAATTTTCCATCTGAAAACAGGGCAAGTGTTGATCCTGAACTTCTGGTATAAGAATTGCTTGCTCGAGGAAATTGTCGAAACCCTGATCATAAGTCGATGGTCGCTCAGTTGTTAATAGTACTGTGAGGAACCGAGATGGGTTATAGAGGGTGAGGAGAGAAACAGAGTGCCAGAAACTAGGGATGGGAGAAAATGATCAGTAGTTTCCTGCAAGCGAATGACGTAGGAGGAGGTGATGCGTCGAGTAGCTAACCAGGGCATTAGGGTGCAGGGCGTTTATGAGGGTGCCCTAGGGCAAGAATAAGCTGGAGTCCAACCAAGTCGTGGACAAACGACACGCCAAGCAGTCTCTTGCTATGCCTAGCCGCTAAGGAGGTGCTATTGTGGCAATATGCGCCTTGCACATGGCAAATCAACCAGGATGCCAGAGAGGTAGTCTCCTGCAGCACGGCCGGCGCTGATCGATAGAAAGAGTAGTCGTGGCAGGTAGCAATTCGCTAACATAGCCACCGAGGAGGCGCTGTCGTGGCAAGGTGCTGCACACGTGGCATTCTGTGGGTCCCACTATCTATTCACATGTACAACTGTATTTGATGTTTCTTTGTAAGGGGCTTTATAAGGCCTTTAACGTCAACCTCATAGAGGCAAGACCTATGCTTTTTTCTTTTTCTTAAGGAATCTATCTATCATATGAATATCCTGACCAATGAATGTGCCGTCTTCTCCTCTAGTAGTTTCTTCCATAGCTTACCCCGTCCATCTCAAATTAACATTAATTTAACATCCCTCTATAAATGCTCAAGTAATTTAAACTGTCATCAACTACCCTACAACTACTACAACTACTACTACTACTACTACTCAAATCTCCCCTCTTTACTAACCACATTTTTACACCTTAAAAAAAAAAAAAACTAAGTCATGAGGGATACTTTCAATCTCTCCTTGCTTCATCTTCTTCTATCAGTTTTGTTCTTTGTTTGCCTGACTCGTGGTAATTCCGAACCCCTGCACAGCTCGGACCCTATAGGTAAATCGGTGTTTAATTTTTCTGGAGTTTTTATTCGGTTTTTTCGCCAAGGATTATTGTTATTTGTACCAAATTCTGGTAGTAGGTTACTGCGAATTATGAATGATGATGATGATGATGATGACGATGATGGGTTTTAATTTGATGGTGTTGTAGCTACACCTACGTTAGTGTGTGAGACTGTAGATTGTGGGCAAGGAACTTGCAAGCTATCAAATTCTACATCGTTGGGTTTCGATTGTGAGTGTTATCCTGGATGGAGAAAGATGCCACCATTACCTTCTTGCATTCTGCCAAACTGTGAGTCGTCTCTCTTTACTCTTAAGTTGGAAATTAATTTAAGAAGCCTATTACTTTCTTAATCTAAAGCCATACCCACCTAATATGATGTTTACTTCACTTTTTTTTTTTACTTATTGTTACACCTTGTTTACTTTGGCTTTTGGAGCTACATGGATATGACTCAAGGGTTGGTTTTTTGTAGAACTCATCTCTTCACCATATAGAATGGTTCTCCCAAAATATCACTTATTTCTAAAACTTCGAACCCCTTAAAAAAGTTTATTGAAATTTTAACAGTTAAAATAAATGGCTTAGAAAGTTTAAAATTTGAATCAACTTATGATAACATTAGAATTAGCTTAAAAACGAGGATACAAAACATTAAAAAAAAGAAAAGAAAAGAAAGAATAATGGGTTTTCATGTTTTGGTGAATTTTCAGGTACGCTTCACTTCGGCAGTGAATCTCCTGCGCCATCACAACCTTCAGATCTGACGCTTCAACCACCAATAAATATATCGGACCGTAAACTTCATCAACTTTGATTATTATTTTTTATTTAATTTTAATTTTTTTTTGAAAATTATGTTTAATTGACATAATACTAATCCATAATTTTACTACTTGTAAATTCAAGTATCAAAATAATAATTAAAACATCAATTAATTATTATCCATTTTTGTATAGCTTGTGCAATTACTTGGTGCGGCGATGGAACCTGTGTAAGTGAGGGAACAATGTACATTTGTTTGTGCAACCAAGGTTCAACTAATCTGTTAAACAACACAAGCCTTCCTTGTGCCAAACAAAGTATATCACTCTATATATCCTTTTTTCATTTCTTGATTATTTATCGATCAGCCTTTAGATCTCTATGTGGGCTCTACAACAAATAAATAGAGCTTCTATTCGGTTTTTAAATGTAGGGCTTAATGGCCTTTCTATTTATTATTTATTTAATTTAAATTTTTTTTAATTAGATTTGTTTTAGGCTATGCTTGGTGTGCCAGAAAAATTCGCATCTGCAATTATTTCTAGTCAAATTGATAAATCAGTTACTTGGTATGGTATTCTTTGCTAGTTAGAATACCTATGACCTTGTTTGTCCATACAAACTACCACTACTACAACTGTGGTAATTTACATTCTGCAAATTTTTCTTGCATATCAAGCAGGGCCTTAAAGAAGAATTCTTTTGTGGAATTTGATACCAAGACATTCTAACAAGTGGTCTTTCACATTTTATTATTTATCTTTTACATTAATAAACATTTTCATTATTTTTCTAGGTAATTTGGGAGCAGATTGTCAAGGCCTCGGGTTTGGTTCCTCTCCACCAGCACCCGCACCAGCTCCAGCACCACAAAATTGATGTGCTGTTTTAGCCAACAAAAGAATAAAAGGAAAGGGAATTCATAAAATTCTACCTTTATCAAACAAAATCATTTTTCACTATTGTTGTTGTTTTTTTCCTTTTTTTTTAAAGGAAAAATCATTTTCATATATTGTTGTTTAAGTATTATTTAAAATTTGTCTGCTGATGTAGTTGATGAAGAAAACAAGAATATATTGATTTTATCACTATTTGTGGGGTTTTGATTAATTCATTGACTACTCAATTCAATCAAATTTTATTCCTAATAACGGATTAATTGGATATAATATTGTAAATCAAACCAAGCGAAACAGAGAGACTAAGGCCCTGTTTGGTACACCATGAATATTCGCAAATGCAAAAATTCGCGGCTTTTGTAGGTGCTAATTAAAATTCTATAAATTAGAAAAAAAATAAATAAAAAATTTTCGATTGTTTATTTTGTAAGCATATTGTAAATTCCACCAAATATTTGTTATTAGATGCCCTCATCAATTATCTACAAACACATGATAAACCGTGAATTTTTGTATTTGCGAATATTCACGGTGTACTAAGCAGAGCCTAAATAATAA
The DNA here is from genome assembly GCA_002174775.1 of Macleaya cordata. NCBI lineage: Eukaryota > Viridiplantae > Streptophyta > Magnoliopsida > Ranunculales > Papaveraceae > Macleaya > Macleaya cordata. The sequence goes on along the minus strand of MVGT01004391.1, from coordinate 155,921 downwards.
AAATTTTGATTACTATGTGGCCATGTATAAAACATGTAGTAACCAATAGACCTGGCAACGGGTAACCCGGCCCGCCAACCCGACCCTAACCCGACCCGCCTAACCCGACCCTAACTCGACCCGCCAATTAAACGGGTCGAGTTAGGGTTGGCATTTTTGGACCCGCGGGTCAGTAGGGTCAACCCGCCTAACCCGCGGATGACCCGCCAACCCGTAAATTATATTTTTTTAAAAAAATAAAACTTTAGTTTCAATTTTTTATGAGTAAATTTTAATTTTTAATTTTAATTTTTAAGTTTTAGTTAGTAATTTAATCTTTTAACTAATAAATTTGACAAATTTTAATTTATCTAATGAGTTTTAAGTTTAAAATAATAATTAATGAGTAATAAATAGTTTTTAAATTTTTAAAATTTTAGTTAGAGTTAACCCGCCAACCCGTTAGGGTCAACCCGCCTAGGGTTAGGGTTTGGAAAACTGACCCGTTTATTAAACGAGTCAGGGTTAGGGTTGAGCAATCTTGACCCATTAACCCGCCAACCCGGCTAGGGTCGACCCTAACCCTAACCCGTTGCCAGGTCTAGGAACCAATGTTTAAAAACTGTCGTTATAGCTATTATAACTGCTATTATAACCGGTCATGAGAATTTTTTTTAATAAAAGTAAAAATTTAAACACAATTATTTTATGTTAGAACCACTGTTATTTTTACTTTAACTATCATTTCAAATATTTTCTTGGTGTAACACAAATGTTAGTTTGGGCTTAAAAACCGTTATAACGGTAACACCTTCTACGTACCGTTAAACCATTATAACAATGATTTACAAATGGATCGTGCTAGCGTGACACCAAGTTTTGGTGTCGACACCAGCACCTTTTGACTGAAAACAAGGGCCTAGGGCCCACATCAGGGGCTGATTTTTTGGGACCATGTTCTCCTCATCATCATGTAGATCATCTCAACAAAAACTCAATCCATTCTAAAACTTCTAACCCAATCAAACGTTGGCTAGAATTCAGTTAGAAATTAACGGTAAGAAAATAAACGGTGATAAATAGAGTTCAATGTTTGATCAGGTTAGATGTTTTAGAATGGATTGAGTTTTTGTTGAGCTGATCTACATGATGAGGAGAACATGGTCCCAAAAAATCAGCCCCTGATGTGGGCCTTAGGTCCTTGTTTTGGGCTAAAAGGTGCCGGTGTCGACACCAAAACTTGGTGTCACGCTAGCACTGTCTTTTACAAACATTGGTAGTAGGTACGTCGTACGTGCATTTTGTACGTGTCACTCTATTTACTAGTTCTTGCACATTTTCTTAACGTTGAATTATACCAAAGAAGCAGCGCATACATTACTGGAACATTTTTTGTAAATTTTTAAAGGAAACTTTACTTCAATCCCACTTTATTTCTATTAACATCCATCTTGTTTTTACACTTCATTTACAGCTAACTTTGGACCCACATGAAGATGATCCTAGTGTTAATTTTGATATACATGATGAGAAAGGTGATCCTGCTCACAAAAATCAATTACTCCTGGATAATCTTCATGTGAGGTCTATACAATGATGTAAGCGAAGTGTTAGAATAAGATGGGTAGTACTAACATCCCTTTTATTCTTACATCCCATTTACATCCACTTGCGGGTTTACATGGAGATAATCATAGGGGTAATTTTGATCTAAATTACAAAGAAATCATCTTTACAAAAATTATTCCCTAGATCATCTCCAAGCACCCCCAAAAAGAAGTGTAAGCATGATGTAGGACAGATTTCGTGGGTCCGTCTTAAATTTTAGCTTTAATTAGGAATTTAGTAGTTTTTAAATTTTAGCTAGTAATTTTTATTATTTAGGTATTTTTATTTTATTATTTAGTAGTTTCCTTGTTAGATTACAAGTTTCTTTTTAATTACAATTCTATTCTGTTTAGGAAATTCTTATTATTATATAAGGAGATGTAGTAGACAATTTATTGAAAGAATTCGATACAGTTTTTGATTAATAATATTTGAGTTTTCTCATTAGTTGAGAGCTATTTTGGTGTTCTTCAATTCTAGGCGATGAACTAGAATTTTATCGTTTTTTCCGCTGTGTCAATTGGTATCAGAGTGAGGATTCGCCTGGCTTGATAGCTTTTACAAAGCAAGAAACAAAACCCTACTGACGGTGATCGTGGGGAAGATTAAACTTAGCATTCATCGATGGATTTGCCAAAGATGAACTAAAGAAGATCTAATCTATCTAAAAAAAAAATCGTTGCTGATTACTATCAACAACAACAAAGGAAAAAAAAAGGGGTCAATTTGTTAAAGGTTCCAGTGAGAATAAAAGTGTTGATTTGATTGGAAGAAGTTGCTGGTTTGTTTGCATCGAAGAAGTTCGTTAAGGTTTCATCAATGATATAGGCTTGTTGATTTTGAAAAAAAAAGGGGCTGCTACTAGTATCGTACCGCAAGAGGGAAGAAATCACCGAGTCCAACCACCATCGCTGTTCCTTCGCCATCTCCAGCGAGATCACGAAGTTACTTTTGCTCTTACGTTGGAAAGAAGAAGAAGAGGCTGAAGGAAACCCTTAACTTAAAATCCCAAGTGATTAATGCTTAATTCTAACCTACTTTGTCCCATCTTTATTAGTTAACTCATATTTTAAGTCCCTTAGGCCCGCTTCTACTTAAGCCCACTTTATTAGTTAGCCTATTGCTTTATTTAATCCATCTCCACCCTTTTTAATTCAACCACCAAGGTCAGTCCAAAGTCTGTCCAAACTGATCAAACCTACACCAGTTCGGCCGGATCTAGTTTCGTCACGTACAGTCCAAATCTACCACAATGATACTGCATCTATCTCCATGATTAAATTAGTACAATGATTATTAGAATAGAGGATTTTGATAATTGTCGTAAAGCATTTAATGACGTGGATGGTGAAGATGTGCAAGTGTTTTCTCAATTCATCTCCAAGCCACTATATGAACAACGTGATATGCGATTATATATTAGAGAACGATGTCAAGGAGTACAAGTTCACAAGAAATAAAAAATTCCACTCTTTGATTGCCAATTTCATATTGATTTTTGGCTTGAAAAGATTGAAAATCTTTTATGGAAGAACAGGATTTGTGATGAAGATAAGGTGTTCGTAGTTGAGCAACATCTTTCGAAGGCAACTTATGCAGGACTCAATGCTATGCAGTGGAATCGGTTTGACAGAGGAGATGCAATAATTAGTGATTGGCCTACGTTTAAGAAGATAGTGCAGATTGTATTCCTTTCTCCGGAGGACCATACAATGGTTAATTCGGCTATTAATCATAGGGAAAGAGATCTAAGTCAAGAGCTAGATGAGTTGAAGCAACAGGTTCAACAATTCATCTTGGGATTGAATATCGACACTAATCTGAAGCAGGTTTTAACAATCACTACAAACAAGGTAAACACTAATCCTGTAGATTTATCTATCATTGATGATATGGTAACTGAAATAGGGATCTCCGTGGAACGAGTTGAAGAGGAAAACATAGCTGATATTTCTAAGAATTCTGAGGTAATATCTAGTTGTGTTTCTTCTATTGCTTTGCCTGCATGTGATGAAATTATTTTAGAAGCCGAAATTCCTATTAACCATATTGAAGAGCCAATCAATTTCAAAGAGGAGGGTACATATGTTACGATTGATCCACCCAAAATTGAAGCCATTGTTGATAATAATTTTCAAGAGGTGAATCATATCGAATTTAAGGAGGAGACATATGAGTTACATCAGATGGATGTCACATCACTTAATTTCCATCCTTATGAAGATCCTTTTGATTAGTTTTGCACACCCACCATAGTTTCATCTGGTTATCTACGGGATTTAATTGGACAATCTCTATTAGTATTCGTTGTAAATGATGACTTTGTTGCAGATATCTTCAAATGTTTCTGAAGTTTTAAAGAGAGCTTCAAGCTGTGGAGTTACAAATTCAGAAAGAAAATTCATCGAAGTATTTTACCGCTTTTGTTAAGTCATGAACTACTCATCATTCCTATGCATAATTCAAGAGAGAGTCATCTCAAAGAAGCAGTTGAGAGAGAATATCAAATTCTATAGGATGACTCGGGACGAGTCTTTTCTCAAGTGGGGGAGACTGATGTAGGACAGATTTCGTGGGTTCATCTTAAATTTTAGCTTTAATTAGGAATTTAGTAGTTTTCAAATTTTAGCTAGTAATTTTTATTATTTGGGTATTTTTATTTTATTATTTAGTAGTTTCCTTGTTAGATTACAAGTTTCTTTTTAATTACAATTCTATTCAGTTTAGGAAACTCTTATTATTATAAAAGGAGATGTAGTAGATGTTGGGTTTATGCCCTAAAACAATTAAAACGACATTTTATGTGTTAATAAATAGTTTATTAATTTTGCATGCATGATAATAATAATGAGTTTACGTAGATGAACTAGTTGCATGCAAGTGTTGCATGTGGGAGATAAAGTTCATTAATACTTCGTTCGTAGTTTATTAGATCATGGTTCTGTTGACGATAAACTATAATGCATTGGTTAATCGTGTGATATATCTCCGTCACCGGAGTGTTGACTCCTAAGTCCAATGCATTGATGTAACAAGTTTACATCGAACTGGTCAGCATGGAATTATGTTATTTCATGTCACTGAATAACTAAAATTCCATGGAGACCATTGTTGCATTAAACCTTAATTCTGAGAATTAATATATACCTTGCGTGTATATTATGTCCATTTTGTTTTGTCAATCAGTGAGGTCAGAAACGTAAACGTGATCCAATATTCTGGACAAGATGGATGGACATAATTGCAGAGTGAGAATATTTTAGTTCAATATGAAATCCACATTCGGTTTGATATTCCCTTGTTCATCTGTGGGAATTATTATTCTAAACTGGCCAGTGATCTCTTCTGAGATTATTAGAATAATAATTAGTCTTCACAGAATGAGGCACAAGGATTAAGAAATAATAATTCTTAAAGGGTGTGACTGGTAGTAAAATACTAACCTAAGGATTATTATGAATATCGGTTTACAGTGGAGGGTTTGAATGCAGGTACAATGGAGGAAGGGTTTATTTATAAATACTACAACTATCAGAGTATTCAGTCACAAAAGTGTGGTGGACTAATTTGTGATTATTTTATTTAGTATTTAATTATGTGAGACATAAGGACTAAATATTAAATAAAATATTAGCTGAAAGTTGTGGGACCCCAAGACCTAATTAGACTAGGATTCTAGATAGAGTAGGAGACCTCCCTATATATACTAATAGGGAGGGGCGGCACACACAAGGAACACCCCTATTGTGTGCCGCCACTTTCTCTCTCCTCTCCTTCTCTCTCTTCTCCTAGTTCTAATTAATAACTGGTGGAGAAAACCCTAGCCTCCATTCTAGTTCTAGGTTTTCTAATCTTCAGGTTGCAAGAAGAAGAAGAAAGCTTGGTGATCTACAGTAGGAGGATTGGAGCAACTAATTGAAGCCTTCTAATTCAAGTTTGTTGGATTAAGCGTTGAAGGTAAGCAACTAATCTATTTTAAAGATCCCTATTAACAGTTGATAGATCCTACATGAATCAGAGAATAATTTTTTAAACCCTATTATGTTTTCCGCTGCGTAAATATAATCTCTGGTTTGTGGGAAGCAAACCAACAGTGGACAATTTATTGAAAGAATTCGATACAGTTTTTGATTAATAATATTTGAGTTTTCTCATTAGTTGAGAGCTATTTTGGTGTTTTTCAATTCTAGGCGATGAACTAGAATTTTATCGTTTTTTCTGCTGCGTCAAAGCAGAGCGTAAGAATAAAGTAAAACATGTTTGTATTGTATAGTATTTTTAGAAAAGAGACATGTAGGGCCGTAGGCACACAGCTCCACTGGTATATATAGATATACAATTCTGTGCACATACGAAGTTGGGACCCTTTTGTATGTAATGCAAAACGACAATGTGCATGATACCGATAAAAAAAAGCTTCCATCATATATATATTTTTACACTGATCTGTGGTGCTTACGTAGAGATGATCCAAGAATTAATTTGGGTTGAGAATGTTTCCTCACTATGTAGATCTATCCGCATTGAAAATCAGTCAATACTGAAACTTCTAGTACCATGAGTTCAAAAAAGTGTGTTTGGCAGCAGATATTGAATGCCGTGAAAGTGGTTCTCAGTGTTTGGATCTGCATCAAATTTATGAAAAATGTTAAGAAAGTTTGATTGAGTGAATGTGATTTGATCCATGTTCATTTCCAGGTAAAATATTTGCTTTTTCTTTCAAGGTGTTGATCCGATCCGGACAGTGTTGTGTTGAAAAAAGGTGAGCCTTAATTTTTGTAATGTTTTATACCTGTAGTCTGAATCTGATTTCTATGTGTCAATGTAATTTGATTGTGTTTGAGAGCGAAGAATAACACAATGAATGAATGGTGATCTTGGGTCAGTCCTGTTCCTAATTAATTAGAATCAAAACCGACTTCATTTAATAGGTTCAAAATTCTGATTAGCTGAATAACCAAATGGTTGACACCCAATACAAAACCAAATGGAAGATTTTCTGTTCTTTTTTTTATTGGAAAGGGTGAGATATTATCTATAATTCTTTATTGTAATATCATATAATGGTTTGTTTGGATGGAGGATTTTAAGAAAGGATTTTGTGGGAATCAGTTTTCCACCAAATCTGTAGTTCATACAAAATTCCTACCTAAAATTTTTCATCCAAATAAACTATAATATTATATATTATATTATATAATACAAATATTTTGAGTTGTAATAAATCTTACAAAAAAATTACTCTTTTTATGGATTTTTTTTTATAAGCAAGATGTATATCTTGGATGATAAAGGGTATGATTGGTATTCAAAAAAAACTTTGGCATTAAAAACTTTCACTACTCTCTTATTAATTAGGACAAGTCTAGTGGGAATATTCCTAAATTCAATCCCTTAAACATGCGATCTATGAGTTCAGGGATAGTGGGTGAATAGTGGTAAAAGGGTGGAATCCCTTAACCTAGTAAACAAAATGCAATTGGCGATAGTCAAATGATCACGACAATGAAAAGACCATTGCCACGATCAAAATATGGTCGCCATCACACAGATCACGACACTGCTAGATACCACTCTCTATCTCGTTTGGTTGATAAAAAAACAATCACTAAGAGCCCGTTTGGTTCGCGATTGAAAAACTTGTTTTCAAAAATTAATTTACACCTAAATTAATATGCATTTTGTACTACATCCAAAACTGTTTTAGGATTTACAATAAAATCATGCATGATTTTACAAAATAAAAAAGTGTTGTTTTCTTTGTTTTCAATGAAATCATTTAAGATTTTATAGTAAAGTCAAAAAAATAGTTTTAAATGTGATACAAAATGTAATTAATTTAGGTGTAAATTAGTTTTTGAAAACAAGTTTTCCAATCGCGAACCAAACGAGCCCTAAATTTTTTAAAGAAAACTGGGGATCAATTGTTGGTCGTCACAACTACCTTTTTAACGTTCCGATCATTTCTTCATCGCTCCCTTAAGGTCCCTCAACTAGTAGAAAGTTGGATAGATTTGTTGGTGTAGGAATCCCACTAAACTTGCCTCAATCCTCAACCCATAGAGAGTTCTTTGTACTCTCTACTTTAAATAACTCACTTTGTCACTAACATCCATTTTAACATTAAATAATACATAACCTTAATTAATTATTTTGTCTAAAAAAAATGTTATTAATTATTCTCTCATTTTACCACCTTATTCTTACACTTCACTTACATGTTATAAACCCCGCACAAAAATGGTTTGACAGATGATTTTTTGTTAATATGAACTTCTTATCACGTAGATGATCAAAATCAACTCTTAAATCATCTTACTGTGTCCCACAAACAAATTTAAAAGATAAACCTAACATAACTAACAAGTCTAACATAAACACACGATTTGTTGGAGATAAAAGGGAATTAGGAAAAGAATCAATACAAATTAAGGCTGAGAGTTACAAAGAAATCAAGGCTTCCCATGTATTATAAATGGACCATTGACTGACTTTTTTCTTTCTTGATATATCAAAGTGGGCCCAGGTGACTCTGAAAAAGAATATATTGATTCTCTTTCAATTGGTTGGATTGTAGGTACAATAATTTACTTCACGCGCGAAGTCTCTGTTTCAATTAGTTCAAGATGCCCAACTACGTTAGGGTAAAGAATAGAAGAAGCAACTGATTGATTGGACTTGACTACGGAAACATCAGATTTTGACACCAAAGATTACATCTGCTTATTTTATTGATTAGAAACTAATTATAACAATTGTTAAAAAATATTAATTCCATTTCAGCCTTTCATACCACTTTTAAAAAGTAGATGTAATATTTTGATGTCAATTTTTGGTGTTATTCTAGCAAAACTCTGATTTATGATACTATAGATTTGGATTTTTTCAACTAATATTCCTAGATTTGTTTGTTTAAGCTGCAGGCAACAAGCCCAGGTATCATCATTAGTTAGTTTTGTGGTAAGCAACGCCAAGGCCATAACACGTCAACGTCGTTTCCTCTACCCCTTCATTGCTTACACCGCCCCATCTCCTACTAATGAGTCCAATTTTGTTGATCCACTTTTAAACGTGGGTAAAAAAAACCCCCATCATTTAGTGGTAAACCCACAAACCTGACGTGGGGGTTTCGTTGACCCACGTTTAAAAGTGGATCAACAATATAGAAGACTCCTCATTAACCACCCTCTATAAATGCTTTGAAAACTGTCTCCAACTACCAAATAGTATTTCTCCAACAAGTCCCTAGCTAACTTTACTACTACTCACCACATTTTCACATCTCTTAATTAAAATTCTTTCTTTATAGTTTCAAGGACCCTTTGAAAAAAAAAAAAAAAAAACCCTAAGTTATGGGAACTTGCAACAATTTCAATCCAACTCTCTCTTATTCATTTCATCTTCTTCTTCTGTTATCATTTGTGTTCTTTGTTAGCTTAATCAGATGTGGTAATTCCCAATTACCAGAACCTGTGACAGGTAATTAAAAAAGGGTTTAATTTTTTTTTTTTCTAATTAATTTTTCGGAGTTTTTATCGAATGCTAGGCCGGATTTTTTTTTTCTTCGTTTTATTGATTATTATTATTATGATGATGATGATGATATATGGGGGGTTGATGATTTTGTAGAATTAGTGTGTAAACTTGTAAATTGTGGGCAAGGAACTTGCAAGGCTTCAAATCGTACTTTGCTGCCTCCTTTTGATTGTGAGTGTTATTCTGGATGGAAAAAGATCCAAATTGGCACATTTACATATCCCTCCTGCATTGTTCCTGACTGTGAGTCTCTCTCTCTCTATCTCTTTTTCTCTCTCATACACAAGTAATATGAAAAATTATTGATGTATAACATGCAAATAATACAATATACACGTGTAATTCGCAAATTTTCACTGCACGAAGCTTGAGAAACAGGGGTGTATATAAATATATAATACAAATTTTCGATAATGGACAGGATATTTACACCCAACTTTTTACTTGTTATACTTTGCATGCACCCAACTTATTCTTACATTCCGATTATCAAATACTAATATTTGATTTACTTTAGTTGGAAATTTAAGACCCTGTTATTTACTTAAGCCAAAGCTAAAATAAATTTGACTTGAACTGATTTTTTTTTTTTCTTCATTAGGAGAAAAAAAATTAAAACTATAATCTGGTTTTAATTTGGTGATCAATCTACAGGCACGCTTAATTTCGACTGCGGCAATGAGTCTCCTCCTCCACCTCCACCGCCGCCGCCACCACCACCACCACTTGCAAATACTTCAGCAGACCGTAAACTATATTAACTATATATATATTTTTTCATTTTAATAGAATTTTTATTTTATTGAGAATTATGTTATATCCTACTAATAATTAATATGCTATAGTTTTCCACTTATTAATTCTAAAATTGGAATAAATTTTTGTTGTTATATGTAATCCAATAAAGCATTAATTTCCATTTTTGTAGCTTGTAAACTTGCTTGGTGCGGGGATGGAACCTGTCTAATAGATGAAGCAGGGGGCGTTAATTGCCAGTGCAACGAAGGATCGGCTAATCCGTTAAACTTGAAAGACTTACCTTGTTTCAAAGAATGTACTACCCTAATTACCTTTTCTATTTTAATTTTCTCTTTCTTTCTTTTTAATTTTTATTTTTCTTTGAAATGTAATATTTAAATTTGTTATGTACGTTTTATTTGTTTATCCCTTATATTAAGGCGCATTATTATTATTATTATTATTATTATTATTATTATTATTATTATTATTATTATTATTATTATTTTATTTTATTTTTTTAGGTGTTTTCGGAGCAGATTGTAAAGGCGTCACATTTGGTTCACCTACTCCACCTCCACCACCATCACCAACTTCTGGTTCGACGAAAAATGGTACGTCAACCGCACCACCTCCAAGTTCCAGTACAAAAAATGGTAGGTAACATATTTGAAAAAGAAAAAAAAAATGGAATGTTTCGAAAAACTTTAGGTTATCAATTTTTTATTCTAGGTTTTCCATCAAAACACCAACCAGTATAAATTTACACAAGTAAATCCCCTCTTTAAATGTTTTTCACAGGAAAATGAAAAAAAGATAGAAAATGAATACTATAACATATTTGTATTTTGTGAATATTTGCAGTGAATTTCAAATTTGTGGGTGTTGATGTAACATTCCGAATGGTTCATGATTCTCATATGCCCCAGAAAAATATAACTAATATCACTGCGAATAATTGCAAAAATTTCTTGATTGCTATCAAACAACCATGAATGCAAAAATTTGCATATATGAAATATTCATGTAATAGAAATTTTCACAAAGTATCAAGCCCATCATAAATGCACCTCTGGGTAGCCAAAATATAAAACCAAGTCGGCATCGAAAGCCCTGAACCGGATTAATGCTGCCCCGGTTATAAATGTACCGGGCAATGCCAAACACCCCTCTTAAAGTATGTTCTTCAAATTTTACAGCTAACTAGTGTGCAGGGCTGGAAGATAATTTCATTAGTTTGTATTGTGTATTAATTTATGTAGGATCAGGCGGTGAAGTACCAAATTCTTCAAGAGCTCAACAAACATTAACCATGTTATTGCTGGGAATTGCCATACTTCTTTCCTGGTTCTAGAGAGAGAAAGTAGAGAGAGAGCTTAATTTGTAGAAGATGATGAAACCCATTTTGCTCTAAAGTTTATTTGTTGTTTTAGCCAAGGAAAGAAGAAAACAAAGAGGAAATCATAGATTAATTAACATTTATATTAGAGGAAATCATGTTCATTGTTAATTTAGTTTTTCAAATTTGTTTGGTGGTGTTGTTGATGAAGAAAACAAGAATATTTGGATTTCTATTTCTAGTTATGGGGATTTTATTGATTGATCATGAGATGGAAACCCTTTCATTGACTATTCAATTTAAGTAAATTTTATCCTAATTTAAGCTTAACAGACTAATTAGAGATAATTAATGATTGATTGGGAAAGAGAATTACTATGCGAATTGTGATTATATATACATGCATTTTGCATGTGTGGTTAATATAATCCGGCACCAACATAAAAATGGGATTGATATAAATATTGAGGGTTGGAAATTTTAAAAGCGAACCTAGAAAGTTTGGCGCTGAGCTCCAATTACTTTGACCCTGCCTAAATTTAGAACGGGCGACCAAACTTTTGGTGCCCGCTAACATAATTGTTGATTCAGGACATACGATGGTCAAAATTAAGTTCGCGGATGCCCAGAACCAAAGCCATCTTGGGCTTGGGCCGGCACAATTTATAGCTGTAGGTAGGCATGTTAGGAAAAAAAACTGAACTTGGGCTTGGGCTTGACTTTTGCTAAGTTTTGAATAGACTAGCCTTAGGCAGATGATGATACAATTCAAATTCAACACATTAGTTCACAAAATGTGGATATCTAATAGAATGGAGACCCTTTGAGATAACTTCTAGTACATGATCCTAAGTATAGATGCCTTTGACTATGTACTTGAAATTTTTTAAGTTCAAGAGGATCACTCGATGGCATTTGAGAGTCATAAGCTTTCCCAAACGAACAATGGCTCGAGATAAATATTAATTTGTAGGTCAAGTAGAATGTATGTGCTTTCTGCTAGTATATTAAGTGAAGAGGGGTTCGTGGCCGTTATTTCGACTGAATATTCGGCCTTTTATCCAAATTACATAACTAGCCGTTTTCCCTAACCTTAAAACCTTTGAGGCTGTATTTGATAGCAAGAAAATGTGTTCCGTAGAATTAAAAAAAAAAAAAAAAAAAAATCAAACAACGGAATTTGTATTATTTCTGCGCAACTAACCTATTTCCATGGAATTCAAATACTATCACACACAGCCTGAGAAAAAATAAGTAAACAAAGATATTTTTACTCCTAAAAACATTGTCTGTTTGGAGAGAATTTTATGGAGAGATTTTGTGGGGATCAGGTATTTATTGAAAAATTAGTTTGATTTATAACATGGTTTCTAAAAAATTTAATCATCTCACGTGTTATCTTAGGTGCTCTGTATTCTAAGATCTGCAATTATGCAGACCCACCATCATTTAACTTCTTCTATTGAGTGTTTAATACCATTTAAACTCTCACCAATTTACATACAACCTCTCAGCAAGTGGGTCTAAACGGTGGGGTGGTAGGTCTGATATTGTATTATAATTTATAACAGCACGCGCATTACGCAAATGCGGTCTAACAATTAGGTTTTGATAATTAATTGTACCACCAAATATAACCCCAGCATTGAACAAAAATGCTATTGGAACATAATTAAAAGGGTCCATCAAGTTGGATCAAGGGGAGGCAGGGGTAATAATTGCGGGGGGTTAATAATAGTGTCCGTGTATATCGTTATTCTTATATTGATTGTGGGGTCTATATGGTGAGGAACTAAAGGTTGATTTTTTGTAAGAATGATATACAAGATGAGTAGAACATCCATATAAAAAATCATCATTCTAAAATTTCTAGTACCATAAAAAATTGATCAGAATTTGATTAAAAATTAACTTTGAATAATAAACGATGCGAAAAAAAAGTTATTTTTTAATGAAGCTAGCAGTCTTAGAATGGGGTGATTTTGGTGAGGATTAGGGCTGAAAGTCGGACGGGTTGGGTTGGGTTGGTGCTTTGACCAAGCCCAACCCAAGGTTCCTAAACCTCAACCCAACCCAGCCCAACCTAACATCGGACGGAGAATTTCTCAACCCAACCCAACCCAAGCAGGTTACATTGGGTTGATCGAGTTACTTCGGGTTGTATGAAAAATAATCATAAGATGGTTTATTATTTTGTAATTATAAGCTAAAATAGACTCACTTTTCCTCAAAAGAAAAAAGATAGTTTTTGAACATCATATAAAAGTTAAGATTTTTCTCATATGTCATTAGGGTTCATATATTTAGTTTCATATGAGTAGAAAGACCATTATAAAATGCAATCGAGAATTAATTTAGTCATACATGTGCAAAAAAGTGATTAATTATAAGAATTTAAAAATATTAATAAGCTTAATATATAAAACCAAATTTATTAAGATACGCTAAGAATTAATAATTTTATGTATGTTAACTTATTGGATTCGGGTTGGGTTAGGTTGCCCAAGCCCTTTGACTAAGCCCTTCCAAGAAATTTTCGGACGGGCACATTCTCTGACCGAACCCAAACCTGTACCCAAGAATTTCTGACCGAGCCCAACCTAATGTCGGGTTGGTCGTGGGTTGGTCGGGTTCAACCCGTCTAACTTTCACCCCTAGTGAGGATGATCTACAAGGTGAAATAAATATTTTTAAAAAATATCAGCCCTTAAATCAACCTTATGTGGGCTCCACATACTACTATGTATGTAAAATGTATAAATAAGACGATCCGTTCTTTTTTTTTTTAATATTAAACACAATAAGATTAAAATCAAACATGATCATAGTCTGACTCTAACGAGTCTATAGAAAGCTGAGAAATAGAAACTACATTACTATTACATATCCAAGTCTTTAGTGAGTTAAGCTGTCTCTTTCCTTTTGCAAGATGATTAGCTATACTATAATCAGTACACGGTTGATACTTAACTATAATATTATGTAAACTATTAACATAAACCATAGCTTCTTCCAAAAGATGCTGATTTCTCCAATGCATAGTTTTTAATATACCTGTACCCCAGTTCAAAAGAGATCTATTATCTGTGTGGACAGCCACATTAGATAGCCCAAGTTCCCTGCACCACTTAAGAGCTTCTATAGCACCCAAAAAATCTCCTTCTGCATTCAAACATTAAGCTGAGAGAGCTCTGGTTCCTCTACAGATACCTGCCAGATTAGAAAGAGAGATACCAATACCAAATTGATTAGACTTGGCTGAATGAAAATATTTTAATGTCATAATCCATCTAACCGATTCATCTTGATTAGGAAATTGGTGAACTTCCCGCTAATGATAAAGTAAACCATTTGTATTAGGCTCTACTTGTCTCCTTTCCTGCTTCAACTTATAGAATTCTACATCCTGTTGAATATCCTTTGTTGTATTCATAGGGTTAGGATCTTTTTTTATCAAAAACAGTTCTACATCTCACTTTCCAAATATGCCACATCACAAAAATACAATAATCCTTCCAATTAAAATGAAATTCATTCCATGAGTATGTCATCCTATCTCCATAAGATAAAAATTCCCTGAGGTTGTGAATAGAGAGAAAATCTATCCTAAGATCACAAGGCAGAGAGAACCAAACAGATATAGCAAAACAACACTCAAAAAATAGATGAGAAACTGATTCAACCTTCACCTTACACAGATGACACATTGAATCAATGTTAGAAAGGATAGTAGCTATCCTTCCTCCCAAAGAAAGGATATCATGAGCACATTTCTAAATAAATACTTTTAATTTGGGATAGACATTTAAAGACCAGAAAATAGACCACAAATCCTTATCAATATTAGCATCAGAAGGTATCAAAGCATTATAGAGAGATCTAACTAAAAAAAACCCATTTTTACTCAAATTCCATTTAAAAGTGTCTCTTCCTGAATTATGAATTTTCATCTTCAAAATACTTAACTTATCTTATTATCAAAATATAAATCAAGCATATCAGAATTCTAATCCAAAGAACTAGGCTTAAAAAGGGACTGAACAAGATTTATGTCAAACAATTGTATCAGTTCAGGTTTATGAATTGGTATTTTACATTCAGCAATTCAGATATCATTCCAAATATTAATATCCAAGCCATTCCTAACATCCCATATACCATAATCTTTAATTAAAGCCAACCCTTTTTTAATACCCTTCCATAACTAAGAACAACTGAGATTATTCTTAGAATTCATAGCATTAGAGTTAAGAAAATACTTCATTTTTAGAATAATATCTCAAAGAGTATCCTTCTCTGTCATCAACCTCCAACCTATTTTAGAAAGAAGAGCACTATTTATTTTATGGGTCTTGTTAACGTGTGCACTTAGGGCACACGATAAGGTTATTTTGTAAGAAGTAGATTTGCAAGTTAAAAATCCTCAAATCATTTGATTTTTTGTAGATATAATATTACTATTATTTTTAAGATGTCCACAAAAAATCAGCTCAATTAGAGATATCTAACCCTCCAAACAAATCACTTTAAATTTCAGTCGTTCATTCACACTATTAAAACCTAGATTAAGTGATCGTAGTGCTAGAATGTGCTACAGATCTCCGATTTAGCTGATTTTTTTAGATATGATCCAAATAGTATAAATACCATATATATAAAAAAATCAGCTTATTTAGACAAATTTAAGGAACTAAACAAAATACAAAACCTTAAAGCTTATCATGTGCCCTAACAAAATCCTTATTTTATTCATTTTATCAATATTCCGTTCTCTTTAATAATTAGAGCTTACATCTTTTGCTGACTGACTGATCGAAGATGAAATTACTGAATTTCCGTCTCCATAGTACAACATGTACGTCGTGTTCTAGAATGTAGCATTTTTTTCCAAGGTCGTACTAATTAAGCAACTCATCCTTGGCTGGATTTTCAAAGCATCAATCAATCATCAATTGTAAATTAATGCTTGAATCCAACGGTTATAAAATCATCAAATCATACTGACTTCTTTTTTAAAGTACAAATTTACCAAAGGGATAGAACAAAAATAAGTTCATCCTATGGGTAGGTAAATTTATGACCGGACTGTACCGGGTGGTAGAAAATAAAGAGGAAATAGTGTTGGGTAATTATTTTCAACGCTGCTGTTTGGACCGACGGGCTTACAAAGCAAACGTCCGAGGCTTATGTGGCATGATGGGTCCCACTGTCACATAAGTTAGAAACCCTCTCATAACACTTTTGGGAGAGAAAAAGTGGTGGGTTCCACCTACCACATAAGTATTTGGCACCAATTTTGTAAACTAGTCGGTTCAAAAAGTTTTATTGAATTATTTTTCTACTCCTCTGTCATTGTTTTAGGGCTATCCATAATTCTCCAAAATGGATATGAGATAGCTCGAATCCAATGTCCTAAAATTGCGACACAATCTAAGAAACGCGGACATAGAAATTAGACACGAATACGAATATTATGTTAATCTCTGAGACATGGACATGAACACGTATTTTTAATTTAATTTTTTTATCTTTAATATTATGTTAATCTTTGTCATCGTTTCTATAATTTTTTGAATTTGATCATCAATTGCAACAACAAATATATATATTTTTTTTTTGTCAAATATAATTTGATCGGTGTTAACTTGGTGTGGCCAACCCTTAACTACATTGGATGTTTAGATAACACCGACCTGCTAGTAGCTAAAGGACATAAACGGAATTTTGAAGAGGAGCTAGTTGGTTGGGTAGATGAAGTATTTAAAGATGCGATGGCTTTCAACGATAAAACACATGATTTTCGGAAAAAAAAAATCAACATCTCATCACCGAAAGTTGAACCCAAAATTTAATGACCACTAACACTTCTGCATTCTTTGCTTTTCAACCCAAATTTAATGCCCAAACCAACCTCATCACATTATCATTTCAATTTTCACTTTGATTAAGATTAGGGGTGCCAATGTTTGCCTGTTTACACAGGAACCATAAATTGGAACCAGTTTTTCGGTTCTGATCCCACGAATAGCAATACAAGAATTGAAACCACTAAAAAGCAGAACTAATAATAGTGTAGAGCAGGTTTTGGTTCTATTCTTCTAGGTACTTTGATATCCGATAGAACCTGACAAGATACCATAACCGTGACTTCTAATTTTGGCTAAGCAATTTGTGTTTTTTATTTTTCTCTTTTGGTTAAGCAATTTCTTTATGTGAAAATGCGAGAATCAGATGATGCCACGCATCCAGTATGAAAAGGCAGTTCTCCCCATCTCTTTTTCAAGGGAGTTTTTTTATTTTATTTTATTTTATGAGTGACTATTTACAATAAGGTTTAGGCGCTAGATACATTACAAGAGGTGTGTGAGAAGCATATAAACTGTTTGAAACTTCATCTCCAACAGAGGTCGTCATTAATGGACTGACATAACAGAGGGCACCACCAACGAACGCAACAACTTTTATTTAGAAGTACATACATACATACATACATAATAAGATACATGGGTCTATACTCGATAGTAATACTACAATTAAAGAATTTTGAACCCATGACCTCTAAGTTTGAAGGAGAGAAGCCAACCATCTGAGCAAGTGTTTTTTGGCAAGGGTAGTTTTGGATCTACCGAAACTAAATATTTTTTATTTTTATTTTTTTTTGTGTGTGTGAAATCGGCGTCGATATCTTGTATTAATGAATGTTAGATTCTATCACGCAGATGGTGCATCTCAACTGAACAAAACAAAATGAAACACATTGCCGCATTGAAGGGAATGCCAAAAATACCGTCCAATACATCCAAGGATTCGAATAATCGATTCTTTGGTGGATTCAAGCGATAATACTAGACATCGCTCTCTTTCTTCTCTTTTTACAGACGTTGAGTATAAATTTGTTAGGCAAAACTTTAATCAACTTGCACATGATCTTGCCAAGTTCACACTTGACTTTTGATTGTGTTTGATAGCAAAGAAATAAGTTTCGTGGAAATTGGTTCATTTCCACCACTTTCGCGGAATTAATTCCTTGATGGAGCTAAGGAAGCCTATTCCATAAAATTACATTAAAAATTAACCATTAGCTACGCTTTTAAGTAATTGGGTCCCGAGTACCGTGGAATTAAAAAAATAAAAAATAGTAAAATTTGTATTATTTCTGCGGAACTAACCCATTTTCATGAAATTCAAATGCTATCAAAAATAACTTTCATATTTCAGATCGGTGGTGTCGTTTAGCACCACCAGCTTCGTACCTCAAACTCACTTTCTACTGATCTTTCAACAATTTCTTAATTTATTTTGAATTTCTTTTTTTTTTTTTTTGAGAATGACATGTTTTATTAAAAAAATAAAAAATAAAATGAAAATTGAGAATGACATTACAGAAGTAACAAGAAATGCAGGTGCATTAACTTCTATAAAAGTCCTGCTTATTTGTGCATTATTTGCACAAGGGACAAGTGCTTGATTCTTGATATGAGGCCGCATTTTCAAAGTATGGTTTACCATTTTTTTTCAAGATCAAAATAGTCCCACACGCTTGAAATCAAATGGGCTCGCACCCACAAGTGTATGGGCAAGTGCTGAATTTAAGCACTGAAAGACTAAAACCATCTAATGTACCCTGATTTGTCTGTCACATGGGAACATAGCATTGGCATCATAATTTTATGATTGGCTTGCTCATCTCATGCAGAAAGAACGAAAAAGCTAGATGCCTAGATATGCCTCTTTAGGGTTTATTAGGCAACACTATATAAAATCCGGAAGCCAACAACCGTTGGCTGAGTTGGTTTGCATGTCTTCCCATGACATGATTTACGGGAGATTGTGGGCTCAAATTTTACAATTATAGTATTTTCGTAAAAGTTTGGTCTATGTAATTAATTTCTTCAATGACTTCTCTGCATTTATGATGGCGTTCTTTCATGCATCTATGGTAGCATTCTTTATATGTTTGTTAGTGGCGAGTTTTTTAGCATCCGCATTTGTTCTTAACGGATTTTCTGTGCTTTCTAAATCCTTTACAGTGTATCTTTTTTTTTTGTTGATTTTTTGTTTGTTTGTTTTGCTCCATTATCAGTGTATTTTCGTCTTGTTATAACTTGGACATTTTTCCCTCTTCTTAAATATATATATAACCCAGAGCACCTTAAGACCCTGTAGAAGGAAAATCCATACCAACATCAAGCACCCCACAACTAGACAAATTGTAGCAAATTTAGTAAATTTTAGACATTTGTTTGTGTTGATTTTTAAGAAATTTATGTTGAGGTTAGAAATTTTAGAATGGATTAACTGTTGGATAAGATATAATCTAAATGGTTAGAAAACTACCTCATGAGAAAATCAACTCTTGGAATCTCCACGTGAACTCCATCAAAGTGGGGTTTAGAATTGGCCTGCTGCGTTTGGGTAAGCTTAACATAAGCTAAAAGCTGGCTTTAGCTGTCGTATGATCAAGTATTCAGCAAAAATTGATCAAGAAAACTTTGGGTTGATGTAGTTTAGCTGTCCACCCTTTTGGGTTGATGTACTCTTTAATATGTCATACCAAATAAATAAAATAGCTTATTTTAAGCACTTCTAAACAAGTGATTGGCAAAAAGCTATTGAAATAAGCTTTATGCTAACCCAAATGTGGGGTTTAATTACCCTTTCTCATGATTTTAATATAACAGGCATGCTATCAGTTTCAATCAATGTTTTAAAAACCAGACCGGTAATCGAACCGGAGAAGCTAGTGGGTTGGGTCAATCTGGTTCAACCAGTGGGTTGACCAGTGGGTTAAGTCTAAACTATTAATACAATAACAACAATAAAAATATATTGTTTTATGCAGCACAGTTGGTAAAGTGTCTTTTCGAAGTCACTTATGGGTCTCATGTTCGAAACTCAAAAGTTTAAGTTTTGGAAAATGCTAAAACTCTTAAATAACAATTAGTTGTATAGCAATTATATAGTCATAATGACAACAATCTAATGGTAGCTGAAATGGCAAGAGGTTTGTCACTTGAGGGTCCTGGGTTCAAAACCCAGCAAGCTCATTTTTGTAAAATATAAAAAATTATAACACTTTAACTTAAAAAAACCGGTTTAAAAATTGACTGGGTCACTTGGTTCACTGGTTCAACCGGCCGGGTCGACCGGTTCACATTAAAAAAGACGGTTTTTGAGAAAATTACTGGGTCAATGTTGACCCGAACTAGAAATTTGACTGGGTCACCGGTTCACCGGTTGAACCGGCCGGTCCGGTCCGATTTTTAAAACACTGGTTTCAATCATGCAGATGCGTCGGTTACTAATATGATGTGACAGAATTTTTGGCCCGATTTGTTACACCAGGGGTGTGGGGGCTTCCCCCATCAAAATCATGCTCCATGTGATGATATAAAGGAATATGATTGATGTACATCTATGATACAATTTGGACCCACACTAAAAAATAGGCGTTATTAGATGTCCAATCTAAAAATGAGACACGTTAACCACTTGGCAAAATGGTCAGTACTCCTCGTTTATGTAATTAAATTGATGGTTTCTCTTTATTTACGGTGGCTATTTCTCTTTGTTTTTGTGTTGTGTTACTCACACATTGGTTTCTAGTGATGCATCTATGCCTTTGTTTGTCGTTTTAACTTCGCAATAGTCCCGTCTACTAAGAGAAAGAGACTCAGAATCCTCCTCAGCTATAACTATTGGATTATCTCCAGATCCATCTAGACTTTTGTATACAAGTGTAAGAGGCTTCAATAAGCCATCCTTTTTTGTTCTTTATGTTTCATGTCATGCTTTTTTTAAAAATATTCATTATGTCCTTTAGTTTGTAAACACTTCATCTCACACCCTGATTTTCGGTACTCTAAATCCGACCCGATTCGCCGAGTCCGAAAACCAAGGCGTGATTAATGTAATATAAGTGTAAGTAAATAAAACTCATTTACTTTACTTTTGAAAGACAATGAATTTAAAAATATTTTATTAATGGTCTATTTTAGTCAACATTGGTTACTTTAAAGTCAGGCCCAAGTCAACCAAGTCCATGTAAATGTCAACTTAAGTCTCTAGCTAAGTCAAAGTCAATTAAAGTCAACCAATCTTTAGGTCAATACTCATTGACTCGTCAAAATCAGTTTAAGTCAAAGAAAAATAAAAATGTAATGTTTAAAAATAATTTTCGTGTCAACTGTATACAGTCGAGTAAAATAGGCATATCTACTTAACCGTAAATCTGAATTTTACAAATAAATCCATTCTGAAAATTAGATTCACAGAACTACAATTTCATCAGAAATAGTCCGAGGCTAATTCTGAAAATAAAAGGGCCCAAATATGTATCCGAAGTACTAATATGGACATGTAAAAATTCAGAAAATATAATTTCAGCTTTTTAAGAATTTTTGTAAAATCAGTGACTTTGAAGAGAAATTACTCTCTAACCAGAAATCCAAAATACATGTTGTAATACCTTTTTGAAAAGAAAAAATCGAGAGCTATAACTTTGTTAGAAATAGATTCGGCTCAATTTAGACCGGAACATGTCCAAAAACACTGTTTTGTAAATCTGACAGTATGAATTACGGGAATTATACAATTTTGTATAAAACCTAATTAATTCAATTATTCATGATGAAAATTAAATGTAAATTAATACATCAATTATACAATTTAAAACTTAACATTTAAGTTCATAAGAATGTTAAAATAATAAGAATTAATACAAAATAATCCTTATCCCAAGTGATAGAATAGTAGTTTAATCTATCAGTTATATTTATACAAATTTGATAACACAAGCTATCGGCTTCTTAATCTACACATTTTTGAATTCTTCACATCAACGTAACCTGTTGGGGGAATTTAGAGGTGAGTAAACTCAGTAGGCAAATATCAACCCAAAAATAATAGATTGAAATCATGATTCATCAAAATCATAAGAATAATTAACTGATGAACTTGTAAATAAATTACCATTAAATGATTTATTTTCCAACCATTTAATATCTCATCTTGTATTAAACTGGGTAACAACCGCTTCCTCAGGCGGAAACAACGGTTTAAGGAGGTCTCCCTTTTTCTACCCATTTGATTATCATTTATATAATCCTTTTTAGATTTATTATCAATCTAAATCAATTTCCATCACTTAAAAATAAATAGTGATCATATTAACAAAATGCATATTTAATTTTTAAATAATACAAAATATTCTATCGCTATGCATTTTCATAACAAAACATAATATAAGTTTTGGTTATAATAGAGTGAAGTTTTACATATCCACCTACCTTAATTTGATGATGAAAACCTTGTCTTTTGATCATCACCTTGTTGTATAAAATTCTCTTCCTTGAATATTTGAATAATTATAACTAATTAACAAGAATATTAATTAATGAAATGGGAAGAGAAAGAAATGAAAGAGTATTAGAAGTTTAGAGAGATATGTTATAGAGGGAGAAGGAAAACTAATTTCAGAGAGAAAGAAATGATTTTAGGCTGAGTTTGGAAACTAAAATGAAGGGTATTTATAGTTTTAGCCACGGTTACTGTAGCAGTGTGGTAGGTGGAATAGTAATCAGATGAATTAACCATATGTGTACTGTAGCTGATAATAAATGACGGCTACTGTAGCAAATGGAGTGGTTGGAATAGTAATCAAATGAATTAACCACATGTATTACTGTAGCGACGGCTACTGTAGCGACGGCTACTGTAGCGACGGCTGAATAGTAACACGTGCAACATATTTTAGTGTAGCGACGACTTCTCGTATACAAACATGTATACTGTTCATATATACATATATTATTCATATATACGTATATTATTCATTTTTTTACATAAAAATACTTGATTTACTTCGTTTTGTAAATCTAGTTCGTATTGTACAATTGAGTACTTTAACAAATTACGCACATATACGATACTATTCAAGTATACAATCACTATTCACTTATTAAATCATTTGCCTTGTTTTATTTTCAAATCTAGTTCAGGTAATATAAATTGATACTATAGTGTTCATATATACAGTATTATTCCGTGTATATATACTATTCAAGTATACAATCACTATTCACTTATACAGACATTATTCATGTATATGGCTACTATTCACAAAACATTATTCATCAAATTCTATGCGTATAACCTGATTCGTATATAGTTGGAATAAAACACTATTCATGCGATACTATTCATAAATAATGTTCATATCTACAGTACTATTCATAAAACACTATTCATCAAATTCATAGCATATAACTTAATTTATGAGTTATTAGACAATGACACTATTCATGTAGCGCTATTCATGTATATGTACTATTCACGTATACGTTCTTTATTCACCTATGTGTTGCATTATTTATCAAATACTCTTTATGGAGTATAATTCAAATATTATTGCCACATAAATATTATTCAATCCGGTATTATTTACGTGTATGTACTTTGGGTACATACAAAACAAACTTCGGCGTTAACTTGTTCATTAAAATCAAGTATGAGCTTAAAGAATTAAATTTTTCAAGGTATTACACTTCACTTTTACACTCCACTTACACTTGTTTTAGGACCCACTCAGATATGATTCATTGATTGATTTTTT
Source organism: Macleaya cordata (assembly GCA_002174775.1). Classification (NCBI taxonomy): domain Eukaryota; kingdom Viridiplantae; phylum Streptophyta; class Magnoliopsida; order Ranunculales; family Papaveraceae; genus Macleaya; species Macleaya cordata. The sequence continues at coordinate 132,108 of MVGT01004391.1, read as the reverse complement.
GTGATAATGATTATACCATCATTTAGGCCCCATGGGCCGTCTCCAAGGACTTGGACACATCCCCATGCAGCTTAATTTAGCTGTAACAATTGTGTTCGTCCATTTTTTCTCTTTCTTCTACCCCACCAGTTCTTTATATTTTTTGCATGTCTTATTCTTACACCCCGTATACACCCCCTAATTGGGATAGCTTAAAGATGACCCAATGTTTGATTTTTTTTTTTGTCTGCTAATAATCTCCACTTCATGTGAGTCTGATAAAACAGTATTGAAAAAATAAAAAGTATATTGTTAATAGAAAAAAATTAAGGGATTTGTGTGGAGGTGGATTTGCGAAGGGTTATCAAATCACACACATTACATTTTATGTGGGACAACTCACGTGATCACGCTTCACGACTAAAGTGAAACCATCCACACAATGTAGTACGTACTTAGGAGATGATTGTTTTTTTGCCTCCAAATAGTGGCATACCTACAAAAAATATTCTTTAGTTCTAACCAATAACTAGTAGTAGTAAGAGAAAAACCTTTATTTTTAGGCTTCAAACACATTAAGTAGTAGTAAATGATCTTAAATCACTTGCTACCACTTAATGGGATTGAATCCTTTAATTAAAAGTTTTTCACTAGTTGCCACTAGTTAGTGATTAGAAATAAAGAACATTTTTTATGAGCCCACTACTAGTTAGAGGCAAAAAAATAATCACCCCTAGTCTGTGGGTCACACCACTTACAGTAAAAAAATTAGCTAATTATTGCCATTGTGCTTAGTTCACTGTAAAAATGTACATTATCTGTTAATTTTTATATGTAAATATTTTTATTTAAAAAAGAGAACATATCAAAATACATCCTTATATGTACATTGTTATATGATCATTATATGTTGGGTCATATAAAGTTGATCCAAATGATGATATTGGGTGAAGATGTTCTCTTCACTATGTTGACCATACTCATAAAAAATTAGAATATTCTAGAATTTGTAACCCCATCATTTTTTGGTCGGTTTTCTTTTTTTTTTTTCCAGGAAATTATCCAAAACCCACTTTTAAAGCTACTAAATACCATTTACTACACAAACTTTTATCTTTTGTATAAAAACTCCTATTTGAAAATTATGTCTATTTAATTACTTTTTAATATCAAAATATCCAAAAATACCATTTTGATGCACTACTTTTAGTTCTAGTTATAACCTTATTTTGTCTTTTTATGTCATTATAAAGGTGTATAGGTGGAAGAGAGAGAAAATTTAGTATTTTTTTTATTTTTAAATTTTAAATTATTAGATCTCTTAAACTAAAAATTAGATTTTAAAAAAATTTATATATTTGTAAAGCATTCGTCGAGATCTTTGAGATGAGATCAGTCAACAATATTTTTTAATAAAAAAATTATTATAAATTTTTTGCAAAAATAGTTTTGCATGCGGTTTTTAATAACATATTTTGACAAAATTTATATATTTAGAAAGAAATAGTCGAGATTTTAACTTCTTGTTTTGATAGTTTTTATTTTTAAAGCACAAAAATTCGAATTTAGATACAAATTAGTTAAAAATGTGCTAAAATGTAGGTTTCAGTTTTCAAAATGCGAAAATATTTTTGCATATTTTTTTTTTGTCAAAGTAGGTTTTAGTAATAGATTTTGATAAAATTTATATATTTAGAAAGTACTCGTCGAGATCTTCACTTCTTTTGCTATTGCCTAATTTTGAAGCATAAAAATTAGAATTTTGTTCCAATTTAGATATTTTTGCTTTAACTCAACCTATTTCCCAGACTTGGAAAATTTTGCAGCACTTTCATTACTGTTGGAATAAAAGACCACACTTTTGTCTTGATTCCGTGGCAAATTCATTGGGGGTGCGATAATCAGTTTGATGTCTCAGTGCAACGTCAGCAATCCATAAACAGTTTGTTCCTTAGCTGTCCTCCTCCTGTGTATGTCAACATCCCTGCTTTAAAAACCCACTTCCCAACCGTTTTTGAAGTTTACACCACTAAACACCCTACTTTTCAACTGTAAATCTCTCTCTCTCTTACTCAAAATCGTAAATGCAGAAATGCTAAACCAAACATATTTCTGCAAAAACCCTAACTTTCTCAAAATCGTAATTCTCAACTAAACGAATCTCTGAACAAAAACTAGAGAGAGAAAGAGACAGAGAGAGAAAAACAGACATTAATGCAGAGCTCAACAACCAAACTTTAACACACTAGTGATTGAGTTCAAGCACCTAAAACATCACACAATGTCCATCTTAAATACCCCTTATCCTTATCTCTCTACTCCTCGTTCTTCTAGGGTTAGGGTTTCGTATTTATTTCTTCACTCTGTGATCGACAACCAAGATTCGAATCGATCATGTGGAGTTCATCTGAGACTGCCTTCACGAGGTCGAGTTCGTACAAGGAAGAAGGAGATGATGATGAAGAAGCTCTTCGATGGGCTGCATTGGAGAGATTACCGACTTTCAATCGTGTCCGGCGAGGGATTTTTAAGAACGTTGTTGGAGAATACTCTGAGATTGATATTAGTACTCTTCAACTTCAGGACCAAAAACTCGTCTTGGAGCGTTTAGTCAATGCCGTTGATGAGGACGTTGAGCGATTCTTCAATAGAATGCGACAGAGATTTGATAGGTTGTTATTCGTTTTGGAATTTTAATTTCTTCTATGAAAATTCTGCCTTTTCTTTACTTTCATTGATTGTTATTCGTTTTGGAATTTGAATTGCTGATTACTGAGTTTTCTTCTTTATATGTTTTACTGAATTTTATAGTTTCTATAAAACTGGGAAATTCTTTTCTTGTCTTGGAATTTAGTCAATTTCCTTTATAATTTGGATATCATTTTCATTAATGAAGTTTATTTCCCGAGAGATTGAAATTGGTATTGAATTTGTTATTGACCCAAATATAAAAATTACTACTGAGCTGGGTAATTTTGTTTTTGGAAGTATTATTTCTTGTTTCTTTTGTTGGATCTTAAAGAATTTCAATTTCTTCATCTATTCAGTCATGCTTTTTGATATATGTTTTTATATAATAAATCTTCTTTTTCAGAGTTCAATTTTTGAAATTTTTTTTTTCTTTTGGGTTCCTATAAGTTTCTTCATTTGCTCATTGTTTTTAGATTTTTGGTGGTCTCGACTCATTAGTGAATTCCAAGAATTCAGTAAATGTACTCTATTTTCAATGTTTCAATCGAATATCTCCTCGTCCTTGCCCGTGACTATGTGGTCCATGCCTTCTCTTGTGGTGTTGCAGAGTAGATTTGGAATTCCCAAAGATTGAGGTTCGATTTGAGAAGCTCAAGGTCGATGCTTATGTTCATGTTGGGAGCAGAGCACTACCAACAATTCCAAATTTTATTTTTAACACGGCTGAGGTAGCTTTATCACATGTAACTTATTGCAAAGTTGATTGATTTGTTGGTGGATGGTTTCTGATACTTACTGTATCATCATGGCAAGGCTTTCTTGAGGAAATTGAGGATCTTCCCAGGCAAGAGAAAAAGATTATCAATTTTAGATAATGTTAGTGGCATTATTAGGCCTTCCAGGTATAATTCTATTGAAATTGGCTTTGGAATTGCAAGTGTTCTTTACTTCTTTATGGATGCTGATGTGCGGGTTCGTTTTGTAGATTGACCCTATTATTGGGTCCTCCGAGTTCTGGAAAGACAACCCTGCTTTTGGCTCTTGCTGGACGGATTGGGCCTGGTCTGCAGGTATCCTGATGTTTATTTTGCAAGAGAAGTAATGTATATTATATTTCACTGGATACATATGTTGGGAGTATGGAAAGGATCAGGTGCTAGAGATCTTCTATACCCTGAGGTCATGAGAGACATGTGCCACAAATATTGGTTGTGAGGTTGGGTCTCCGGTACTGGTGAAAAGCTATAGAACTTAGGTCCGTTGAGTTAGTGATCTGCCTCACTGATTTTATATCATTTCTAGCAAGAATGTGCTCTTTTTTCGATAAGTTTTGTCTAAGTTGGGTGGGTATTGTCCAGTGGAGGCTTGAGGAATGAAATGTTAGGAAAGATTGTTGACTTCAGCTGGGCTATATTCAAGACTTGGCCACACCCCACCCTCACCCAGTTTGGATTCTTCACACTTACCCAAGGTTTTTCATATAATCTGCTGTTTTATCTTGATAGAAGTGCCAAGTATCAAGTTTCACCAGATGAGTAAATGCTTTTTGTTGTTTGCTGTTTTTCCTTTGTATTATACATTTGCTTATTTTTCATCAATACTATTTAAATGCTTTGTAGACGTCAGGGAGAATTACATACAATGGACATGGTCTAAACGAATTTGTTCCTCAGAGGACCTCTGCTTATGTTAGTCAACAGGACTCTCAAATTGCAGAGGTGACAGTCAGGGAAACTCTTGAGTTTGCAGGACGTTGTCAAGGTGTTGGAAGTAAATATGGTAAGCTTATGAGACTTTTGATACTTTCTTGTGTATAGAGAATTTCTGTATACTAAGAATGTTTTCTTTCCATAGATATGCTTTTGGAACTCTCCAGAAGAGAAAAGAATGCTGGAATTAAACCCGATGAAGATCTTGATATATTCCTTAAGGTACAATTATCATCTTTTAAGAATCGTTTCTACTTTTATTCTTTTATTTATTTTTCTTGTTAAATTTTTTTTATTGTTTCAGATATGGTGCTTATTTGGGATCTTAACAATTTTTTCTTTATCTAGGCATTAGCTTTGGGGGGCAATAAGACAAGTCTTGTCGTCGAGTACATATTAAAGGTATTACATTAGATGATCTGAATTTGGATCCATTTATCTCCAATGAGATCTTTATCATTGGAATCTGATACAAATGTCTATTCTCTGGTAGTTTATTAGTTACGCATTCTGAAATAATTGGGGAGAAGAAAACAATTTAACATGTGTTGCACACATCAGACAGTTTTATGAAACTACAGTTGGTTCACTTTTTTTTTTTTTCTGGTTTTAGCTGTATCTTCATCCTACTAAACTTGAAAATCGAACTATAAAGTTCATAAAGCTTTCATTGTGGTTTCTGTAAGGGTGTGTGGCCATAGGAAATTAAGAATCTCTATATTGGTACGTAACCTCCTAGCCTAGTGCCTCAGAAATGAGTTTTTTTTTTTTTTTTGGGTTAATTTGTTTTTGGGTCCTAGATAAGTTAGGATATGAGGGCTAGGGTCCTGGATATGTCCAAATTTGAGTTTGGGTCCTGAGTTGACGATTGTCTCAGTTGAGAGTCCATATAGTTAACTGGCGTTAAAAGAGCTTAGTAAAAGTACGTTTATGCCCTTTTGAATGTTTGAAAAGACATTGAAACCCAACGGCCCTTCTATCCGTTAACTCCCCTTGCACTTGCGCTAACCAGATGTATTCCTTGGATTAATCCCAGGAATTGAACAACTAAGATGAATCTAAAACTTACCAAAGGAGACAAACCCTTTCTTCTCTCTTCGTTAACCATAAAGATCGTTAATGGCATAGGTGGAGTAGAAGGCCATGGAACCACCTGATCATCGTCATCATCAAGATCATCTCCATCGTCATCGTTACTTCCAGTTCTCGATCATTATCATCATCATCATCATCTCTTACTTCACAAGTAACTCCATTCTGAGCCTTAAGAATTGACAACTAGGAGAGTTCTAGCTGCAGCAAAATTAAGTTTATAAATGCACCCCTTGTTTTCGTAAAAAACAAGTAGCCAATTCGATAATGCAAGGAAGGTATTTGGATATTTTTAAAGAAATTGTAAGTTGTGAAGGTTAAGGGTTAAGACAGAAATAGGAAGGAACAAAATTTTGGTGTTAGGTCCCACTGTTAATTCAGTATTTGCAGTTGGGTCCCACTTTCATGGTGGAACACCATTACAGATTGGTTTCCATGTATGAGACTTACCTCAAAGTTCAAGTTGAACTCAGTTTTCTTTGAGCTTGAACCCATCTTCTTTGTGTATTGGTTGAAGTTTGATGAAGAGGGTTGAATTTGTTAAATGAAGAGGGAGAGATGAAGAAGGTGAACTTTGAAGGAGTGTTGCAGAGAAGATGAATCCCAACCGTTGGATTGTAGATAAGTCTTAGTCGTCAGATTCACCCAAGTGAAGTCGCATGAGTTCTTAACCATGCCACCAAGTTACGTGATGGACAGAAAAGTAACACAAGTACTTTAGTTTTTCAATTTTTTAATTCCATTAATTACTTGACAAAAGTTGGATGGTCAACTGAGTCAACCGTCAACTTAGGACCTAGACTCAAAGTTGGACATATCCAGAACCCTAGCCTTAATATCACAACTTATATGGGGCCCAAAAACAAATTAACCATTTTTTTTAAATTTTTTTTCATTTACAATTCTTGACCAATGCATGCATTTGTACATTAACAGATATAAGAAACTTCTATTCAACACTTGGCAAGATGTGGATGTTCTTAATTGTCTATCAACATATACTTATGATGTTATGTAAATATTCTATATACTGTATATATTTTTGAAATCTTGGAAGGCATTGTACTCTTTCACTGCTAAATTACTTTGGTTTCACATCTGCTGTCTAGAAAGAATAGCATCTTTTCTGTCTATAGTTTTTTCAATTTTGAAGTACTAAGTTTTATCTTACAAAGATTTTAGGGTTAGACATTTGTGCTGACACATTGGTGGGGGATGAAATGCTTAAAGGCATCTCTGGGGGACAAAAGAAGCGCCTTACTACTGGTACACATCTTTTTTCCTTGTATTCCAGATCATTTTTTCTTTTTTTTTGAATTCTTACGGATGTGGCAGATGTATGCGTTTCGCAGGTGAATTACTTGTAGGCCCATCTAGAGTGCTATTCATGGATGAGATATCTACTGGACTTGACAGTTCAACCACATATCAAATTATCAAGTATCTTAGGCATTCAACCCGTGCACTCGATGGGACCACAGTTATTTCTCTATTGCAACCAGCTCCCGAGACTTATGAGCTATTTGATGATGTTATTCTTTTGTGCGAAGGGCAAATTGTATACCAGGGACCTCGTGAGGCTGCTCTTGACTTCTTTGCATTCATGGGTTTTAGGTGTCCTGAGAGAAAGAATGTGGCCGACTTCCTGCAAGAAGTAAGTAACTGGAGTATTTGGATTCTGAAAATTTGTTTTATATGGCTCGGATCAGAGAAATTAAAAGAAAAAAAGAAAGAGAAGAAGAAGCTTTATCTGGCAGAAATTTATAGGTCTTGTGTTTGCTTGGTTTCAACTTAATTGGTAGGTTACATCTAAGAAAGATCAAGAGCAGTACTGGTCTGTTCCTGATTGCCCTTACGAGTACATACCTGTGGTAAAGTTTGCAGAAGCTTTTCGCTCATTCCATGTTGGTAAAAGTTTGTCTGAGCAACTTGCTGTTCCATTTGATAAACATAATAATCATCCAGCAGCCCTGTCAACTTCTAGCTATGGTGTGAATATGGCTGAGCTTCTCAAGACCAGCTTTTCTTGGCAGCTGCTACTGATGAAAAGGAATTCGTTTATATATGTTTTCAGATTTGTACAGGTAATGTTTCTTGGTCTAATTTATTTAAATCATAAAGTGTAGATAGATGACTCAATATAAGCTTGTTGATACCAACGAAGCTGCTTTCATCCAGTAATCTGAATGGATATTGAAAATATCGTGAAGTCTTAGTAAACCAATTGCTAACTGAACTGATTCTAGCTGCAACTAGTCAAATTGAACTGGATGAGGTCGAGTAGGAGACTGGTATTGGCATTGATATGTAGTTATGTACAAAAAGTTTCCCATGTAATTTGGTGTTTCAGTTGATCCATCATCTAGAGATTTAGACGAGAACTATTTCCGACTCTTAAAGATGGCAAACTATGATAAATGCTGATATTTTAGTACTATGCCCTACTTTGCAGCTTCTGTTTGTCGCTTTGATCACAATGACAGTATTCTTCCGGACAAAAATGCACCATAGAACAGTTGATGATGGAGGCCTATATCTTGGGGCACTGTACTTTTCGATGATAATGATTTTATTTAATGGATTTACGGAGGTTTCCATGTTGATTGCAAAGCTTCCTGTGCTTTACAAGCATAGAGACTTGCATTTCTATCCCTGCTGGGTTTACGCACTTCCTTCGTGGGTCTTAAGTATTCCAAGTTCGTTTCTGGAGTCTGGTATGTGGGTCGCAGTCACGTATTATGTGGTTGGATTTGATCCACAAGTAACCAGGTAACCACTTACTTGTCTTGTGCGCTGATGGAGTTTTGCTCGATGTACTGAGTGAAAGCATCCTCATTAATTATTGCTCTGCAGATTCTCTCGGCAGTTCCTGTTATTTTTCTTTCTGCACCAGATGTCTATATCGCTTTTCCGTTTGATGGCATCCCTTGGTCGAAACATGATAATTGCCAACACCTTTGGATCTTTTGCTATGTTGGTAGTTATGGCTCTTGGAGGATTTATCCTTTCCAAAGGTAATCTTAGCTTCTTTGTTCTATAACTAGTATTGTTTTAAGGTGGCTTTTGTTTCATTTGTTCTCGCTTTGGTTGTGACAGATAGCATCCCTAGCTGGTGGATCTGGGGTTACTGGTTTTCTCCTTTAATGTATGCTCAAAATGCAGCTTCTGTAAATGAATTCCTTGGGCATTCTTGGGATAAGGTAATATGATTTTATGATCAATGTTTTCGTTCTTTCTTATCAATACTCTGACTGTTTACTCTTAACTCAAGTTATTGAACAATTTGGCGTGTTGTATTGGGGGCACTTGATATTAACATCTCACTTTACTTCTTAGACTGTGCCTGTTATTTGAGTAATTGAGTTATAAAGTACATTGGCTGTAAGGTGGCCACCATAGTTCTCTGTGTCTCTATAAGAATTTCTGGTCATCAATTGCATTTTGTGGATCGTTGCATGACTTCATGAAACCATTATAAGTTTTTCTTTGGATGGTAATGACATAAAAATGTTGTTAAAGAGAGAGAAAAGGAAAATGTAATTAGCAAGGGTTGCTTGTATTCGCTCTATTAGGCAATGAATCAGCCATTTCATCGGCAAAATATGAAGACATTATAAGTTCGAATACTTAATAACACTTCATGGTCATGGGATCCTGTCCATGGTGGATTGGAGTAGCTGACCATTCTCTATGTATATAGTTATCCTTGAGTCAAAATAGAGTGATTGTATTAGCAACTTGTTCCTGTGTGAAAATTAATACTTTCTTGGGATCTGCAGATAACTGGGGCAGAGAGTAATATATCATTAGGCAAGGCATTATTGAAAGCTCGCAGTCTATTTCCAGAGAGTTACTGGTATTGGATTGGTGTTGGTGCTTTGCTTGGTTATACTATTTTATTCAACTTCCTCTTGACCTTCTTCTTGACCTATCTCAATCGTAAGTTATATCATAAACTGAAGAGGTTTTCCAAATATTGAATTTGTTTTCTTCTAATTATGATAGCCAAGTTAATTCATGCTTTTTAAATTCCATATAGCTGTGGGGAAGCGACAGGCTGTTGTATCTAAGGAAGAACTCCAAGAGAGGGACACCCGAAGGAAAGGTGAACATGTTGCTATTCAACTGAGAGAATTTCTGCAGCATTCCGGCTCACTAACTGGTTCGTAAGAATTCTTCCTGTTTGGCTTCCATTTTTGCTTTTCTTAGTCCAACTCACTCTATTGTTCTGTTCTATGGGTACAGTTAGAAACGGTAAAGAACAAAGAGGCATGGTGCTTCCATTTCAACCTCTTTCCATGTCTTTCAGCAATATCAATTACTATGTCGATGTGCCGATGGTATGTTTATATCTTCCTTCTCTTATGTGCTATTTATTTGAGAACTTCGTTGAGTGTTCCTTCTATCTTATCCATATTGCTACAGGAATTGAAGCAACAAGGCATATTAGTAGACAGATTGCAATTGCTGTTTAATGTTACTGGAGCATTTAGGCCGGGAGTGCTTACTGCGTTGGTTGGAGTCAGTGGTGCTGGTAAAACTACTCTAATGGATGTTTTAGCGGGCAGGAAAACTGGTGGACTCATAGAAGGGACCATACATATTGCTGGTTATCCAAAAAAGCAAGAGACTTTTGCAAGAATCTCTGGTTACTGTGAGCAAAATGACGTCCATTCCCCGTGTTTGACTGTGCAAGAATCACTTCTATACTCTGCTTGGCTTCGGTTACCTTCTCATGTTGACTTGGAGACTCAAAAGGTGATTATTCTAGTTAGTTGGATGTTTCCTGATATTTGGTCATCGGATGAGTTCTATAATGGTGCTTTTGCAGATTTTTGTTGAAGAGGTTATGGAACTTGTGGAACTCACTCCATTAAGTGGGGCCCTGGTTGGTCTTCCAGGGGTTGATGGGTTGTCAACGGAGCAACGGAAAAGGTTGACAATCGCCGTGGAGCTGGTTGCCAATCCTTCTATTGTTTTTATGGATGAGCCTACATCAGGATTGGATGCCAGAGCTGCAGCCATTGTAATGAGGACTGTCAGGAACATTGTGAACACTGGGCGGACAATTGTGTGCACAATCCATCAGCCGAGCACTGAAATCTTTGAATCCTTTGATGAGGTATTTCTCTATTATTAATTTTGGAGAATATCTATGGTACAAACCATGCATAGTTTGCGGTAGTATGCATATTGACTTGCCTTTCAGGAACATGGTGATCTCTTTTCGATGTTTTCAAAATAGTACATTTGTGGTATTTATACAAACTAACATAGTTTTGCCAGCATTTATACCTCCATTCTGTACTCTCTGAAATCACTTCATTTCAGTATATAGTTGTTCCTTCTTGTTGATTTGTTGGATTTTCCTGGTTGTTGTGATCACTACCTTGTATTCACATTCAGTGATGGGGTATGCGTCCGCTTTTAATTTTCAGTGGATGGTGTGAGACATAAAATTTACTGTAAAGTTCAGTTTCAGATCCATAAATAACTGAATGAACTGATTGTATCTATTGACAAGATATTTCAGGGTTTTACTTGCCATATACGGCACCTTTATATATACCCAGTACTGGAGGATGTGAAAAATAAAACGTATTAGGTTTTTTATCCATGTCAGCATGTATCTATATGGATGCATGTGAACATGCCCCTGTTGTATCCTGATATTACACAACAGTTTGATGATTCTTTTGTTGTTAATAAACAAATTATTTTTTATCAGGTTTTTCCGTCCTCTAGACACTCGTGTTGCAGTTTGGTCTTTGAAACTGTTTTCTTTTACTTCTTGCTTATACATTCAAACCCTTATTTCCATTTCAAAAGTTCATCTGATTTAGATATGACTAAAGTTTTAAATTAAAATAGATGTAAATCATGAACTCTTATATGTCCTCATTTCAAATCTCAATCTTTTTTTTTTTATTTTATTTTCCAGCTCTTATTTATGAAGCGTGGAGGGCAGCTCATTTATGCGGGTCCTTTAGGAGCCAATTCTTGGAAGCTCGTTGAGTATTTTGAGGTGGGTTGTGCTTATCTGGATTTATGTAAATAGTTCACATTGTCGGTGGAGATGCTTGCATTCAATCATCCTCCTTTATTTAAAAGATATTGTATTTTCTATTTTATAGGCAGTTGGAGTGGCAAAGATCAGGCCCGGTTATAATCCAGCTGCATGGATGCTAGAGGTTACTTCCTCAGCGGAGGAAAGTCGCCTGGGTGTTGACTTTGCTGAGGTTTACCGGAAATCTAGACTGTTTCAGTACGTATAATTTTCCAAGGATACTGGTTGGATTCTTAGGAGTTCCTGTTTTAAGTTTTGGGAAAATATCTTAAGACCAAGTTCACCAGGATACTCGTTGGTCACTAATACTTGTCCTGAGTGCTGGTAAGCTCAATTGTTACCACGTGGAACACTATTTCAAGTAAAACTGACAAATGAGAGTTTCAACTACCCCTTGGTAACTTTTCATTTGGAAAATGAGCTTGTTAGGTGATCTCACATTAAACTTGAAAATTTCCAATAAAAAAATTAGAACCTAAAAATTTTAATTTATGAGGCTTCGCATGATTCAAAAGAATCATCAACCTAGTGGCTAGGAACCACTTAAGCAACTAATTTTTGTCTGTAGACTCACCTGATGGTGGCTTGAATTCATTTGTCAGTTGGTTAGAGAAAGTGTTGCAAGTGGCAATTTGGCATGACAAATGGACATGACAGGTATTAATGACCAGGATCAAGGTTCCTTCAAAGAACGTGTAGGACTTTGATGCAATTAGATTGAGTAAAGTTATCCTTAAAATGATGTTGGAGCACTATCATTAGGCAGATTTAGTGTCAAAAAGTTTATTGTTCAAAGCAATTTCTTTTTTCCTTCATCTAATTTTCATTTCTTTTGTTGCTTCAGGCAGAACAGAGAATTGGTTGAGAGGTTAAGCAAACCAAGTAGTGATTCAAAAGATTTAAGCTTTCCAACTAAATACTCTAAATCATTTCTTCACCAGTTTATTGCTTGTCTATGGAAGCAAAATATGTCTTACTGGAGAAACCCCCATTACACTGCTGTTCGATTCTTCTACACCGTCATCATCTCCTTGATGTTTGGAACAATCTGTTGGAGATTTGGTTCTAAAAGGTATTCCCATTGGACCATTTCTGAGTCTTTCAGTCTTTTATTATTGTAGTGCAACTTGGACTGCTCTGATGGCATGACTTGTTCATTAAAATGAAAAGATTCCATGACTTGGGAAAATTCCCTCAATAGCTCTACTACTTCCCATAATTGAATGTTTCGATGCACTATTTGTTTGGGCAAGTGAATGGACAGTGCATTGCCAATTACAGGAGGCAGAAAGATGTTCCTCGTTGGCTAGTAGGATGGCATATTTGCAGGTCCTTGGGACATCTTAGCATAGGTCCCACTCCCACTTAGATCTTGTGAGACTACAAGTTTCCCCTGTTGCATGATGTTAACTATCCAATGCATTTCCATACTGATTAAGTTGAATAGTTCTATTTCAACCAGGTCAGTTTGAGTGGTAATCCCCCAGCATTTATCACAAAACAACAGAAAAAAAAAGAAGAAGAAGCTTGAGTGTGAATGAAATTGGATTGAAGGGTGGTATCAGGTTCAGATTTAGGCGTTGGAATTGCGAAGCTGTTGTTTCAGTAGTCTGGGTACTCGGAGCAACTAGGAAGGCTTATGTTGTTTATTGAAAAATAGTAAATTATAGATAACTCTTTACAAAAATGAAGCTTTAGTAATGATTCTAATGATCAAATATGCACATTCTTACTTATTTACTGATTTGATCTGCACGAAACTGATAAAATTATAAGTTATGCATGTGAGGGCTCCAAAGGTAGATTAGACAAAATCTTGAGGTTCTTTTTTTCCCCACAAAATGAGTAATCTTGTTTTTTAATAGACAGTGTTGAGCTTAAAATTTTAGCTTGAGCAAACTAATCATAATGCTTTTCCATGTAAGTTTCTTAATATGTGATGTTTTTTTTTCCCTATGCTCCTAGTTTTTTTATACTTGTTGTACATCTATATTCTTTTCACTATGATACCCATTAATTTCTTGAGTTCCACTTTAATTTTGCAGAGAGACCCAGCAGGATATCTTAAATGCAATGGGGTCAATGTATGCAGCAGTCCTATTTATTGGAATTACCAATGCCACCGCTGTTCAACCCGTGTTTTCAGTTGAAAGGTTCGTTTCCTATCGTGAGAGAGTAGCAGGGATGTACTCAGCTCTTGCATTTGCATTCGCCCAGGTTAGCTTCTGAAACCCCCTAACCCACTTTCCTTTTTCTCTATTTTAAATTTCATAAAACAGATTTATCGAATTACTTATGAAAAACGCATTTACTGAATTGGTAGCATACTGAGAAACTTACTGTTTGCAGGTGGCCATTGAGTTTCCTTACGTATTTGTCCAGACGCTAATATACAGCACCACGTTCTACTCCATGGCCTCATTTGAGTGGGATCCTATGAAGTTCATGTGGTACATATTTTTTATGTATTTCACTATACTGTACTTCACATTTTTTGGGATGATGATGACTGCAGTCACCCCCAATCATAATGTGGCTGCAATTCTTGCTGCTCCATTTTACACGTTGTGGAACCTGTTCTGCGGATTCATGATTGCTTACAAGGTATTGAAATGGCAATGGCTTTGCTCAGTGCATGTTTCCATGTCGACAAAATATTTCTAAGAGTGAACAAAATCTACAACATTGATTGGTTGTTTTGATATTGGCGTTCATTTATTTTTTTCTTTGAACGATAGTAACAGTGTTGGTCCATATTTATTTTTTCTTGAAAAGCACAATTCAGATCACCAATTTGCTCCCCCACATTAGAGTGGATGAACAAAATTAGACTCATTTTTTTCACTGCCAGAGACTGTTCAACCAATGACAGTCTGAGGCAGGACCACAATTTGAATGGTTAATCCCCTCCATTTTCTTGTGTGAAATGGGTTGGATATATGAAAGATGAACATTCATGCTGGTCTATCAAAGTACACAACTTTTGATAAACCCACACACACAATTTGTTTCTTGTAGCTGAATTGGCTCTTCTTCTTTCTTTCTTTTGTTTTTTGTTTTGTGCAGAGGATTCCCATATGGTGGAGATGGTATTACTGGGCAGACCCCATATCCTGGACTTTGTATGGCCTTTTGACATCACAATACGGAGATGTTAATGAACATGTGAAGCTTTCAGATGGAGTTCACTCGGTTCCAATAAGTCATTTTCTAAGAGAAGTGTTTGGCTTCAGACACGATTTCTTGGGTATTGCTGGTTTTGTCGTGGTTGGTTTCTGTGTGCTCTTTGCAACAATTTTTGCTTTCGCAGTGAAGTCCTTCAACTTCCAAAGGAGATGAGAAGAATAAGAAGTAATGCTGAGTCCAAAAACTTACGTGGGTTGAAAAAAACCCAGATTTGTTCTGGTATTTATAAAAGAAGAGCAAATAAAAAAAAAATAGTCGAAACCATAGCAGCACATATGAAATGCTATCACCACATCTTCTCGTACGAGAATGGTAATTGTTCTACGAAATTTGTATATTTGTTTTGTTTCTATATAAATTCAATTGGTTATGTTTATATCTATAAGTGAAGATGATTAACCCGCTTCGGGGTCGGTCAGCTTAAATGTGTTTGGTTCTTGAATGAGTTGTTATGTTATAGGATTTGTGATTAAGCAGATATGTAGCAGGTAATCATAAGTCAGAACAGCCAAAATATGATATGTAGCAGGTAATCATAAGTCAGAACAGCCAAAATATGCTAAGGTCGTGTTTGTTTTTTTTTAATTACTCTGACTCATCTGATCTAACTCGTCTGATCTGTTCTGCCTCATCTGAATCTGATTCATCTGACTTCTTAACAACAAATATGTTTGTTTTTTACTCATCTGACTCATCTGAATTAATTTTTCTAATCTTTTTGTTGACAATTTTACCCTTATGTGTATTAGGCACGTCATGCACTGAAAACTAAAAAGTTTCAATGAAATTTATACCATATAAAATCATCAACCATTTCAACCCCATTTTCATATTCTATCTAGGAACCAAATCAATTCAAATAAGGACTATAAAAAAATACATTCAGTACTCAAAATCCCCAATTACAATCCCAACAGTAATAATCCCAACCCCAAATCCACAAAAACCCATTACAGTACTCAAAATCTGCATATCTAGTATCACCTCAAATTACCCAAAATAACCTTTTGTTCTACTGTAACACCTTATTTCCACTACCATAACAATTCATTTATATACACCTACTCATTTATAAACACCAGATTTCTAGTTTGTGCCATCTCTTCAGTTTCTGTAAGAAAGTCTTCAGCATTTGCCGAGATTGGAATGTTGGAATTTCGCATAAGACTTTAACTTTTGATTCCCACCATTATTTATTTGTCTTTAACTATGGCTTAATAAATCACCTGCAAAGACAAACTTATGTTTAACAATCCATTGTAAATTAGTTAAAAATGTGGGTCCAGACACATAACTATTAAGTAGAAAGAAACTAGGATTGTGATGAAATGGCCTGCGATAGCATAAAAAGAAGAGGAACAAAGTAAAACACTAGAGAAGGTACCCAAACTTTCCAATTGATTCTCAAAGATTGCTACATTAATTCCCAAGTTTACCTTGGCATGTTTCTAAAATGGAATTTGATTGCTTTAATATATACCAACATCAGGATATGAATGCTTGATTGTGTATTAGCTTAAAATTATTAACCTCAAAACCAAAGGGAAGTTGAAAAATTAGTAACTTTCAACAATATACAGAGTCCAAGTAAGTGGATATGAACTTCAAAATCTTGATTTCTAGAAACATAGTTAAAATAAAGAAACAGAAGTGAAACCTTTTGTGCTGACCTTATGTGCATTCTCCAATGCTTGGCCCCTTTTGATCAATTCACCTTGAGAAGCACCAACTCCAGTACCAAACATAACTATAGTTGGAGTTGCCAGGCCAAGAGCTCATGACACACTGACCATTACTGAGATTCAAACTGAAGAGTGAGCTGCAACTATCTATAGAAGAAGGAATTCAAGAAGGAAAACAGTAAACATCAAGAATTTGAATTGGAGGCATGTATTTGTACCCACTTGTTGAACTTGATTAATATCAAGTGCAATTACTCGTAAAAAAAAGAAGTCATCACCAATAAGTAGATAAATCTCTTACACAAAATTTAGAAAACAATTAGAAGGAGATTAATGGTAGAGAGAGAGAGAGAGAAAGTAGTAAGAGAGAATTCCAACCCAAAAGAACCCAAATTAGAAACTTTAGCCTGTACATCATTACCTTCAAGAGCCTCTTTGATCTCATTAGCAAGAGCAGGCGTTCCTTTGTCGAAGTGAATAAGCAAACTACAAGATTTCTCCATTTCTGTTCTTTATCTCTCTAAAATCTGCAAAATCGATCTCTCCTGATTCAGATCTGAAACAATAAAACCCTAGATAACCTAAATTTCAATGAAAATCCTTCTAAAACTAACTAAAAACTTCGTCCCATTTCATCTAAACTCTCCAAACCCTAGCAGAAACAAATTAAATAGTAAGAGAAACTAAGAACATACCTTATTAATTGATCAGGATGAGAAATTGAATCGCTTCAAAAATGTCAACCAGATCCACCGCCAAAAAATGCGAAAACCAAAGATCACCGAAGAACCAGGAGATTTTTTTCTTAATTATCACTTCTGCTCCGTAAATGGAGTAAATGAGTAGGAAATCTAGGGTTTTAAAAGACAAAAAAAAGGACGACTGTCGACTGTCGAGGAGATTTTTAGAGAGAGAAAGAGAGAGATAGAGATAATGAGCGAGCTAACCTTGGATTTCTGATCTAGAAGCTGATCTGCAAGTTTGGATCTTCAAGCTAGGGTTTCATGTCTCTAGGGTTTTGATGTGGAAGAGAAGAAGGTGAGAGAGTTTTAGTTTTGTGGAAGATCTCAAGTTTCGATCGATTGGTTTTAAAAATCGCGGGGGTAAAGTCGTCATTTAGGACTAGTCAGATAGATGCCTCACCCATTCAGCTCTATTTTATACCTGACTCATTTACCTATAAGTCAGATATTCTAGCTGACTCAAAATTGAGTCAGAAGTTTAAAAGTAAAAAACAAACAATCTGAAATCTGACTCAACCTTATTCAGATGCCGAGTCAGATTCAGATGCCGAGTCAGCCAAAAAACAAACATGCTCTAAGTGTATCTTTTTTTTGCAAAGCATTATAAAAGAGTAGCATTATTGTTATTTTTCATACTTTCTTCTTGTTTTTTTATTTATTTTATTTTGAGTAGGAAGGGTTGAATTCTCATTATAAAACATATAATTCCAAGTAGAATTTCAGCATGATTTTTTGTTTTAACATATACAGAGCTCCCACTGTGTTACTGTTACTTTGGTACAAATCATTTTAACAGCTTTAGCTGAGACTAGAGTTGAGTTATAAATCTGCATCAAAAGATTGATACAGACCTTCTAAAATGTCATCTGATACAGACCTCGCACTTGTCCAAATTTTGATCAATTAATATCGCAGTTCATGTTGCCAAAAATATGGCGAAACGATAAAAATGAAGTATGTAGTAAGTGTTGGACAAAATTTGGTTCTGAAAGTCAACTTAGAATTAGTAGTAATAATTGTGTCAAAAATCTAATTATTCTAATTTTTTTGCTCCGGAACTTCGCGTTTCCGCTTTGAATCATGCTCTAACGGTCTTACTGGAGGCATTTTTCAACTTAAGACATTTTTTAATTAACCGCTCCAACAGTCCGATGCTCCTGCTCCTGCTTCCACTTCCGCTCCATGCTGATTAGTTAGGTGAAAACCTAGATCGGATGTAGTATGAACTATGAAGAAGCATGCCACAATTGCCAAATTATTTTGATTTCACTTCCAATCAGAGGGGTATATAGATAGACATAATCATAAGCGGGATTATCACTAAATACTTTGTAAATAGAGGGTCTCCGTTGAAAATATTTTCTCTAACTACAGACCCCTCCCGATTCTCTTCTTTTTTCTACCCCGTCGAAACTCAAAGAAGAAAAAGAGAAGAGTTAGCTCAGATGTTCCTTCGTTTTGCTCGAAACGTCATCCGTACAACCAGAAACCCTAATGACGTCGTCACTGTTCATAGACTCTTCTCTTCGTCCTCCTCCTCCTCGCCCGATCAATCATGGCTGTCCATTCCTGGAAATCCCCTGATCAAATGGCCCGAACAACAACCTCATCGCCCAAAACCCAATCCTCAATCAGACACATCACTCTCCTCCTACCTCCAAGAACAACAACAACAACAGCAAAACCCTAACCCTAATTTTCTTCAAAGAGAATGTACAATCATCTGCAACCTCCTTAGAGACAATAATCTCTCACCCGGACCGACTCTTGAAGCTGCTCTGAGTCAAACCGGCATTAAACCATGTCCAACTCTACTACAGACAATCTTCCCCCACTTCGATTCTTCACCAAAACCCCTCTTCACTCTTTTCCAATGGGCCGAAAAGCAACCCTCTTTTCATCCCACTGCTACTCTCTTTAACTCCATGATTGACCTCCTCGCAAAATTTAGAGAATTCGATTCAGCCTGGTCTTTATTGAATGATCATTTAAAATCTGATGATGAGACCCCCTCCTCCATGATCTCTTCTGACAGTTTTGCAATTCTTATCAGACGCTATGCTCGTGCAGGTATGACCTCCTCTGCAATTCGGACATTTGAATTTGTTCGTAATTTAGATTCAATTCGTTACTCTATTTCGATATCGGATTTGTTTGAGATTTTATTAGATTCGCTTTGTAAAGAAGGGCATGTTAGGGTAGCTTCTGGGTACTGTGATAAGAGGAGGCAATTAGAACCAGGGTGGGTACCTTCAACTAGGGTTTATAATATTCTCCTTAATGGATGGTTTCGATCGAGAAAACTCAAACATGCTGAAAGGCTTTGGGAGGAGATGAAGAGGGAAAATGTAGCTCCAACTGTTGTAACTTATGGTACCCTTGTTGAAGGTTACTGTAGAATGCGGCGGGTAGAGAGGGCAATGGAATTAGTTGCAGAAATGAGGAGAGAAGGAATTGAAATCAATGCAATTGTTTATAATCCAATTGTGGATGCATTGGGGGAAGCTGGGAGATTTAAGGAAGCTTTAGGAATGATTGAAAGATTGTTGGTTACAGAATCAGGTCCTACTCTATCCACTTACAATTCCTTGGTAAAGGGTTTTTGCAAGGCAGGAGATCTTGTTGGAGCCAGTAAGATTCTTAAGATGATGATCGGGAGAGGTTTCGTTCCAACACCGACGACTTATAACTATTTCTTTAGGCGTTTTTCCAAATTTGGGAAAATTGAAGAGGGGATGAATTTGTATACTAAGATGATTGAATCTGGGTATTCACCGGATCGGCTTACTTACCACTTGTTGATCAAGATGTTGTGCGAGGAGGAGAGGTTGGATTTGGTAGTTCAGGTATGCAAGGAAATGAGAGCTAGAGGTCATGATTTGGATCTTGGTACAAGTACTATGTTGGTTCATTTGCTTTGTAAATTACGTAGATATGAGGAGGCTTGTATGGAGTTTGAGGACATGATAAGGAGAGGGGTAGTTCCTCAGTACCTTACATATAGAAAGCTGAGTGAAGAACTGAAAAAAGCTGGAATGAATGAAATGGCCAGGAAGCTATCTGATCTGATGTCTTCTGTTCCATATTCGATGAAGTTGCCAAATACATATAGAGAAGGAGGAGACGGGCCCCGTGAAGTGAGATCATCTATAATGCAGAAAGCCCAGGCTATATCTGATATTTTGAAGACCTCTAAAAATCCAAGGGAACTCAGTAAGTTGAGGGTTCGTTCGAGGGAACTCTGTATACCAATTGATAGAGAATGTAAGGAGCAGAGTTAGCAGGTTGTGAAGGATGGGTAGTTTCAGTTTGGGCCAAAATGTGAAAATCTCTTGAGATGTTTATACAATTCACAAATGGATACTCACTCGATAAATTATTCGACACTCAACTACCCAGAAAAAAAAAAAGAAATTTATTTGACACCCCGAGGAGATGGGTCTTGTGATTTACAATTGCCCATGATGGTGGGATGCTTATGCTGTCCAGTGCTAATGATCTCAGGGAAACCAGTAAGCTGTTCACAGATGCTGTAGACAGTAAACCAGTTGAGAAATGTACAAAGTCAGGAACTCGAATATCCGACTTTGAAGTCATAACTTAGGACTTCATTGTGTACAAGTAAAATGGGAGGACCTGACTAAGGTCCTAGTTATAGTTTTGACTAACCGATATAGGGAAAAATATAGAGATAGAGAGAGTTAAAGTTCTCAAGAACTCTGTAACAAACTATGGAAGTTGGTGTTGCTTTCAGCTCTTAACATCTTCCCTCAACACCGACTGTGCTGCATACTCCATTTTTTGACCGAGAATATTGAACTTGGGAGACTGGGAAAGCTTTGCTGAAGATTTCTGCTACTTGCTCCTCGGTGCTCAAGAATATTAGATCAATTTTTTCATGTAAGACTTTCTCTTGTATGTAATGTTGTTGTAAATCAATATGCTTCGTTCGAATGTGGAGTTCTGGATTTGTTTCTTGCTGTGTAACACTTTGACTATCACATTAGATTTGTACTGAATAATCTGTATCTGTGTATTCACCGAATTGTTTCAGGATGAAGATTTCAGTATTCTACATCAATTAACTAACCACTCCAACTGCGTAAGCAATATCAGGTGGAGTGATGGTCAAGAATAGTAGACTTACAACTAACCCGACGGTATAAGCGAACACATCGTCTAGCTTATGACCAAGATCAGCTCTTAAACTTCTATGTAACATCCATTGGTCATCTCAAGTTTTCTTCAATAGATCCTGAATTTTACAAAATTTATATTATATTCAAATTTAGAATGTGTTCGTTGAGATACTGCCACAAAACAATATGAGATATTATATGGGAGATGAGTAGCACTGCTCTTAGTTAACAATTAAGGCCATGCTTGGTACACCGTGAATATTCGCAAATGCGAAAATTTACGGTTCTTGTAGGTGCTAATTAAAATTTTATAAACTAGAAAAAAATAAATAAATTTTTTTAGGTTGTTTATTTTGTAAGCCCATTGCAAATTCCACCAAATATTTACTATTAGATGCTCTCATCAGTCACATACAAATACATGATGAACCGTGAATTTTCATATTTGCAAATATTCACGGTGTACCAAGCAGGGCCTAAAATACCTTCACAACCAAATGTTCAATGTTGGAAAAGAGGGACAGCATGGTAATGACACACTACAATGATACACGCACATTAGGGTAAAACAAATGAATGAAAGAACAAGTTGCAATCAATGTCACAATCAAAACGTAACTCTCCAATTTCCTGTCACAACTCCAATCCAATTGGTCAAATCCCAATAAACGGAGAGAGAGAGAGAGAGAGAGAGAGAGTGAAACCATAATTCCATAGGGAAAAAGAAACATTAATGAGTGGAGTTATTATGGAAACCAAATAATAAACCACTCAATTGGAGAGTAGAAGAAAAAAAAAGAAAAAAAAAAAAAAGAAAAGAAGAGAAAGAATGAAAAGGAGTGAACAACGCATGCAATAAACTTCAGACGTTTTGGTCCTCTTAGAGAACCCACCTAATGTGCGCATCTTCGATTTATATTATTGAATAAATTGGCAAATATTTCCCAGGAGTGCCTTTAAAGGAGGTAGAGCACAGAGTTTTTACCAACTGACTAACTCCTCCGAAGATTGCTAGGTTATTAATAAGAGAATAAATCTGTGTACAACCTTATTTGTACATTGTTATTTTTACATTAGTTGTGGGGCCCATATGGTGAGGAATTAATGGCTAATTTTTTGTGAAAATGATCTACAAGATGAGTAGAACATCCTTACCATAAATCATATCATTCTAAAAATTTTAACTTTATCAAAAATTAATAGGAAGTTGATTAAAAATTAACGGTGAACAATAAACGATGAGAAAAAAAGTCAATTTTTAATGGGACTACCAGTTTTAGAATGATTTGATTTTTGGTGAGGATGATCTACAAGGTGAAAAGAACATTATTAAAAAATATCAGCCTTTAGATCAACAGCATGTAGGCCCCACATGCCGCTGTACATATAAAATATACAAATAACATTGTACTCTGCTCCGGACTCTATTAATAAAGATGTAAGTAAGTAGAAAAACTTCTCTCTTGCATGAATTTTGAAAACTCTCCTTAGAAATTTTCTTGATGACTAATAAGATTTATTTATTTGATTTTTGAGTCATTTTGATTGAATCACACTTGTTTAAATATTTATATTTTTTTAAGTCAAATTAGACTTTTAGAATGAATATTCAGTTAAATATACTGAACTGAATTTGAGATGAAAAATTTAAATCAGTGTACAATTTAAATGAATTTATTCTAAACTTCTTGAAGATATTCTAAACAATGAAAGTTTAAAGTCATACCAGTCAAATCAAATGTCTTGAAAAACGAGAAACCTGCCAACATGACACCAAGAAAAGGGCATAGATCTCTATACCAACACCAAGAAGTTACAGCCCACTCCCCTGAGAATGTTCTCCTCACTATATAAGATGTCTATACATAAAATTAACATATTCTAAAATTTCTAATCCTATCAAAAATTTATTTTAATCAGCGATAATAAATAAACAGTGAGAAACAAAGATCAATTTTAGATGAGACTAGAAATTTAAGAATTGACTAATTTTTTGTAAAGATGATCTACGTGGTATAAAAAATATTCTCACAAAAAATTAAACTTTGGAGTAGACCTTAATCCCTTGTGTAGCGTAACACTATTTTTTTTTGTTACACTAGTAATTTTGGAAAAACAAACACCACCTAAAAGCCATCACTTTTCAAGTTTCAACATTAGTTGAGACTCGGCGAGTGGGATTCCTTGTTAGCACCTGCTTACTTTGTATTTTTTTTCTTCCAATATGGTGCGTGACTGTGTGATGTGAGTAGATGATTCTACTTTGTAGGCCCCACAATGAAATAGGTCCCACATTGCGTGTACACTGTTAAATGTCCCTTGGATCTTCTATTGGTAGGAGAATTGAAGATGAAAATTTTTACTTCCCTTGGTGGATCTTCAAATTTATTTCAAATTTTCTAAACATATATAGGTCGAAATCATGCTACTTCTTACTAAATCAATTTTCAGTACAAGTCAATCTTGACATTTGAAATTAAAAATTCGATTTAAGACTAAAAAAATAGACAAGAAATATGTTTTATGCTATACGTTGGGTACTCTATGCCTGCAAGTTAAAAACGTTTTAAATCCTTATTATTGAACGGATAACCAACTAACTTGTTAGTTTTTCTTTTCAATTGTAGTTTTTTTTTTTGCTTTTGCTTGTCCAAAAAAAATAATGTTAAGAGTCTCAAAATGCAATTATAAATTATAAATAATGTGGTAGTTGAAAAAAAATTGATCAAAATAAAGTATTTCATGTAATCTCACTTTTTATTAAAAATGATATTTAATATTTGTTGTTCATTTTATTTTATGTGAAAGAAAGTTTGGCAAAATAGGTTCACAACTCCACTATTTGCATTGAAAATGATGCCACATCCTCATATAGTCATTGTATGTCTTTTTGTAGAGATAATTCAAGGGTTGATTCTAGTGAAGATATTATCTTTACCATGTAGATCATTGTATGTACAGGACTGGTTCATGTGGACGATGTGCAAGTGCCACATAGATGAAACATGGACGATAAGGCTCCATGCGAACATGTTGTGGCATCTCGATGTGCCGCCCTCTGTCGATCCTCCAGTCCCACCTATATCTCTCTCCATCTGCAATCAAGGCGACATTTGAATGGCTACCTCATTGGTTTAGGCAAGTGCTCGTGCTGACTCCTCAGATTATTTTATGCGTTTTACCCTAATACAATCATTATATTAAAAAATTAGGTCATTTTAAATTCTAATCCATCAAGAGTTGATTAGGGATCAATGGTAAGAAATAGAAGCTTAATTGTTTTTTATTTTTAAAGGTTTATTTGAAGAAGTCAGAATTAATGGGTTGATTTGGGATATGACTTCTACCTTGTGAAAAAAATAAAATTTTCTAACCCTTACACTATCTTCGTAACAAGGAGTGTTTAAGAACATGACGTACAATGTTATGGTAATGGATTCGCCTCTTATTATAATCGCATCTATGATCAAATGGTTCAAATCCATTCTATAAAACATCAAATTTGATGGTTTGAAGGAGAGCATGCCTAGTGAAAAATTGGTAAAATTGAGGGTTGAATCCTTAAATTCTCTTTCCATCAATGAAGAGAGTTTTGGTCGATGGACTGTCCAATCTATTTTTGTTAGTGAAAATTATTATTTATCGATGGACTATCCACCAATCGTAAAAAAAATTATACGACAAGTCCGTATGGTTAAACGATCCACAAATTAGTGATTGGGGAGCCTGATCTAATGGTTTGAGTTGCCCGTCAAACTTATCTCTACCCTACCCTGGGTGTTTGAGGCACCTAAGCCAATAAATACACTTTCTATAAAACCTATGACATACTGGCAAGATGTGTGCCTTTCAGGGGTAGGAGTAATGTTACGTAAACACTGGATCGGGTGTTTTTATGTTAAACACCGCTTTGTGGAGCCTACATGAATACACTTCAAGTGCTGAAATTTTGTGAAGTTGTTGTCCTCACCATGGGCAACATCCTCACAAAAAATCAGCCCAAATCTAAAATTTATAACCCCATCAAAATCCAAACGTTTTTTCTCACCGTTAATTTTCAATCGACTTCAAAATAACTTTTGATAGGGTTAGAAATTTTAGAATGGGCTGATTTTTTGTGAGGATGTTGCACATGGTGAGGAGAACAACCTCGCAAAATTTTAGCTCTTGAAGTGTATCTATGTAGGGCCCACAAGCCGGTGTTTAAAATAAAAATACCCGATCGAGTGTTTACGTAGCATTACCCGCCTTTCAGATTAGTTTCTCTTTCCCCTACTGCCCCATCATGACTATTCAACCTACATCCTTAATTGGTTTTGACCCAATTGGTATTATGGGATAGGTCACTCAAACAATCAATGCCCTTAGATACATATAGGGCAGCAAGTAGGGCAACATTTCAGTTTTGGGAAAAAAAAAAAAAGAAAGAAAGAAAAGAAAGTCAGAAAACTTTTACATTTTTATCATCAATCTAATGAAACTTTGGTATTTTCCTGGGCATGAAGGGAATCCAAAAAAGTTCTGTACTGGGTCCGGTCTGGCCTGGTCTGGTCTAACTGGTTTTTCACCTGTAGTACCAAATCAGAACCATGGGTTTGATGTAAAATAGATGGTCACAATACTAGTTTCCTTGCAGGTAAAAGTGCAAAATTCAGTCCAGTCAAGCACGTATCAACCATTTTTACATGAACTTAGTCCGACATTTGTCTTTCAACCGGGTTGCCTATGGGTTCCTGTTTATTCGGAAAACCAAACTGAATTGGAACCAATTTTCTCTGTTTCGATTCCAGATCCTCTAAAATCAGAACCACTAGAAACTTGAACCAAACCAACTATTCTGGTTCCAATTCCATCCATTTGAATGACGAAAATGGAACAGAAAAATATTATATAAATATGCATCATTTAATTTCCGTTGCTTCATAATATTCGTGTATTATTATGTCTTGTATATATATCTTATGTTTGTGTTGGTGCTTCCTACGGTCAATAGAGCACAGTGACACAGAGTGAGAAGAGAATTTATAATAGCTACCAAATGTTTGCCCTAGGAGGGGGAAAGGACGGCGGAGGAGGGAACATAAGTCAAGATTTGTACTTGACGAGAATCAATGCTCTCATTATTCTTTCTCCCTTCCAAGTTCCCCACTCACAATCCAACGAATCACTTCTCTCTCACTCACGTGCGAACTCAATCGCAAACACGTGTCACGTCCTCGCATTAATTAAAGTTAAAAAATTTCATCTTTTTATAATGAAAAGCTAAAAAACCACCCAGAGTGATGAACCTCCTCGTATTCTTTCTCTCTCTAGTTTCTCTCTCTACTCTTTCTGCAGCAAATGAGAAGTGCCAGAAAAGAAACCGAACAGAAGAGAGAGAAGCCATGAAAAATTGAAACAGAGAAAACAACTGAGTAATAAAAGTGAGAAACCCAAACCTACTTTTGCTTTTTAATGCTCATCACTCCTGAACTCTTCTCTCTGCAAAAGCTTCTGGATACTCTCTCTCTCTCTCTCTCTTCCGCTCTCTTTCTCTCTCTATCAAACTTTGCTGCTTTACTTTTCTGCAAATCTGCGCTTCTTTATTTTCTCTTTTTGGGGGTTGAAATGAGGCCTTGTTTAGAAGCTCTACAGCATGATTTCCTGATGAAATGGCGGTTCTGATGATGGCTCATCAAAATACCGACAGCAAAAACAACGAAAGTGGGAAAAAACCAACTTTCCATGATTTTCTTGGTATGAGATGTGCTTCCGATTCCCCTGTGATTGTAGTGCCTAAACAGAGCATCGAAATCAGACTCTCCGAGGCCTCTTCTTCCGGTGGTGGTCATGGCCCTGTCTCCGCCACTTCCGATCTTGGTTCCGGTTAGTCACTTTCCTTTTCCTATTTGTTTTTTCAAACTTTTTCTTTTTTTGTCTTTTACTCTTTTTTTTTTAATATGGTGGGTAGTTTTGATTTTAGTGGTTCCTGTAGCAATTGATGAGCTCTTCGGCCTCTTCTTCCATTGTTTAAATCTGGGTATCTATTATTTTTCGTTTTTTATGTTGTTGTGGAGTAGTTTTTAGTGAGATTATTAATAGGTTTGTCTCTCTCTCTCTCTCTCTCTCTCTCTCTCTCTCTCTCTCTCTCCTCCTCCTCCTCCTCCTCCTTTTGATTTTGATTTCTTTATTTTACTTTCATGTGTACTTAGAAATTGGTATCACTTTCCTCTCCTTCTAGACTTCCTTTCTTTTTCTGCTCCTTATTCTTTTTGGGCATTTAATGGGTTTGTTGCAAATGCAAATGCTTTTGATGTTTTTTCTTCACATTGTACTTGGTTAGGTTTGAATGAACTGAAAAACTTGGATATTTTGTTTCTCCACTAGGTCATTGTTGTGAGGCATTTTAGGTTTTTGATCCAAAACCAAAAAATTTGATGCAACTTGCTGGTTTGAATATATATATATTTTGTTTATGTGTTACAGTTTCGATTTTTTTCTAACTTGTTTTGTATGTTTATGAAGCTTATCTTAAACCGATTGATGGACACAATTTATATAATAACTAAACATCGTTGAGTTTGACATAGTTGAAATGAAATTTGGTTCTGTTCTGTTCTTTTAATTCATGCTAGAAAGGCTGGTTGGGAACCATTTTGAGGGGGTTCAGTTGCATGGACCAAAGAGTGATTTTTCTGGGCCTGAGATAAGTAACAGATTCGCCGGAAGCAAGAGGAGTAATTCAGATTCTGTCTTTATGGGTTCAGCTAGAGACAGGATGCCTCAATCAGGACCTGATTCTGTTGAAAGCTCACACTTGATGAAGGTATGCAGAATAATTTTCCTTATTTTATCCATCTATTGCGTTCAACGAGGAATATCTGAATTTTTGGCTCATTTCATGTTCAATCTGAAGGTTTTCATTTTTTTTGGGGTGCTCAGTTAGAGTGTTTGAAGGGTCTGAAGTTTGCGGATCTGATTCTTTTGCTGGGATGATGTTATTTCTCTGACCCTGTAATTATTTTCAATAGTTGGGTTTCCAACAGTATATATTCTCCTCTCTGTTTCTATTAATAAAACACATCTCCTTTGCTGATAAAAAATAAGAAAAAATCCTAATATTTTTATTTATTGATGTCGCTTGTCATTTCGAAATTCAGTTAATCCGAAGCAGCACCGGGGGAGATAGACCGAGAAGTTCTCACAATGAGGAACTATTCTTTGGTATGCAACCGCCAAGGCAAACTTCTACTAATACACTCGTAGTGCAGCCTCCAGTTGGTAGTCGACCTGATTCCGTTGCTTCCAAGTGGGACCGGGCTCTTCAGATGAATGCAGGGCCAACAGCGCAGTACCCTCCACGCCATGCCCAATTTGCAACTTATGTAGATAACATCTCTTCAAACAAGTATAGGGATGGCAATGCAGGTCCTTCAGTTATTTCTCAACCTGCTGCTGATGAAGGCTCTAGAACAGGGATTAAGGGGTCTAGTATTTTGAATGGCATTAATTCCAGCAGTTCGGTGTTTGAAAGAAACTCACCGAGAGTGGTTCTTAGCAGCAGACCCAAGCATGGGCCTCAAATTGCTGAGCCTGAATCTTCTAATCCACCAAGGTAGATCTCATTTTACAATTTATTTCCCCTTGTGGTCTACATTTCCAAAATGTTTTGTTTGAAATCTGAAAGAAAAATGATCCAATGCTTATAATGCTTACCCTCTCTGTTCTGATGGCCAGCCAACATGGATTGACGTCTGGTAGTCGGCAGATGACTATATTTTATGCTGGTCAAGCTCATGTTTTTGATGATGTCCACCCAAACAAGGTCAGATTATCAGTTATTTGTCAAGAATTCATGGAAATATCTGTTTGATGTGTTATTGAGTAAAGGACTCTCTTATGCTTATGGTGCCAAACTAGTCAAGACTTAACATTGCAATTGCCTGCTGTGATGGCTCATCACTTATGCATTTTCTGTTCATTGATAAAATATGGATTGGAAATTTATGCAAGTTCTCTCTCTTCAACTTCTAATTACTTCTATGTTGTCCAATGTGCATCTTGCTCGTCATCACTAAATCAAACTCAGCCACACTTATAAGTCAATTTCCACTTGGGATTGCTAGAATTTAAGGTCTGGATAAGCATAACCCTTCATGGTTTGTTTATGAAAGTTTTGTGAGCCGTAAATTACAATGAATCAGTGATACTATCTTTGAATTGAAAATTTTGTTTAATAATGTTTTTTAAGGGCTATAAGCAGGTAGTTGTAAGGTACCTTCACTCTCAAAGAATACTTATTTGAGATCCCATGTACTTCCACCAGGCGTTCTTCCTGATCTTGATCACCCTAAACTACACTTTAGTTGCAATGTGTGGTCGAGTCACTCTTTTCTCAACGAACATGGCTCTCTCGGGTGATAGCTCCTAGCCTAGGTTCCATGAAGACTTTGGAATGTTGTCAAATTGTTGATCTTTTAGTGGTTCTAATCCAACATGTTATTGCTCTGCCTTGACAAATGTATGCTTCTGGTTGAAAAGACGCATTCATCATAGCATCTGCGAATCGTGTCACCAAAATTTGAGTTTCGAAGTCATAAATTGGTATAGGCCATGAATTCCTCTACTGATGCTTCTCATATTTTTATTATCATATTTTATGATGGATGGACGATAGGAAGAAGGGATCGCTCCTTTGCCTGTTTGCTTCATGTGACACGGGTCTCCTGAGCCAGAAAGCAATGGTACTGGGTGTTTGTGAATTCCGAGTTTTAGGTGGAAGATCCATTTTAAGATGTTGGGTAAAAGTAATCAATAAACAGTAGAAGACTGAACTAATTTGAATTTGTGATCTATTAAATTATAACGCAGCAAAGTTTGTTATAACGGTTAATTTATTCGATGGAAGTATACAGGATACACCACTGAGTTAGATATAATGTAACATATTATATGAGTTTATTCCCAATTTCAATGCTAAAGCATTTCTGTAATCCTACCATTAATTAGTTCTGTTTTTGTATTCTGTATACCTAGTATTGATTGTTGACAACAAAGGATAAACCAGTAATGATAAATTAGAATCTCCCCTTCAAATAAACTGAAATTTAAGTGTGTAAAATAATGTTTCTGTTAGTACTTCATACTATATGTAGTTGTTTCATATGATTCTAAGTGTTTTACTTTTTTGGCCCTTTAGGGTACTCGAGTTAATACTGTATTAAATGGTACTCAGCAACACTTACATGGCATTCCATGCCAATGATTTCTTGTTTGGTTTTAATATGACAGGCAGATGTAATAATGTCTTTGGCTGGATCAAATGGAGGGTCATGGTCCACAACTTACTCTCCAAAGTCAAGTGTGAAGGCACCCACTGGTGAAACTTGCTTACCCAGTGGAGAAAATGAATTGGGTATCAGCAACTTAGCACTCCCCCGAGAATTACGTGGGAAGTCATCCGTTCCAGGTAGTTCCAGTCATGTATTTAACAAAGATGGGCAAATCATAGCAACCCCGGGCGGCACTCATAGCTTATCATCTGGTATATAGTGGCACTATTGCTCTTAAATTTTTTTTCTTTAGTTACTTACATTCAGTATTGGTGTCAATATTTTATAGATCACTTATAATTATGTGAAATGGTTTTAGGGGGTCATCAGGGCAGCATGATAGTGAGGGAGACAAGACCCCATGCACAAGCGGCCAAACCTGACCCTGAAGGCAAAAGAGAGGTACGATGACAGAGGGGTTCCGGTTTGCTTTATCTGGTTTTGTTGGTAGTTTTTTATTGGGAAGTTGAGTTTCTTCTCTTCCATATTTTGTGGCATTACCGTTTGTTCCTCCAGATGCTGATCAGTTGTAGGATTAACAATGAAATATACACCTTTCCTAAACTTCACAAAAAAAGCTACTGATTTTACTTCTTATTTTCTGCTCTTGGAATTACCTATTACCCTCATTATGGCTTACTTTCAATGCTGCTTGGAACTTGGAGGCAGTTTGAACCTGGATTCTTTTATCATGGGCATGAAAGAAACCAAAAACTGAACTTTTGACAAATTAAAAGACCATAAAAAGAAGAGGACTACTTTTAGAAAGATGGGGCAGTTTTTTCCTGGTCCTTCTTGGCTCAAGCACTCCTCTCTTGAGTCTTGGTTTTCAATTTCTTCTGACAGGTTTCCTCGGATTGATCTATTCAATCCTGCGGTTCTCTAATGTTCTGTTTATACAGTCCACTTTCGCGGACTGTTCTTTAATCGTTCAATCGCTGTGTTGATCAGAATATCAGCCAAAAGATGCACAGATAATGACTGGATTGAGCAATTTGGATTACAAATTTTTTGTTTTCTTTTAAAAAAAGTTTGAGTTGCACATCCTCTGTTTTAGGTGGACTGGGTTTTGCATGGGACTATAAGTGGGTGTTTGGATGCCAGTAATTGTTATCCTAGTTGAGGATAGCATTTCAGAAAAGGAGAGCTGTGTGCGCTAAGCACGAGCTCATAAGCTCTAGTTCCCCTGGACCCTTCGGTGTCTCTTAACATTTGCAAGATGCTTTGAAGTCTCAAGTGGGAATGATTGTAATGCAAATATTTGCGGAAGTCGTCCTCCATTGAAGTTGCGGCCAGTATATAGTCAAAATTGTTTTAATTTTATTTTCACGTATGGTAACTTCTGCATTACCAAATGGGTTTCATAAATTTCTGTGTGGGTCCGCTCGAATATTTTGTTTGGTCAACCATTTGCAATTTGTAGTGAGATTCGTTACAGATTGACGGACCGTCAAATATTTAACCCTAGACATTTCTATAGAATGAATTTTCAAAATGTAGCAAAGTGGGCCCAAAGTTGGAAAAGATTGTTGTAAAAATCAAAGCTTGTGACCCTAAATTTTCTGATAGTGAAATTGATGAGAAATCACCTGTAGAGAAGATGTAGGTTTTACTGAACCACATTAGTTAGAGAGGATGTGTAGTTACTGTAGTAGCGGTGTCCAATGTAACTAAACCGATATAACGGTGTAACGTTTTGTGAATGCTATTGAAATTAAATTGACATTTGCGTTAAATTAAAAATACGTTTATAATGATCGTTGTAACAGAAAATAACAACAGTTATAACTGAAAATAAATTTTAAAAAATAGTTATACAAGCCAAAGAAGTTTTTACGTTATTTTTTCATTTTCGTAGCAAAATAACGGTTCAAACCTTGCAATGACAAAAACATCGACAATAATATGAGTAAAGGTGCCCTCTTCCGTACCCTGCCTTCTCTTAGAGAAGCTATTTAGTCCAGTTGTCTACTTCCAAGTCCATCTTATTATTAGTTCATATATAGTTTGATAAATCGTTAATTGTACAGTCTCGTGTACATGCGTTTCATGTGTACTTGGCTCCCTTTTGAGTGAGATGCAGAAGCACCTAAATAAGTCTGGCTCAAAAGCATTAAAATAGTTGAGTTGAGGAACAAAGTGGGTGCCCATACAATTTGACACTCTTTGAATATCTTTTGTGGATATTGAATTGTGTTTAAATATTTAACACGCTCGAGCCCTAAATGACTTTGAAAATTGACTAAAATGATAGGTCTTGAAAAGCGTATAGATAAACAAACCATCACACCTGTAACATAAAACAAAGCCCCCCAAAAAACGAAAACCAGGTTGGGTATCAATTAAATTTTGAAATTGGTTTCAATTAATGAGAAACACAACTCAGGTAAAACTAATAACCCATTTTTAGGGTTTTAGATATCGGTGAAGCCTACAAAATTTTCTACTGAAGACACAATCTGCGGTGGATGCATATCACTTTAGGATAGACGCGAATGACAAAAGTATGTGAAAAACAGTTATATCGTTGGATTAACTTTTGGTAGAAAATTATGTAGAATTTTACTGTAAATTTAGCATTATCCTTTAGATATATATAATTAAGAAATCTTTGCACTCTTGGTGCCATGTTTACTAAGGAGGGGTATATTCATCAATTAGCAATCCTCCTTGGTACACGTGACACCAGTGGAAGATAGCAAGTGCGCTATTAAATGTGCCAGCGACTGTCTCTAACATTTCTCACTACTTAATTACATGAATATATACACATTAATTAGCCAATTTTCTACATGCGTGTAAGGGAGTAAAGTGGATTTATGGAGAGGATTGCCAACTCACACGTGCTCAAGGGGCACGTACACATTAATTAGCCAACTTTCATGTCTAAATACATGAACACAAACATAAATCAAGCTATCTCCATTGTATTTTTTTTGTGATCGAACCATCTCCTTTGTATTCAAAAACACTTCAAAAAACTGATTTCAATCAGTAATCAGTAATCATGAATCCAGTCTCAGAAGCCTACAGATCTAACCATCTCCAACCCAACTACATCTTTCCCCTCGACTTCGAATCGGTCGAAGATGTGGTACCCGATTCGCACACTTGGAATTCCCCCTTAAACATGTTCGATATCGACGAATCATCGGAACATGTTATCAAATCAGTAGCGGTTCCCGTTATTGACCTCGATGATCCTAATGCTGTAAAACTACTAGGTCAAGCCTGCGAAACTTGGGGTGTGTTTCACGTCATGAACCATGGTGTTCCCTTGAACCTTATCAAGGATATTGAATCAGAAAGCCGCCGCTTATTCTCTCTTCCGACGGAACAGAAGCTTAAAGCAATAAGATCGACGGGCGGTGTTAGCGGGTACGGTTTGGCTCATATCTCTAAGTTTTTTCCAAAGAAAATGTGGTCAGAAGGCTTTGGCATCGTTGGCTCACCAGTTGAACATGCACGCAAACTCTGGCCTGATCAAGAAGACGACTACTTCAGATTCTGGTAATGAATTAATCAAATCTAAATTTCATGGACTACGTATATATAGTGTTCGTAAATGATAGTCCTCTAAAACCGTGGCAAAATCCATCTTTTGTACTAGATGTCAATTCAAAGTGGGGTAAGAGATCTCTGAAAACATGAGATCTTTTAGATAGGACCCATCTGATCCATAATGATAATGCATCATCATGCATCCCTTTTCTCTCTCTCTCTATATATATATATATATATATACACGAGACCTCCTCCACATGTGCTATAAGTTGGCAATCCCTCAACAATTAAACCCACTTTGCTCGTTCATGCGATATGCGGGTGTGATTTGATAAATCCTTCGGCAAGACCATTCGTCACCACTTAATTTGATGTATATGATGAGATCTTCATAAAAAAATTCCGCACTTGGATCATTTCTACATGGGCCTACAAAAAGGTGTAAGTAGAGTGTAAGAATATAGTGGGTATTAGGTGGATCCACTTGAACATAAACCTTGAGCTGATTTCATAGAATTATGTTGAGAAAATTAACTATTTGTCATGTTTTTAAGTGAACCGGCCCATTCAAATTGCAAACAAATAATGGAATTTATGTTACTTTTGTGAAACTAATATAATTCCGTGGAATTCAAGCGTAATCAAACGCAGTCTAATTTAATTTGTTCATTAATCATTATGGTTTTGGAATAGGATTGTTAAAGACGGGGTTTGCTTTTGGTAGATGATATAGTCCTCCCCATGTTAGACTGTGATATACATTATTAGGCCTCTCTAATAGTTTGAGTCTATAAAGCAACTCCAAGAGAACCCTTTATACTTGTAGATTCCATCTTTGTAGATAGTTTGAGTCTTTAAAGCAACTCCAACAGAACCCTTATACTTGTAGATCTCATTTTTTTTTTTTTTTGAAGTAAAGTCAGAAAACCCTAATCCTGTAATTTCTTTCTCTAATAAATTATAAAATTTATACTGTATATATATTATCTAATAAAATAAATCAATCAACTTTAAAAAGATTAAACTAAAACTATATCATACAGACGAGATCTACATTTTAATTTATAATGTAACAAATGATGTTTCTCAATGCAGTGATGTAGTCGAAGAATATCAGAAGGAGATGAAGAAGTTGTGCGAGAGGCTGATGAGTCTAATGCTTAGCTCATTAGGCATAAACACAGAAGATCCGAATTGGACCGGTTCCACAGGTGAACCAAAAGATGCACAATCCCTTCTTCAGCTCAATTCTTACCCGGTTTGCCCGGACCCGAATATGGCAATGGGTATGGGCCCTCATACTGACTCTTCCTTTATTACTGTGTTACACCAAAATGGACCGGGGCTCCATCTCCACTCTAACCAGGTCGGGTGGGTTGAGGTGCCACCACTTCAGAACGCACTCATCGTCAACATCGGTGATCTATTTACTATTCTATCCAACGGCCGGTTCGTGAGTCGGATCCATCGTGCAGGTGTGAACCGGACCCGTCATCGTCTCTCCGTTGCATATTTTTATGGCCCACCAATGGATGTCAAAGTATCACCATTGATGAAGTTGGTTGACCCGGATCATCCCCCTCTGTACCGCTCCGTGACCTGGAACGAATATCTTGCTATCAAGGCGAAGAATTTCGACAAAGCCCTTGAAATGGTTCAGATAGAAGATGGAAAATCAATTGCATGATTTTTAGTAGCAAATCTCAAAATACCAGAAAATTGAGTCAGAATAAAATTTAGATAAGAAACTACAATTTTAAAATTTACCTTGTCAGGTATATATGGAACCCGAATTTCAGGATTTGGTACAGCTTGGTTCTGGTTCCAGGCATAGGTAATGAAACATAACTGGAACCAAACCGATATATAAGAACTAGAACAGATTTAAATTTGTGTTTTCTTTCTTTTATTATTCTTATATTTTGATCTATTCTTTTTATATTTGAAAAAAAGTGAGGTGGTATATTTTAGATAAGATATCTGCATTTATTTCTGGTCAAATTGATAAATCAGCTGCTTGGTATAGTATTCCTCTGCTAGTTAGGATACCTATGGCCCTATTTGTCCATGCAAACTACCACTACTACAGCTATGGTAATAATTTGCATTCTATAAATTTTTCCTGCATACCAAGCAGGGCCTTAGTGTTTGTATGCCAGTAAATGTTATCCAAAGTTGGTAATTAAAAATTGTTGTACAAATTTTAAAGCTTGTAACCCTAATTTTTCTGATACTGAAATTGATGAGAAATCACCTGTAGACGTAGGCTTTGCAGAACAACATTAGTTAATTAGAGAAGATGTGAACTAGTGCATGTGGTGTCCAACGTAACTAAAAAAGAAATACAAAAAAAGGAATACTAACTTGTCGTGTGTTATATATATTAACAAATAAAGCCAAGAGCACCCAAGAAGAATGTTGATTTCGGTAGTTTTTCTCTAGCCCAATTGTCTACTAGTCTGTTTGGACAAGGGATTTGAGGGGGAGATTTTGTAGGGATCAAGAATTTGGTGGAAAAATCATACTATATTTTTTCTCAAAATTCCTGATCCCTACAAAATTCCTCCCTAAACAAACAATATAATTTGATAAATCCTTAACCATACGAGTATTGTGTACATGGGTTTATAGCTGACTCTTTGAAGTGCGTTTTGAAGGACAGATAAACACACCTAAATAAGTCGGCTCAAAAGCATTACAATATAAAGTTGACATTGAGGAAAAAAAATACACACACAAAAATAGTGGCCATGCAACTTTACACTTTGAATATCTTCGTGGACATTGAATTTGTGTTTAAATCATTTAACACGCTCCAACCCTAAAATACTTTTGAACTTTGACTAAAATGTTAGGTCTTGAAAAGGATATTACTATTATTGGATAAACCTTAGACATAAAACAAATCCCCAAAAAGGTTGGGTATCCATTAAAATTTGAAATTGGTTTCAAATAACGATTACATTTTGAAACAAACGCAATTAGAACAATTTCCAAGGTTTTATATATATAAATTATTAAGAAATCTTTTAGAGGAATGCTAGCTATCGCCGTTGCTATAGTTAATTACTGCACTTTTGGTGCCGTGTGGGTAATTTTCTAAATTACATAATTTTCTAAATTACATAATTTTCTAAATTACAAACCCTCTTTGGTACATGCACCAGTGAATCATAGCAACTGGGCTATTATATTTCTCACTACTTAATTACATGGATATATACACATTAATTAGCCAACTTTCATGGAACGTCTAAATACAAAAACTCAATTGAACAAAAATCATGATCAACCATAATACCTGTGACATTAAAACAAATCCCCAAAAAGGAAAAAAACAGATTGGGTAGAATCCGTTTAAAATTTGAAATTGGTTTCATTTAATGATGACATTTTGAAACAAATGCAGTTACAACAATTTTCAGGGTCTTATATATATATAGTTAAAGAAAAATTTTTAGAGGAATGCTAGCGAGAATCGTTGCCATAATCAACTATCACACTTTTGGTGCCATGTGTATTCATGAGGTGTAATTTTATAAATTATGATTCCTCTTTGGTACATGCCCCAGGCGAAAATAGCAACTGCATGCGCTATTAAGTGTGCCAACGACTGTCTCTAAAATTTCTCACTACTTAATTACATGGATATATACACATTAATTAGCCTACTTTCATGGAATGTCTAAATTAATACAAAAACACAAGTAATGAGGGGTATTTTTGTAAATTACTAATCCTCCTTGGTACATGCACCAGTGGTAACATCTTCACTAGCTATTAAGTGTGTGAGCGACTGTCTCTAACATTTCTCACTACATATTTAATTACATAGATTTCCGATAGATACACATTAATTAGCCAACTTTCATGGAACCTATAAATACAAAAACACAATTAAACAAAAATCAAGCTATCTCCATTGTAACTCATTTGTATTCAAAAACACTTTCAAAAAACTGATTTCAATCAGTACATACTCATGAATCCAGTCTCAGAAACCTACGTATCTAACCATCCCCAACCCAACCACATCTTTCCCCTCGACTTCGAATCGGTCCAAGATGTGGTACCCGACTCGCACACTTGGAATTCCCCCTTAAACATGTTCAATATTGACGAATCATCGAAGCATGTTATAAGATCAGTAGCGTTGCCTGTTATTGACCTAGATGATCCTAATGCCCTAGAACTACTAGGCGATGCATGCCAAACATGGGGTGTGTTCCAAGTCATGAACCATGGTGTTCCTTTGAACCTTATCAAGAATATTGAATCAGAAAGCCGACGCTTATTCTCTCTTCCGACGGAACAGAAGCTTAAAGCAGTAAGATTGCCGGGGGAGGTTAGCGGGTACGGTTTGGCTCATATCTCTAAGTTTTTTCCCAAGAAAATGTGGTCTGAAAGCTTTTGCATCCTTGGGTCACCAGTTGAACAAGCACGCAAACTTTGGCCTGATCAAGATGAAGCTGACTACTCCAAATTTTGGTAAATCTCAATTTCATGGACTTAATAATGTCTTCATGGACTATTAAAATCATGAGCTCTATTAGATAGGAACCATCTGGTGATAGATCATCATATGGGTCAGGTTATATAGCCCCCTTATATAACCCCACCCCCCTCGCTTGTAGGGTAATATATATGTAATGCATCCAGGAGCTGATTTTTAGAGAGGAAGTCCTCCTTACTATGTATTTCGTCATATTAAAAAATCAGCTCGTTTTAAAACTTCTAATCCTCAAATAAGCCCTTAAAAAATTTACAAATTTTAAACTTTTGTTTTGACCATTGATTTAAAACGGGTAGATTTAAGGTTACAAGTTTTAAAATAGGCTCATTTCAAGTAACTATGTTCTCCTCATCATTTAGATCATTCTTTCAAAAAATTAGGCTCTGAATACATTCCATATGGACCCACAAAGAGGGGTTTTTTAAGGGGGGGCTATATAATCTGACCCTATATATATATGAGGGATATTGTACCATGACTTATTGGATTATTATTATTATATTAATTAGTCACTTTGTGACGGGGTAAAATAGTGCACACATGAAGATGATCTAAGGGTTTATATTTCCAATGAGAATGTTTTCTTTACTCTATAGATTATTATATCCGAAAGTCAGCAAATTATATAACTTCTAACCCCATCAAATGTTTATCTAAAATCAGACACGCATGAAGAAAAATGTATGAAATTTTCTTATTTTAAAGGGGTGATTTGAGGGGGTTAGAATTTTTTGAATGGGTTGATTTATGGATATCATGATCTACATGTTGAGGAGAACATAATTACTTAATTAGCCATGGTGCAATATTGTCATATATATATGATGAGGGATCCAAAGCCCCATAAATCTCCCATCATGTGCGGCCACATAGAAATGCTCAAAGGGTTAATTTTTTGTGTTAATGTTGTATTTACCATGTAGATCATCCTCATTGAAAATCTTCTAATCTGTTCATTCTAAATCTTCTAACTTTATAAAAGATTGATTCGAAATCAACGGTGAAAAAAGACAACAATTTTGAAGGATTTATTTTTTTAAAGAGTTGCAGATTTGAGGGGTTAGCCGTCTTAGAACTGACTGATTTTTTACGAAGATGATAGTTAGAAATTTTTGAACAAGTTGTTAATTAATTAACGTAGCATCAAAGCGTAAAAATTGTTATTTTTGTTTTGGTCGATAAAACATATTTATTGAATGAATAGTTAATAGTACATCAGAAATATACTACCACCAAACAAAACTCAACAGTAGTCAGACTTGCTACATACACCGAACTTAAATAAAAAACAGCACATCATGGAGGATTATAAAGAATTTTCTTCCAATTTACCACTAGATTTTCAATCATAATTCCTTTAAACTCTGGCATCCTCTCCACCCAGATAGCTATAGTAAGCTTCACATTTTAGACAATTGTGTTGAAATCATTCTCTTCATCTTCAAAGACTAGTGTTTCTCACTTTTCAAAAAATCCACATAATGCCAAAAGGTAATAAGCTCCCCACAATCTTACCTTTTTTATTACTCCCAGCCTGAAAATTCCAGTTTTTAATCAAATTTGGACAAGTTTTTGGCATAATCCAACACAGCTCGACATCTCTTAGGAATTCAGACCAGACTTTGGATGCGAAAGTGCAATGTATCAGTAAGTGTGCAATCGACTCTTCATTTTGTCTGCACATGTAACATTGGTTGGGACCAATTTTGCCTTTTTTCCTCAGTTCATCATATGTTAGCAGCTTCTTTTTGTATACTAACCATGAGAAAAAAAATTGTTAGGTTTATTGAGCTAGGGCAGTGATCAACTCATCCATAGTAATCCATCCCATTATAAATATATATGCATTGTGACGCCTTTCTCTTTTACATCTCATGAATGCAGTGAAGTGATCGAAGAATATAGGAACGAGATGAAGAAGCTCTCTGAGAGGCTAATGTGTCTAATGCTTAGCTCATTAGGCATAAACACAGAAGATCCGAATTGGACCGGTTCCAGTTCCACAGGTGAACAAAAAGATACACTCTCCCTTCTTCAGCTCAATTCTTACCCGGTTTGCCCTGACCCGAATAGGGCCATGGGTCTAGGCCCTCATACTGACTCTCCATTTTTCACCGTGGTGCACCAAACTGGACCGGGTCTCCATGTCCACCGTAACCAGGTCGGGTGGGTTGAGGTTCCACCACTTCAAAATGCGCTCACCATTCACATTGGCGATCTGTTTACTGTTCTATCCAATGGCCGGTTCATGAGTTGCGTCCACCGTGCAGCCGTGAACCAGACCCGTCATCGTCTCTCCGTTGTATATCTCCATGGCCCACCAATGGATGTGAAAGTATCACCACTGATGAAGTTGGTTGACCCGGATCACCCACCTCTATACCGCTCCGTGACCTGGAAAGAATTTCTTGATATCAAGGCCAAGAATTTCGATAAAGCGCTTGATCAGTTAATTCAGACTGTCGAATTGGGCGAAGATGGAAAATATATTGCTTGATTTCCAATAATAAATGGTAGAAAAACACAGTAAATCAGAATAAAACTTGTTGAACAGAACCGATAATTAAGAACTGGAACCAATTTAAAAATGTGTTTTATTTATTTTATTTTATTTTTTCATATATTTTGATCTTTTTCTTTCTTTTTAAATCTAAGACCAGAAAGAATGATATACAGTAAAACCTCTATACATTAATAAGGTCAGGGCCGTTAAATTTATTAATTAATTGAGGTTTTAATTAATCGATAAATTTATAAATTATTAACTTATTAGAATGTCTATACTTTCAAAATTATGGTGTTGGTCTAAATCTAAAATGTCCAAAGACTTATTACTACTGTTAAAAATCATCCTTGATTTTTCTAAAATAAGTAATCATTCTTTACATATACTATCTTTCCTTGTTTTCATTTCCCCTCCCCTCCTTGGACATAAAAGTCATAAAAGTAGGGACTAAATTTATAAACAAGGACTAAAATCATAATAACTTTTTTTACAGGGACTTTTTATACATTATCTATTTATTTATTTATTTATTTTTTATCTATTGAGCCTAAGTCGAGATCGACAAAATTTATAGATTTAATGAGATTATTATTTTATTGGGGTTCTATTGTACCTTACCTAATACGGGTTGAAAATGGAAGTTGTCTTGAACTGTTTAAATCGGGTTTTTTTTTTTGAGGAGAAAAGGGCTAAGATATTATTGATAATAAAATATGTACAATATACTATAGTTTTTTTTAATTATTTTGTAATTACAAGTTAACTACTATCTCTCAATTGTTCATGAGGTCATTGAAACTACAGTTACTGAAAATCTTTTCTAATGATCCCCAGAGGAATAGGAGTGCCTTCACTTTGATTACGATCTCCTGAACATGATTCTCTTAGTTTTCAAATGCTCTTACATTCCGTTCTAACCATATGGTTCAACAGATTGCATACGGAAGTAGTTCCCAAATCTTCCTTCCCCTATTTCTTCCAAATTTTATTTTCCACCAAAAAAAAAAAGTGGTCCATTATAAATGTTGTAGTCACATAATATAATATATCTGAATAGTTTACGTTCATTGTTTCTTATTATTTTGGGTAACATAATATATCTAAACGAAAACGACCGTTGACACCCATAAATTAGAGGAGCAAACAAAGACCAATGACAATTAAATATGAACAAACAAACAGTGGATACGTTAAGTTTAGGTATCTCATGGAAATGACAATGTATGTATATATATTGTAAGAGAAAGTACAGGACCAATAATTAATTACGAAAATAAAATAAAATATCCAAAAATAAAAAATGAAATGGGTTTTTGTTTTCTTGTAATTTTGTTTTATTTTTTGTTTTTTTACTTTAATGTTGCTTTAGCTTGAATATTTAATTTTTTTGCTTTTGTTGTCTTATTCTATATCAACACTTAAATTAACCCCAATAATACCACTCCCAAATCTCGAAGACATCACTCCTTACAAAAGTCGCCCTTCCCTTGTCTACATTAATCTTTCTTTTTCCCCCCTCTTTTTAATTAATTGTTTTTCTTGCATTCTCATCTCATCTTCCAATGTTTGATTTTTTTTTTTAATTACTGCATGCATGGCACTCTTATTGTCATTATTTTACTTGTAATTTTAATGATATTTTGTTAGTCATCGTGTGCATTTTACATGTACGAGCCCTAAGGTGCATAACGCGTGTTAGTCGGTAAATTTTTTTAAATGTATTATTTTGTGTCTGAATTAATAAATAAATTATATTCTCTAAATGGGTAAGATTTCAATATTCAAATTAAATACATATTTTCAAATGCAATAAAATTAGGTGAAATAACATAATTCGGGAATCTATTTTAAACTGAAAACTTAGTTATTTTTCTTCCACCAATCTGTACTTGTAGTATTTGAAATTATAATACTATATCCAGCCTAATCTTGCATATGCAAAAAGAAAATTGTAGTTAAAAACATAAAAAAAACTTTGGGTGAATGCATATTTGAAAATATTTTTTATTAAGTTTTCAAATATAAAAAAGAAAAATATCTTGATTTATAAAGAAAGTAAAAGAAAAAAAATCTAGCAATTAGATCTACTAAAACATCTAGATTTATAAAGGAAATACCTCTTCCTAGATAAAAAGAGAGAGTTAGCATCGAGTTTTTCTTTGAGAACTTGAGTTGGAATCCAAAAGAAGAGATAATTTAAAATTGTTTTATGGATCTCACACTCGTATAATTCTACCACTATCTTCTACATTATACATTATTTTTTGGTTAACCTCTCATCTTAATTTTGAGATTTTTATGTGATTAGGTAATCAAGAATATTTTTTTATTAGGATTCTCTATAGTTACACTACTCTCAAGGTGGGAGATTTATTAGGAAACAAAATTAGTTGTAACTACCTTATTAAGATAAATATAGAAAAATACCCATATTTAAATATATTTTTAAACTTGAACACAATCTGTTTTATAAAACTAAAGGGGTATAAATGTAAAATTCAATTTATAATATAGTAGTTTAAAAAACTGAAACAACCGAATTTGTATGTGAGTAGAGGTCTCTACGTATTGACAATAATATCCTCTTTAGATAAATTAGAAACCTCAAAATAAAATTATTTTTCATTCAATGGAAGGGTAATTTTTGACATTTGATAAAAAGTGAGGCCATCCAATTAAATAACTAATTCGAAGGAGTATT
Organism: Macleaya cordata; assembly: GCA_002174775.1. Lineage (NCBI taxonomy): Eukaryota > Viridiplantae > Streptophyta > Magnoliopsida > Ranunculales > Papaveraceae > Macleaya > Macleaya cordata. The sequence goes on along the minus strand of MVGT01004391.1, from coordinate 88,285 downwards.
TCATTTATATAATTGTATAGATAGTATAAATAATAAGTAATTAGTTAAAGATGATTAATTAATACATGCGACTTGTATTTCGTAGTAATTAAAACGTAATAATAGTAAATGCAGTCACGAAGATATAAAGAACACCCCGATCACATCAATGAATTTATGACCATTATAATCAAAGGTCAATAGTAATTGAAAGATTATGTCAAAACTTATTAGCGCCCTAGAATCCCAACCTTTCTTTTATTAAATGGATAAAAAAATGAGTTAATAAAACCACAGGAACCCTCTTTGCTTTATACATTAACAAAATGATAAAATTGTGGCCGGTTTGGGATTTTTTAAAGAGACAGATTTCTAAATTACTCTATAGGATAATTCTGACTTACAGTAAATTCCAACAGAATTTGCTATAGAACGCGAACCAACGGTGGTGTATGAATCCAACAGACCCTCCTCATATGTGCTCGATCATCTGGGGATGATAATCGCTGCCATGGTCAGACCATTGTGACTCGTATATATAAGGGATTGATCCCTTTTTCCCACTATTTAAACTCCATCGATCTCTATGTGGACATTCTAAATAGTAGCTAACCCCATAAAAAATTTAATTAGTGATTTATGGACACCATCCATTAATTTTATCATTTAATTTATTTCAACTAATGATTAAATTAAAAAATTTTAAAAATAATAATTAATTTTATATAAAAATAATTTATACAGTGAGAACGGAGAAGATTATTCTCATCACACACTTAATTAGAAAATCTTTTCATAGGCGTTACACGCTATGTTGTTGGGCAAATATTTAGCATTCTAATATTGGGCAATATATCTCTCCAGTGTCCACTAAATACAAACATACCCCAGGTGCCACCCCACTAATTAATACTATATATGGTACGGTTAATTTGGAGGTAAGTAGCTAGCTAGTAGACCCCTATACAAGATCTCGATCTATAAATATTGATATGCTTTAACCTAGTCGATCGATATAGCTAACTTCCAACAACTGATCCATCGATCGATCGTGCCCTGCTGCCGATTACTGCTTCCTTCAGCTTCCTTTCTGTTCTTCTTTTGGATCAGTTATTTGATTAGGCGTACAGATTAATTTCTACGTACTTAATTAATTGGAGACTACTAAACTTACCATGAAATCAATCTCAGAAGCCTATAAAGACCACCCTATCAACCTCCAGTATATTGTCCCCCTCGACTTCGACAACGTCCACGCCTTACCGGATTCGCACGCATGGCCGCCACTGGATCAACACCTAATATTTGATGTAGATCAAACCATACCAGTTATCGACATGGCCGATCCTAATAATAATAATAATAATAATATTGTGAAGCTTGTTGGTCATGCTTGTGAAGGGTTGGGCGCGTTCCAAATCATTAACCATGGGATACCTTTGTCCTTTTTAGACGACGTTGAATCTGAGAGTCGACGTCTCTTCTCTCTACCTACTCAACAGAAGCTCAAGGCCCTTCGAACACCAGACGCTGTTGGTGGGTATGGTCGTCCTCGTATGTCGTCTTTCTTCCCCAAGTTTCTATGGCAAGAAGGCTTTACGATCGTTGATCCATCATCTGCTATTGAACAGGCTTCAAAACTTTGGCCCCAGCATGGTGATCACACTCGATTTTGGTAACTAATTAAATAGATGCTAGCTTTTAGTATTGCATATTGGATAAACATCAGTGAATGGCTTTATATATCTTAATTACAAACACTAATTAAAGTAGTGTTTGGTTTGTGATACGATCATACAATTAATTCATTAATGTTTGTACAACAAGGGGATTCAAAAAATCTCAAAAAACACATTTATTTGATTCTTAAGTCATTTTTTTAGGGGATTCAAAAATATCCAAAAACACAAATTAACATATTTGATTAGGTTGTTTTCTAAAATATCCAAAAACACAAGTTTATTAGACTTCATTTTGTAGAGTTTGGACTTTATAGTGGCTTCTCTCCCTCACATCTTTTCTTTAAGAAAACAAAATCACTTTTAGATCTGAATTTTAGAGAAAATCAAACTTTTTTTTTGAATTCTTAGATTTGGAATCTGAAAAGTAAAAAAAAAAAAAAAAAAAAACCCCCCCTTATTTTGGAATTTTGGATTCCGAAAATCTAAAAACCAGAAAAAATAAATAAAGTCGATTTTTGTGTGTTTGCTTGCAGTGAAATTGTTTTAGTAATTTTCACAATTATTTAAGTTTCCAAACAGTTTTCAATTTTGAGAACTTGCCTAAAAACTTATGTATGGCCGTTGGATTCCCATGACATGTGAATCACATTCAGATTTTACCTAACTGCATGCATGTATTAATATATTGCTTCAATTTCATGCAGTGATGTAATGGAAGAATACAAGAAGAAGTTGAAAGATATAGCCGACCGTCTGATGCGTTTGATGCTCGACTCATTGGGCATCAGCAAAGAAGATCTACGGTTAGTATTAGGCTCATCAGCAGATGAATCCGTAGATATTCCACACACTGCACTCCAGTTGAATTCATACCCAGCTTGTCCAGACCCTAACCGAGCCATGGGTTTAGCACCCCATACTGATACTTCTCTCTTCACAATTCTATCACAAAGTAGAACCAAAGCAGGTCTCCAAATCCACCGAGACGGGTTTGGTTGGATAACGGTTCGTCCGGTTGCCGGTGCTCTCGTTGTTAACATCGGTGATCTCTTTCATATCCTCACCAACGGTCGGTTCTCATCGGCTGTCCACCGTGCCGTTGTGAACCAAACCGATCACAGATTATCAATTGCATATTTTTATGGTCCACCGTGCAATTCAAAAATTGCGCCGATCTCTAAACTTGTTGATTCTAATCACCCGCTTCGTTATCGTTCTACGACATGGAGAGAGTACATTGGTATCAAAGCAAGGCATTTCGATAAATCTCTCTCTTTGATTACCAATCGTTCTTTGTGAATGATCATTAAAAAAAATTAGTTTGTAAATTAACTTTTTTTTTTTTCTGATAGGAATTTTTTTTTTTCTTATTAGCAGATTTGGTACGTAGATGAAACAGAGGAAAAATAAATTTTTGTTAAAAAAGAATAAAAAAAATATGAACAATCAAAGGCATAACCCTATTCAGCGGACATCCTAATTAGGTTGGCACCCCAAAAGAAGAATCAAATGCATCTCATTGAAAGGTATGACCCAAATCCAAAGACATCCCAACTAAGTCGGGGTGCAAGCTAAGGGATCAAATGCAAATGAGGGAAGAAATTAACTTGATGTTTTACTTGCATGTATGTGGGAACTGTAAATTTTGAATCTATGCGTTGTAAGGAGTACAATTTTGCTACTAATCTGTTTAGATTTCTAATTAATTTTCTACTAAATCTTTGGTCATACAAAATTTTAACCTAAAATCCCTCATCCAAATAAATAGTACAAGAATTAAAAGTGGGGAAGACGGAGGGATTTCAATCCCATCCACATGTATGCACAAAAGGGTGTATTTAATGCATGTACTATCAAACGTGCACTTAATTAACTGTGTGCATATATGGATTATGGGATTGAAATCCCTCATTTCTAGCTCGTACCGAAGTCTGACTCTAACTTGCTAATGAACATATATCTAGCATTAATGTGGTTAACTATTGTGGTCAAGAAGTATATCTAGCATAACTTCCTTTTATATTCTAATCGGATAGATTAATTAAAAATTCTATTTAAATAATAAACAATAATTTTAAAAACAGATAGGAGACAATAGTTCAATTAGTAAACTATTTCAAGAAAACCCAAAAGTTGCAGGAGATTTTTTTATTATTTATATTCTTTTGATATTTTTAACTTAGGTGGCGATTGTTTTTTTTTTTTTTTTCTGAAATCTGAATCTGAGACTACTTGGGTCATCTGGATCTGAGATCATCTAGATCTGACTTGTTTGAATTTAAGTTTGTTTGTTTTTTCATCTGAATTCTTTTTATAAATGATATCTGACAAACTTTTTGACACTTTTTCCCTTATTTAATTAAAATATATCCCTATTAGTTTAGAGTAAGTTATATTATGGTAGGCATCCCCTCCAAATTGGGGGAGATCGTGAATGGAGGATCTCATATAATGTTAACCGTTAAAAAAATAAGAAAAAAAGCTCAATTTTTAGAGGTCCAAACAAGTTAAACTGTAAAAAAGACGATTTTGTCATTATAATAAACATTAGAGGATAAAACTGTAAAAAGGACAAGTCAGCATATGTTATTTCTATTCAGTACAATTTTTGTGCTGAAAAAAAACCTCCTTATTTCAGACATTTTGCTGAGTCAAAATTTGACTCAGGCACTCTAAAAATAAAAAATAAATAATCTAAAATCTGACTCGGCCCAATTCAACCTCCGAGTCAGATTCACACATATTTTTCAGAAAAAAACAAACAGCCTCTTACTGAAATTTTATCATGACTCACAAACCCCAAAAAAACATAGACTCTCAATGAGTTATTTTATTCTATAATTAATTTCTTAAAAATTTCTCAATAAAATAAATGCCAACTTTTCACCTAATATTCTCAAGCACACATGACAAAAACCAACTCAAAATATATTATGTTAAGAAATTCTGTCATTGAGCCAATAAGCTATAAAATCATGTGCCCGTGGGGCTCATGTTAACATAATCCTAAAATAATCTATTAATTTATAGTGAATATAAAAACCCCATCCATGCAAGTGCCCATAGGGACCTAGCTTGTCTTTTCTATAGTCTTCTTTTCTATTGATTAATTTACAAAAATAAACTCTCATTTATGGGGTACAGACAGTAAAACCACCTTTCATGATTGTTTGTTTCTTGTCTTTATTGTACAAATACAAAGATTGAATTGGAGGTGGGCGGCGTCATTTGAACAGTGTAGTAGGACAAATAACTCAATATTTATTGTAATCTCCGATGACCAATCAATAATTTCTTCTTATTTTAGGATTTTTAGAGGACTTCCTCTTTTAAAATAATTAAATACACTCTATCACGAAAAACAAATACACCACACCCCCATCTCACTATCGTTACCTCTAAACGAGCTATTTTTCAAACCCTAACCCTCTGTGTAGTATATTTCTATATAAAACAGTTAAACGGGTTAGGGTTAAAAGGGTAACAGGTTAGAAAATCCCAATCCCAATCCTAACCCTATCCATTTTGCTGACGGTTCGAATTAGGGCAGAGTTGGTGGATCGCGGGTCATTTTGCCAACTCTAGTTACCTCCACCACCATGGCGATCACCAGCACACCACCACCACAACCACTACTACCGCCGCCACCATCACCACCCAAGATCTAGGGTTTGCTAAAAAAAGAAAAAATAGAAAAAAGAAAAAGAAACCTAATCTCTTTCAGATCCACTCTCTTTGATCTCCCCCTTCTCCTCCTTTGTTCTATCTCAGACCTCTCTCTCTCTTGATTTCTCTCCATCTCTGTAGTGAGAAACGTGGTGGTGGTGGTGGTGGTGGTGGTGGTGATGGTGACAGTGCTAGGGTGTAGTTATTTTTGGTGGAGTGTAACAAAAAATGAGAACCTCCCCCTAATAAAATCACCCCTCTTCCCTAACCATTATAGAAAAATTTGGAGCGCCCTTTATTTGGGCAAACCCCCCATCCGAGCTAGGGAGCCCTAATAACAACAATCTAAACTAATCACCATGATTAATTATATGGGTCTAATCAACTTATTTTTTATTCTAGTTCTTTGCACATAATAAAATGGATTACATTTGACTTGGTATCTAATTCAGTTTATCCAATTTTAAGGGCTGATGTTTGTTGTTTTAGAACGTCCGGATTGATTTTTTGGGAGAATGATTTTCATAATGAGGAAATCATCCACATAAAAAATCAACTTTTGGCCCCATAGGCTAGTGTGTCTAAACATATATCCCCCAACGTGTGTGTGGACTGATTTTTTGTTGGATGATTTTCATAGTAGTGAGACTATCTGCACAAAAAATTAGCTCTTTTCCCCTAGGTTAGTGCCCCCAACGTGTGCACATAGCATTATTTTTTTTGTTTTGCTAATAATTCTAAGAAAATATATGATATATTCAAACGTACAAATTAGTAGATGGGCTTGCATCTACCTTTGATTTTGCACTCGATTAAACTCTGAGTGTTTTTTTTTTTCTTCTATTAATTTAGCAGTACTCAATTTCTATTTTCTAACCATTAAAATGGAAAATTTTCATAATGGGCTTACCCTCAACAGGCCTTTAAGATGCATTTCAAGCCTATCATGATCCTAGGTCTACCAACAAAAAAGTACGATCAATGTCATGGGCTAGGGGGCCCATTAATAGTGTCCTCCAGAAAAAATGGCCCACTAGTATATTTGTCCCCTCCCTTCTTTCGTTGCGCCAACACACACTGAATTTCATTGGTAGTGATTTCCTGGTTGTTCATTTCTACATTTCTCAAGAACTAGTTCACATATTTTATTATCCCTTTACCCAGGACCCGAACCCAAGTGGAACTGATTTATGTTGTTCTGGTTCACATATTTTTTAGTACCGAAAATAGATTCAGTAGGAAAAAAGAACCATTCATATTATAACTAGGTGAAGTTCCACTCTTTAGGTATTTAATGTCCAATTGAACTGGAACCGCACCAATAGTAACCGGAACGTACGAATAAAAAATGATTTTTTCTTTCTTAATATATATATATATATATATATATTTTGAGAGTATATATATTTTTTTTCTCCTAGTACTTCTCAGTTCTCATCATTTTTTTTGCATATGTAAGTTATTAGGTACTAAAATTTAGTTACAAAATGAACTCCGACACTGGGGAAGAACGTACATATCAATAAAGTGCTTGATTAAGCAGTTTTGGCACTACAGTGGAGTCTTTTAATATGTTAAAATAGATCCTTTTCCATTGGAATAGGGATCCTTAGTGGAGAGCCGAACGGATGAGTGCCACGCTAAAAGAATGAGCGTAGAGCTGAATGGTTTAGCATCACGCTCAATGGTTGAGCGGCAAGTTTTTTTTATTTTTTATTCTTATTAAATAGGAAACTAACTTCTCTTACTTTCTTTTCCTATTTTTTCTCTTAAAAAAAAAAAAAAAAACTA
>MVGT01004391.1:44394-78618 GCA_002174775.1 Macleaya cordata | reverse complement strand
ATTAATTTCATGCACGCTCAATGATTCATTAAAAAACAAGCAATAAGTCCTGTCATTTTTCTTGTGTAGAAGAACACAACAAATATTGCTTTCATTTTATTATCTCATCTTGGTTACGTAAACTCTGATCAGGACAAGCATATCTTATCTCAGGTTGAAGTTAATTTGACCACGTGTATGATCAGATGCACGTATATTATTGGTCGGTGATGCTATAGTTACTAGAAAGTGTCCTGCCAACTTTACTGCAAAGGCTAATTAAGAGGGTATTTGCGTCAATTTAAAAATGATGCAAATCACGATGAGTTTGAAATTATTTAAGAACCATAGAATGACTTTGCAGTAAGAAAATGCAATAAATTTAACATTTTCCATTATTGATGTAGATAGGGGAGAGGATACCAAGGGCAAAAGGTCAAAGAGTACCCGTGGTGGTCACCTTTCATTGATTCATCAATTCAACATTGATGGGGATGGGGAAAAAGTTGTGTTGTGGAAAAGGACTTGGTAAACCAAATTGCCGTATCCATATCATTATCATTGTCATCGTCGTCGTGGTCATCATATAACTATATATATATAGGGTAAGGTTATATAGCCCCTCTTATATAACCCCCTATCTGTGGAGTCCACATACAATGCATCCAGGGGTTGATTTTTGGAGAACATGTTCTCCTCATTTATATAACATCATATTAAAAAAAGAGCTTGTTCTAAAATTTATAACCCTCAAATTAGCCTTTAAAAAATTAGTAAGTTTTTAACTTTTATTTGACCGTTGATTTATAGGGGCTGATTTATGAGGTTAAAAGTTTTAGAACGGGCTGATTTCAGGTGAGTATGTTCTCCTCACTATGTAGATCATCATCTCCAAAAATCAGTATTTGGATACATTTTATGTGGGTCCTACAATGTGGAGGGGTTATTATTGGGTTATATAGGTTATACATACAACTTCATATGTATAGGTTATACATACAGGTTTATGTGGGACTTACATGAGGTTGATCTAAGGGTTAAAGTTTTGTGAGAATATTCTTCTCATCATATAGATCATCTTCACAAAAAATCGGTCTATTCTAAAACATCTAGCCCCATAAAAAATTAATTAAAAATTAACGGTAAAAAATGAACGATTAGAAGAAAAAAAAAGTTAATTTTTTATAGAGTTAAAGTTTTAGAATAGAATAATTTTTGGTGGAAATGATCTACATGATAAGAAAAAAATTCTCACAAAATCTTAGCACCTGGATCAATCTCATATAGGCCCCGCGTAAAACTATATACGTAACCTGTATATATAAGTATGTACCCTGATATTATGGGATCATCGTACAACTACATAATATAAGTTGACGTTTGAGACAATTTTAGGTACACGGTACCTACGTACAAATGATTTGAACGAGTTTAATTATGTACCTTAAATAATTTTATAGAAATCATCATCATCAGCATCTATGCTGCTTCTTAGGGTGCACCTATATATATTGGTACTAAGCCTAGTAGCTAGCACTTGCGGAGCCACCGAGCCGGTTGTCACCATAGAATAGTGACAAAAATGGGTTTAGTCCCACATTGGTTAGATAAGGGGAGATCTTGAGGTTTATATGGGTTTGGGTCAACTCCACCTAATAGGCTAGTCTTCTTGGTTGGAAGCCCGAACCCGTGACAAAGTGGTATTAGATCAAGCCCGGTTCAATCCGATGTTACTCCAAGCGCCCACACACAAGGGAGGGTAGTGGGTTCCCCAAAAGAGGGTAGGGACGGGATGTTGGTACAACTGCAATGAGGGCGTTGTAGGATTCGGGTGGGAGAGAATGACATGATAGAATAGTGACAAAAATGGGTTTAGTCCCACATTGCTTGGATAAGGGAAGATCTTGAGGTTTATATTGGAGGTGTGTCTACAAGGGTAGTGGGTTCCCCAAAAGAGGGTGGGGACGGGATGTTGGTACAACTGCAACGAGGGTGTTGTAGGATTCGGGTGGGAGAGAATGTCACGATAGAATAGTGACAAAAATAGGTTTAGTCCCACATTGCGTGGATAAGGGGAAATCTTGAGGTTTATATAGGTTTGAGTCAACTCCATCTAATAGGCTAGTCTTTTGGGTTGGAAGCCCGAACCCGTGAAACAGTGTATGCCTAGTGGGGGGAGCTGCTCCGATTGATCGAAAATTTGTAATTTCATATATATATATTTAAGCAGTGTATTTAAATAGAGATGATCTAAAAGCTAAATTTTGATGATTGCGTTCTTCTCACCACGTCGATAATCATATCTAAAATCCATCCTGTTTTAAAACTTTTAATAATCATATCTAAAATCCATCCCGTTTTAAAACTTTTAACCTAGCAGATCAAAATTTAGTTGCAAATTACCAGTAAATTTGATGTCATCTTATAGTCTGTTTGGATGGGGGATTCTAGGGTAGGGATTCAGTGGGGACCAGGGATTCTAGTTTTCTTAGTTTGTTTGGCTGCCAAGAATCCCTGAAAACTTGTTTCTCAGGAAAACATGTTTTCCAACAAATCTCTCATTCTGAAACCCACCTTCCTTTCTAAAATTTGCAAGGATTCATGTTTCTAGTAGGGATTCCTTTATGGTTGCCAAACAAATTAAGGGATTCATATTTTCTAGAATTCAAGTTTCCAAGGACTCATTAATCCCTTGGGAAACATAAATTTTGCATCTAAACACACTGTTAAAAACTCCTATGTCATATAATGATCTGCACAGTGAAGATATCATCCACACCATGCTCTTGAATCATCCTTCTTATAACTGGGCCAGCATAAAAGCATTTCGGATGGGAGAATTTGATCCTTCAAAGGTTTCGGGAAAACAAATATGTTGGGCCTCTTATCTTTTAAATCTTAAGAATATGAGATGGGGATATTTTTTAATATTAAAAAATTAGTTATCTGGTTTTTTCTACACAATTGTGCAAAAGAAAAGGATCTCACAAGTTTTACCAAATAACACCAACGAGAAACTATTAATTAATTATCCACTACTTAAACCTTTCTTAATCGCATACTCACATCTACTTTATCCAATGTTATCAAAACTGGACCGGACTACTAGTCCAACCAGAATTTTGTGTCTTTCAGTTCGGTCTAGGTTAAATCAGTTTGGATTTGAGAATCGAAGGTCTGATTGGAACCTATGGTCGAATCACCGAACCAGGTCAATCGATTCTTTTATATTTGCAACTTTAAAAAAAAAAAGTAAAAAACGTGCCAAAACAAAGAGATTAGTTTTAGTCTTTTAGATAATGAATGGATTCCTAATCAACTTTGAAAAAAGAAGACAATTATGTTGATGATAATGACTATTTATCTATATATTTTTTCGTTTTTATCCTATAAGACTTCCTATATTTTTTTTTATAAAATTATTTAATAAATAGAACCGACCCAACCGAATCAAACCTAGGTCCAACCAGTTTTGGAAAATTTCGGTTCGATGACCGATCCGATTTTCATAACATTGACTTTATCCATTCAATACTTCATATCTATGGTTGTCGATAACGAATGAGAAACAACATAAAGAACACTAGAAACTTAGGTTGGGAACCCACCCACCCATGAACGAAAACCCCCCAACTCTAGATTTTCTGAAACATCTCTCTCTACAAGTTTGTACAAGTTTCTCTAATTCTGGATTCCAGTCCCACACCTTAATCACGTTCCTCACCCTTTATATAGAGACAAAAATTATGGACCATAAATAGAAAATACAACCACTTCAAACAGACCTTGTAGGTGGTTTTACTGCGCGCAGAATCAGACTCAAACTAGTCTAAGTCTGGCAACAAGTTGACTGGGTCAGTCTGTTGGTCCACAAAACCGATCAATCTGCCGATTTTGACACAATCGAATCAAATTTCAACAGAATCATTTCACCAAAAATCAACTTTTGAATCATTTAGCTCTAAGTGATGAGCACAATAGGGCAGAATGTCCTTGAATTTCCCTAGCGTTGAGAAAAGGAAAGAAAAACAAAACTAAACAAAATAAATAAAAAGTTATAGTCTCATTGGCTTTTGAAAGTGACATTGATCCCGATTTTCTTATTTAATGCAAGGTAGCAAGCAACTATATATGTAAGGAGAATGGATCGGCTTACAACCTTATATATATATATAGGCTCATGTGGGGTTCACTTGAAGTTGATCTAAAGGCTGAGATATTGTGAGAATATTTTTCTCACCATGTAGATCATCTTCACCAAAAATCAGTTTATTCTAAAACTTCTAGCCCTATAAAAAATTAAGAGAAAGTTGATTAAAAATTAATGGTGAAAAATGAATGATGAGAAAAAGAATCAATTTTTTATAGGGTTAAAAATCTTAGAATGAATTGATTTTTGGTGAAGATAATCTACACTATTAAAGGAATTACACCATTACAGGAATTACATATCCAAATTAGATAATTAATCAACTATATATTTCCTCCAATGCCCTTTTTCATGGCAGGTTTGGTGTGAGTTAATCCCCAGAAATGATTTCTGAAATGCTTCAATCAACTCTGTTCGTTGGCCATAGCACAACTCTGTAAAAGAAAATCAACAATCAGGAAAAATATACTTCATTTTTTGCCAACGGCCATTTGTTGGGGTATTTTGGCCTGAGAGGAACAACAGAATCTTCAAAAGGCAAGGAGTCATCGGCTTACTCTGTTTCAATCGGACAATGGGTATTCTTTAGGTACGTAGTTGTAGACGCACACTAATGGTGCTGGTGGTATTTCTTTGTACATTCTTCCTCAACTCTAATACAATCTTTCTTTCCTATAAAAAATTAATCAACTATTTCCACTATTACATAGAAATTCTCCTTTTTAATTTTAAAAAAAAAATCAACTATTTTTTATCAACAACAATAACAACAAAAATAAAATAAAAAAATCCTCAACACCCAATATATAGTTTTTTGAATCTATTTGGTCCACAAGATTTTCAATAAGATTGAAATACATTTTTTAAAGCTTTTTGAGTCTCTTTAGTCCTTTTTAAACTTCTCTAAGTCTATTTAGTACATTCTTATTTTTTAGTATTCTTGTTTTGCCTTTTTTGTCTTTTTCAATTACGTTCTGGTCTATTTTCAAAATAATTGTCGAGATCTTCACTTCTTCTTTTTATGTTACTTGATTTTGAAGTATGCGAATTCGAATTTGGATGCGATCTAGATTTTAAAAAAAACTAGTTAAAAACATAGTTTTATGTTATGCAAAAATAAATTTGCATAAAAAATAATTTTTTAAAAAAATATTATTAATTGGTCTCATTTTGAAGATTTCAACGAATGCTTTCCACAAATATAAATTATGTGCAAATATGCACCTATAGTTAATGATTACTTTGAGCTAGTTGGAGGAAAAATCTGTCTAAATTTTATTTTTGTACTAAATAGACTCGTATATGATTTGGTGGACTAAATAAACTAAAATAAATTCATATTTTTTTTAAAGGAGGGTGACTATTGCCCAAGATACTTATTTAATATGGCAAAGATACACCATGATAGACGTATGAGAAGCGCAAAGACACCGCCAAGTACGTCTGATTCACTAACAAAATCGCCACCAGAAGACTATAGAATAGCACCTACATATATTATTTAGAATAAACTAATGATAAACTACAACTAAGAATTTTGATTCAAAAACCTCTCAAATCATGGGAGGAATACAAAACCATTGGGCCAAAGACCGAGGTGCAAATAAACTCATATTAGTATATTTGGTATTTGGATGTTCTCCCTATTAATGCAACAAATTTATATTTTTTTTATTTTAAAAAATGTAAAAAAAGTTAGGGACTAAATTTATATAACAATGACTAAAATCATAATGACTTTTTTTTAGATGGATTTTTTTTTCCAAAACCCCTTTTTGTTTTAGTATTGCTTGCAAAATTTTGTTGGTCGGGGCCCATCCGACCTCCCTTAAGGTATATCACGTGAACAACATATGTTTTTGTTTGTTGCATGTGCATGGTCAATCGCGCGCCGGGCTGATCAGAAAAAAATAAAATTATCACGCGCCCATGTCCAATGAAATGCTTTATCATCACATAAAAGAGATAGGGTTTAGGGATTCAGACATGACCGTTAGGATCTCATATGTTTCTTTTTACACTTAGCTGTCTATCTTTTACGGCCACAAAAATAATAAATTAATTAAATAAATATAACAAAAATTAAAAACTAAAAATAAAAACAAGAAAAGAAAAATAGAGGCAAGAGAACATATATAAGACGTTCTCATTTATGTCTGCAAATTTACAAAAGCAAAGAGTACTCCAAGGAACACAAAACTAAAATTAAAATTTGTAGGGTCAATGCAAATTCTGTGCACAAAACTCAGAAAAAACAAATTGCAAATTTTACATGAATGTTACAAATGCATGGGATATATTTATTTATTTTGGTGTAAAAAAAAAAAGAATTTGCGCTTGTTGTGGTCTTTGCCTTTGGCTATATCTTTGATGAGTAAGGTTATATAGCCCCTTTATATAGCCCCTCTTATATAACCCCCCACATATGGAGCCCACATACAATGCATTCAAGAACTGATTTTTGGAGAGGATGTTCTCCTCACTATGTATATCATCATATTAAAAAATCAGCTCGTTCTAAAACTTCTAACCCCTCAAATTAGCCCTTAAAAATTTGGTAAGTTTTAAACTTTTATTTTGACCGTTGATTTACAGGGGCAGATTTACGAGGTTAGAAGTTTTAGAACCGGTTGATTCCAGGTGAGTATGTTCTCCTCACCATGTAGATCATTATCTCCAAAAATCAACTCCTTGATGTATTTCATGTGGGCCCTACAAGATAAAGGAGTTATTTTTGGGCTATTTAAGAGGATCTATATAACCTCACTCATCTTTGATAGCTATAATGTATATCCTTGGTCAGTGTCATAAAATGTGATTTTGTCCATTTTCATTCTACTTTTTTCATTGTATTATTAAGATTATTAATTAAGATTATTTTCTCTTTAATTTTGAAGGGAAACTTATGTCTTTGTAATTATAAATTTAAAAGTTATTCATAAGAAATTTTACTTGCACCCATTATTTCTATTAATACCACACTTATTCTTACAGTACTACGTTTACTATCATATATTATCATCCTCACGACTTCAAAAAGTTTAAAATTTTTTATTCAACTTTAGCATTAGAGTTAAGAATGATTTTTTTTTTTTTTTTTGTGACAAGAAGATCATCCTCATTCCTCACAAAAGAAACCCTTATTGGAACTTCTCTATATATGTGAACTTGAAAAACAGGTATAAACGTAATGTAAAAAAAAGTTTATTCATTTTCAACAGAGGATCAACTATCGATGGTATGGTACCTGAATGATAATCATCGCAAAAAATATGCTCTTATTGAAACATCTCTATGTAAACCCAACAAATTTTTTGAGAATTATATTGCAATTTAAAGATGATGAATACCTTTTGTTAGATTCGATACCAGGACCTACACTATGAAAACTATGCTTCGAACCACTCTAGTAAGTGGTCTTCAAGTGAACCCGCCACCAACCAAATGATCAATTATTGATGATAGAGAGTACTTAAAAGAATAATATATCATTATTAATTGTGCATAATACTTTAATATTTTAAATTTATTAAATCCAAACGAGATTTGAACTCTAATATGTGATATCAAGGCCGACCGACAGACATTACCAACTAAGCTATAACTAGAACTTGCAATTAAGGGTTAATTAATCATCGTCATGAAAGGCGTACATCATCTCTTTGTCTCCTTGTGTATAAAAAATCTAGACAAATAGTACAATTACTGTCTTCAACACTCAAGACAATTAAATATCTATCACATATATACATTGCACGTGCCTCACAATAGTGTATGTAAAGGAGGATCCAATTAGTTCTCTTCCACAATATACATAGGACGAGAGTACTTTACTTATATTCATCTACTTTCTTTTTTATATCAACAAATGCAGGTAATGTGTCTCAAATAACTTATACTTTGCAGGGCCCACACACGATGGGAGTCATATCTATGTTCATATATGTTTCTTAAGTTGTCTCTTAATTAGTACGGGTAGCTCTTGTAGTTCAAATTTTACTTGTGGTAATTTTATCATTTTACTTTCCAATACAAAACCCTAACTTGTGTTTATTTGATTGTGATGAGGAAATCCTAACTCAATGTTTTTTTGCTTTCTTTTCTAAAGTTAGGAAACACATAGATGAGGGGGTTAAAATTTTTAAAATGAAATAGTTTTTGGTGTTGATGATCTCCATAGTAAGAAGATCATCCTCACAAAAAATTAGCCCTTAGTTCATCTTCATATAAGCTCTTCATGCAAATGAGTAGTTGAGGGAGTCATTAAAGAAGTCAGTAAGAGATTCCATGGGTAGTATTTACTCAATTTTATTTATTTATTTATATTAATAAATTTTTTCCTCCCTCTAAAAATATAAATTTTATTAATTTTTTTTTTCAAAAAAAAAATATTAGTGACTAGTTTAGGTTTGAAGATCTCGACGAAAGCTTTCCGAAAATATAAATTTAATCAAAATCTCTGATTTATGGTTTAAAAGATATAACATTTTAAAGTTTTAAAACAAAAAATAACAAACATTCTTTCTCCACAAATTGTCCACCTTTATAAATTAAGAAAGAGGTAAAATTAGTAATACATAAAAGTAAAAGATGTAAACGAGTTTCAAAATAAGACTAAAACATCATTATTTGTTAAAAAAATTTAGACAAAAGAAAAGTAGCGTGGATCAAACCATCATAATTCTTCTCAAAAAGGTGTATTCTGTCGATCTCTCATAAAATTTTTCCTCCCTCCCTCCCCTCAAAAAAGTTCTTCACAAAAAAACAAAAACATTAAAAGCTATATGGGTAGTTAATTTATGTGGTTTCAGATTTTAATTACTAACGAATCTATTTTTACCGATTTCCTTTTTTTTTTTCTTTTTTTTTCATCTTTACTGAATTCAAAATCTACGATTCTTGTAAAAAAATTTACAAACCAGCAATCCAGAAAAACGACCCCACGATTCACTGAGGACCCATGAATTTTGAATTCGATAAGAATAATGAAAATTCATTTTGGTAAGATAAATGATTGATTGAATGATAACGTTAACCTGGCGGTTGTTATGGTGGTTTTTTTTTTTTTTTTTACATATAATAGTAGGTGGTTTCGGTATGAGTAGTCCTTTTTGGACCTATGATTTTACAAAATTAATGCCCGACAAAGTAGTGGGTCTCACCCTACTACTTAAACGTTGATATGGGATTTTGTAAAAGCATCAGTTCAAAAATCATTTTCTTTTTACTATCGACAAAAAAAAAAATAGTGGGTGGTTTTGGTTTGTTTGTTGCTGTAGAACTTTTTATTTTTTTGAAATTTTTGTTTGTTACTCCAACAATTATTGGAGCCTGATAGATAGTACTATTGTTTCTAGCTCAATTTTGATTTTGATTGCTTTTTATTTTTATAGCAGTGTATGTAGCACTTTAGATGGGAGCCCGCAGTGTCTTTTAAAACAAGATATTTTACAAATTTTATCCCTAAATCCAACCATTTTTATAGATATGTTATGGATAAAAGAGTCTTTTGGGCTATTCCTCCCGAAAGCCCTTGTCTGAGCTAGCTTTTATAACATTGTATTCTACGTAACATCTATTATTCTTGTGCATTTCACTTGTCTCCAAGACTGCATTATAAGGGTGTCAATGGGTATCCGTTTATTAATGAATTGAATCGAATCAAAATGATTGCTTCCATTCTCGATACTTGTTTTATGAATCCGATTAAAATTGGGTTCAAATTGGTTTTATCTAATTGCAATCAATTTAGGTTTCGATTCTAATTTAGTTATACTCGCCGAGTAGTACATATTGGGTGTTCGGGTCTTACAACAAAGGTAGATTTGTAATTTCATGCAAGAAATGATAATTTTTTTACTTCACTAATTCATCCTTAACTTAACAACTTCACCTCACAACCCTCATAACTACAAGTACAACATAACTACAAGTACAACTGGGAGAAAGATAAAGAGAAAGAGAGAGATAAGGGAAGGAGAAGGTGATGATTTTCGCATATTTTTCGTCTTAAATATAACGTCCACAATAACTATTAGTACCCTACAAAGGAAGATGTTTTCACTTAAGTAAAATTTTAAAATGACCATTGTGCCCTTTAATTATTTGAAGAATAATATTCATAAAAACTACATACCCTTCTTTTAGTAAAGCAGACCGTGACGTTACCTGATTTAGAAGATTACATGTTCAAATAAGATTACATGTTTAAGATCATTCTCTATTTGTGTTTTGTGAAAAGAAAATTCTCCATTTTTCTCTATTACATGTTTAACCTAAACATGAATTTATGAGTTCATCTCTTCGATACAGAATTCATGTTTAGGAAGGGATTAATAAATCTTTGAAAACTTAAATTCTTTAATAATATATTTGACTGCCTTTTTAAATCCACGGAAAAATTGCTTTCCAAAAAATCAAAAAACTAAAAAAATTTATCCACCATAATCTTACACTTTGCTTATAGCTATGGGACCTAGCTATGGAATAGGCGTTTGTCTTTTGCTCTCTTTCAATAATATTTTGTTTTCGTTGAGCAAAAAAAAAAGGACCTGCGTGCAAAGGCGGAGCCACTAGTTGGCTTAATGTGGCTAAAGCCAGTGTGAAGTAGAAAAAAAAAAGTGAAAATTTCTCATATAACCCTTTTTATACAAAACAGTACCTTTTTGTTGAATAGTGTTATAGCCAAGGGTAAAATTGTCACATTTGATTTCCTAGCTCCACCCCTGCCTGCATGGATATGATCTAAGGAATTTTTTGCGAGGATTGTTTCTCCTCAACTTCACTCCAAAAGTGCAGTAGCAAAATTATGTTCAATTTTATACACATTAACTGATCACATGATGTGACAACTTATGTTGTATCAAGACAACAACTGCCATATGGTAAAAATGTGCAATTTTTCTATATCAAGCGTCTCTGACTACATAGCAGCTGATGTGGCATGTGCATGCTAACTATAGGCTAATGTAATGTGGTCAGAAAATTTAGTACAAAGAACTGACCTTAAGTCTAAAGGGCTCTAAGCAGGCAATGAGAAATAAACCCAAAATCACCCTTACATGTAGGTTCTACCCCACCCAACGTTAACATTTTAAATAAAATCCAAAAAAGAGTAAAATACAATAATACCCTCCCTTAAAAACTAAAAAGAGAAGAAAAAGAAAAGAAAGAAATGAGAATGGAGGAGATGAAGAACTGACGTGCGATTTCAACGGAGAAGAGAACCGAGAAGAAAACGCCGTTGAGATCAGAGACAGAGAGAGAGAGAGAGAGAGAGAGAGAGAGAACGAGAAGATGATCGACGGAGATATGATCTAGGGTTTTTTTTAGATCTAGGAATTTTTTCTGAATATTAATTTGATTTGATCTAGGTTTTCTTTTGCTTTCTGTTGATTTGTCTTTCAAAACACAAGAACACAGTTGCATACATAGTTGCATCTCAGTTGCACATCAGTTGCATGAAATTTCATACAGTTGCACGTCAGTTGCATCTCACTTGTACCTTAGTTGCACAACACTTCACATAGTTGCACGTCAGTTGCACCTCACTTGCACCTCATTTGCATCTCACTTGCACCTCACTTGCATTTGAGTTGCATCTCACTTGCACCTCACTTGCATCTCAGTTGCATAACACTTACACCTCAGTTGCATAACACGTCACTTGCACTTCACTTGCACCTAACTTGCATCTCACTTGCATCTCAGTTGCATCTCACTTGCATCTCATTTGCACATCACTTGCATCTACCTTACACCTCAGTTTTACCTTACTTGCATAACACTTGCATCTCATTTGCACGTCACTTGCATCTCAGTTGCATCTCAGTTGTATAACACTTCACAGTTGTGCGTCACTTGCATCTCAATTGCATCTCAGTTGCACCTTAGTTGCATAATACTGCTTCACAGTTGCACCTCAATTGCATAATACTTCACAATTGCACGTCACTTGCGTATAAAGACGATGAAGAAGATGATGATGAAGATGATCGCCGGCAAATCTGACTCGCCGAAAAAAATGGTGAAGTTAACCACGATCTCTATCTCTCTCAAATTTCTCTCGGTTCAAGCATTTACCCTTTTCTAGAGAGAGAGAGAAGTTTATCTAAACTACCTGCAAGAGTTTCCATCAATCCGACGAATTCTTCCAATTTTCTACGATTTACAAGTCGACGACATTCTAGAGCAAGCGTCTTCCTGACCGATCCATCAAAAAGAGAAGAAGAACAAATCCCCAACTTTTCAACCCTACTAAAAACCTCAATAACAGATTTAATCCTTCTATCACAAATCATACCAGAAACACCAACGGAAACAACCTTAATATTTAGGCCTCAACAAACAAAGAAGAATCAATGCCTAAACCCAAAACACTCTCAGCGATCATTAATAAATCTTCGAGTCTTCCATCTTCAGCAAGCTTCGAAGCAAGATCAGCATAATATTTCAAACGGTTACCTCTGCGTGGAGTGATATCTTGACGAACATTCATCAGCAATGGAGGTCTGCCGAGTGATGAAGTGGTGGTGGTGGTGGTGGAATTGACCGGAGATGATGAACATGATAATTTTGTGGGAAAATGTTTGGATGAATTGAGGAGAGAAGAAGAAGAAGAAGAGGGTTTGTGTTTATTGTTGCTGATGTTGGTGGTGAGGTAATGGAGAGGTGTTGTTGGTGAATTTAGAGAGAGAAAGAGGGAAGAAGAGCTGACGAGAAGTGGCTTTCTCATCTTCTCTCTCTAGAAAATGAATAACAGTGTATCGAATAAAATGGTGAAGTTAACCACGATCTATATCTCTCTCAAATTTATCTCTTTATTACTTCATTTTTAAATAGAATAAGGGTAAACATGTCAATAAAAAATAAATAAAATTAAGTCAAATAGTTAAAAATGATAGGTGTACATAAGACAAAATATTTTTGGGTTGAATTTAAAAAACTAAAGCTGAGTGGGGGAGAAGTGAAAGCCAACCCAAAAATGGGGTTCTAGACTAATTCAGGATAAAGTAGGTGGAACATCAGATGTGGGGCTCACATAAAGATTATGTAAGGATTAACTTTGATCTATAAGATGAGGTGATTATTCTCAAACAAAAAAAAAAACCCTTGAATCATCTACTTGTGAATCTCTTAGACAAGCAGAGTGGAAGAATAAGGTGGATATAACATATAATAGTAGTAAAAGAATAAGTTGGGTGTAACCAGGGCCGGATCTGAGATTTTGGGGGCCGAAGGTGAATTCCTGAAAACGGGGCCCTATATACTAATATTGAAACGAAAGTAACTACCTAATTTTTTTTATTAAATTACGATAATATAACACATTGCAATAGGATCAACCACAATTAAGTTCTTCTATAATATTCAGATCAAAACCAATGCCTACTATTATTCCTTAAACACTCTCATAACAATGACGAACTAACCAAAAAAGTAGAGAAAATATAATAACTTAAAGATTATTCTTTTTGCATTTATAGCTGCAAAATGACCAATTAAACTTGCATAATAGAGAATCACTTACCACAGGTCCTCAGTGGTTTAGATTCTAATGAGTGTGTGTTCTACTTAATCAATCCTTCATAAGAATTTAAGTTTCTTAAATTGGTGTTATAAAAAATTATAGAGATGACATAATTTTATCGAATATGACATAAAGATGGTTTTTAGCTTTCTAGTGTTCTGGTTCTTTTATTATCAAAGAGAACACGCTTTGGTGAAAGATGAAAAAAATGGTAGTTTTAGTAAGTTTCTTGGTAGGTTTTTTTTAATTAGGGGTATTTTAACTTATAAAGTAACTTTTAAAGGTATTACTAAAGAGTCCGGCTTCATAGACTAAATAGACATCGTTATTCATAGCATCTTTGTGGGGTTTATATGGAGATAACCTAAGAGCTGATTTTTTTTTTTATAGGGATGTTCTTTTCACCATGTAAATCATTCTCACCAAATATCTTATCATTTTAAAATTACACTGATTGAAAAATATATACGGCTTATAAAATCACCCTATTTTTTTATGGGGTTAAAATTTTTAAAATGATACGAATTTTGGTGAGAATGATCTAAATAATTAGTAGAATATCATGTTCAAGAGGGCCCCACAGGGATCTTGTAAACATAATGTCTGTATAACAATGTCCACGGAACCATACTCATTACTAAAAGTATAGTTTCTCAAAATTAGCAGTTGAGAAATCGGTCTATATATATATATATATAATTTTTCATATATAACTATATAAAGTACATAGAAATTCGGGGGCCCTCAAAATTTGGGGGCCCTAGGCGACCGCCTTCACCGCCTTCCCTCAGATCCGGCTCTGGGTGTAACATAAAAAAAAAAATTTGGGTGTATGTATACCGAATCCCTCCACAAGTTTCTCAACAGGGGAATGTGGGACTCAAAATGGAGAATTTGTTAGAAATCTAATTTTCTTTAGAAACATATTTCTAGGGATTCATGACAGCCAAACAAACCAACAAAACAAGACTTCTAGTGAATCCCCCCATCAAATCTCTCCTCTAGTCCACTTAAATCCCTCCTCTTTGTGAAGTCTGAAACCTGTATTTACTCTGTTCAAGACATGCATAACTAAATTGATTGGAGACTTTGCAACTTGCTCCCTAACCTAGAATTTTAGTGGCCCCATATTTTATTCCCATATTATTTTTATTTTTTATTTTTTATTTTTATGAAAAAATTAGATAAATTTGAGAGGGCCTCTTAGGTGGAGGTTGGGGCAACACTAGTTACACCATGAGACAATAACCACAAACTACCAAAAGAAACTTTACTACTTTTCGTGGAAACGACCTAAAATACAAGCAAAAGCCCAAAAAACACTTATCCCACTTTGATTAAGAAGATGACAAAAGTGCCCTTATATGTGACATGAGAAATTGGTCCCACTGAAATCCTTGTCTTCTCTTTTTGATTTAGTAATCAAGTTGCCCTTCCACAATCTACATAAGAGAAACTGTCTTCTCTCTATAAAGTTCTTGTGAGGAGGTATTTAGCTGGCATTATTGGTTCCAGTTCCAGATAAGTTTCATCAATTCCAATAGGGTAAGATCAAGGGCAAAATTGTCACTTGAACCCCTAAATGAAAGATGGTGTTGTCTACATACAGTATATCTCAAGCCGTGATATGGATGGTTTTCTACTTGAAGACAAGACATGGGCACATGGAGAGATGAATGAAAAAAGAAATAAGTAAAAAGTAAAAATAGATCAAGGGAAAACGAAAATGAAAAAAAAAAAAAAAAGTAAAATGAACCCTCGGGTTTATGAGAAAAAAACTCAATACTAGGTCATGTTTTCACAACAAAGAATTTTTAAATTTAACTCAATTTGTATACTGTTAGCGTATTATTTTCATACTAATTGGGCTAAATTTTAAAAATTAAAATTGATTGAGTGGAAAGTTGAATCATAGGTGAAATTAGGGGTTATGGGAAAAAAAAAAAACCCGAACCCTTAAACCTAAAAACTTGTGCTTAACTTATGAGAAGTTAGAAGGTGACCCTTTCAAATAATAACAGATAAATGNAAAATGAACCCTCGGGTTTATGAGAAAAAAACTCAATACTAGGTCATGTTTTCACAACAAAGAATTTTTAAATTTAACTCAATTTGTATACTGTTATTGAGAGAGAGAGAGAGAGAGAGAGAGAGAGAGAGAGATGAACTCCTCCTCCTACATGAAATGTTTCAAAGTCTGTTTTGATCATACAAAAACAAGTCATTTATGGATATTATCAGGGGGTTTGTGCAGATCCAGTAGAGGACAAGTTGGTCCTTTACTTGTTCTTGTTCCAGCTCTACTTGTCCAATACAAACCGACCTTCATTTCTTGTCTTTGTTTCAACACTCTCCCCAACACCTTTCCCTCCAACACACTACTTACTACTTACCCCACAATCGTCACCACCTTCTCTCTCCCTCTCTCTTTTTCTATATATACTCTTCTTCTCACTACAGCATCCTCCAGTACTTTCCTTCTTACTCATCATCTTATCTTTCTAGTCTAATTTCTCAAACAGACTTAAAAAACTACTAACTTCTCTCTCTCTCTCTAGAAACTGTACTTATCTTTCTCTGTTCAATACAATTAAATACCTTTTCACTTCAATTCAATTCACTTAAACTTCACTTTTCTTTCTATTCCAAGACTAAGTTTTATTTTGATCAGTAAGTACTAAAATATGCCTTCAAGACTTGCAGAAGCTTTCAGAGACCACCCTGTTGATCTCCATCAAAATCACCTAGACTTCAATTCAGCAAGAGAAGTACCAGACTCTTACGCCTGGCCTCCACTCGGCGATGAGACGTTGGGGGATTACAAGTATGGTGTTGAATCGGTTCCCATTATTGATCTCTCGGACCCGGTAAACTCGGTAAAAGAACAAATGGGTCGTGCATGTGAGACATGGGGAGTGTTTCAAATTACTAATCATGGAATTCCCATGAGCCTTTTAGAGAAGGTTCAGGCTGAAGGAAGAAGACTGTTCTCACTTCCTGCTCAACAAAAGCTCAAAGCTGCTCGTTCCCCGGACGGTATTTCTGGTTATGGTGTTGCACGTATATCGTCTTTCTTTCCTAAGCTTATGTGGTCTGAAGGGTTCACTATAGTTGGGTCCCCTGCTGAACACGCTCGACAACTTTGGCCTCAAGATTATAGCAAATTCTGGTAATTAATCTATTGATCACACTTCCTTGATCATATATCATACGTACATGCGTGCCATGCACGTACAAAAAGCTGTAATTTTTCATGTCATGATCACTATATTTATCTAAGGGTAGCAATCCATTTATACCACTCTGTTTACACCATGGTTACACCGCCTATGGGTGGGCCATGGTGGAGATGATCCAAGTGCTTCTTTTTTGCAAAAAAAAAAAATTAAGATTAACCCCATGGAAAGTGGGTTGAAATATAAGTTTCTGAACCTAATTAAAATAACTATGATTTTTTTGTGCTTGCAGTGAAGTAATGGAAGAATATGAGAAAGAGATGAAAGTGCTTGCTGGGAGACTGACGCTGTTGATGCTTGGCTCATTAGGCATAACCAAGGAAGACATAAAATGGGCAGGACCAAGAGGCGAATTCAAAGACGCGTGTGCGGCGTTACAGTTGAACTCCTATCCAGCATGCCCAGACCCTAAGAGAGCCATGGGTCTAGCGGCTCACACCGACTCGACCCTTCTCACTGTTCTATACCAAAATAGCACGAGCGGTTTACAGGTTCTTAGAGGCGGAAAATGGATAACTGTGCCTCCAATTACTGGTGCCCTCGTTGTTAATGTTGGTGATCTGCTTCATATTCTCTCCAACGGCCGATACACAAGTGTTCTGCACCGTGCTGTTGTTAACAGAACCTACCACCGTCTCTCCGTTGCTTACCTTTATGGCCCACCAATGAACGTTCAAATTTCACCTCTATCGAAACTAGTTAACCCAAGAAATCCACCTCTGTATCGTCCCGTGACATGGAGCGAGTACCTGGGCACGAAAGCTAAACATTTTAATAAGGCTCTTTCTTCTGTTCGTCTCTGTGCGCCTCTAAATGGATTCGTTGACGTGAACGATCACAATAGAGTGAAAGTCGGCTAAGCCAACTACGTTTCCAACAAATTTTTTTTTTTTTTTTTTCTCTGATTTTTCTCATTGGTTGTTGTTCATCATGTCAGCTTGGAATGTTATGGGTATTAGTTCCTATGAGAAAGGCCCAAACAGATAAAAGTTAAATCAAATCATGTAAAAACGGATGCAAACAAATGAGTCTCTGTTGTTACCTTGTCCTTGGGTATAAGGAAAAGACAAGGAAGAAATCAATTTGAAAGTTCAAGTAGAGGGAGGACACATAAACCGACATCTTTTTGCCCCGGATATGAAGGAAGATCTCCCTCTAATGAATAAGACAATTCTTAAGATAATCACAAGATCAATCCTGATAACAAAAACAAAAACACCCAATAATTACATTTAAAGAATGATCAAGTTAATCAATAATTTGACGAGACTTGTTGGTTACCTCTTTTCTTGAAATTCAATGCGGTTTTTGGACTTACCTGTAAAAGACAGAATTGAACGTCTTTTCGATTGTCGGCAACTCCCTGTGAGTTGAAGGTGGTCTTACCTTTGCTCCCATGTGGTCATCGCTAATCCCGCCTGAGATCCCTGCCTTTTCATAGGGATGTAGTGGTTTTACCGTTTCCAGTTTGTTTGTTCTTTTGATCTTTCTTCTCGTTTTGGTAGGTACAAACTAACTGCTAACCAAACCGAAAGTTTGTGAAAAGTTTCTAAGACAAAAACATGCCGAATCATAGAAACAGAAGATTAAAAAACAAGACTGGCCCATGCTATCCATAACAGTTTTACAATTCAAATGAGCAGAAGTTTGAATTTTTATTATAAAGGCCAAAATAAGTGTGTAAATAGAAAATCCACACAGTTATTATTATTTTTTTTTTTGTGTGTACTTTTAACATTCCCAGCCAGGGTTTTGAAGAAAATGTACAAATGGTGGAGAAAGGGACTGTGAAGGGATGACCTTAACCAGTAAAATGTTTTGAGCTACATAGAGTTTTAAGAACCAAATTATTCATTGATGTTGATTTTTCAGTCAGTTTAGACAATTTAACGATGCACTGATGCTTGAATACCAAAGCTCAGATGATGTGTCATCCTCCACGCGAAAGTTTGGCTCCTAAGCTTCTCGTTCTTTGCATATTCCTCCTGAAAATTGTCATTCCTAGTTAGAAACTAACTGAAATAACAGATCAAAAAAAAAAAAATTGAAAAGAAATGAAACTACCAATTAAATGATGACAACATCACAGCATGCACTGGCATGGACTGGGGAGGGTAATTATGGGTGACTTGCCTAAGAGTAACAAACATATCATGTCCCTTGAGCAGTGAGAAGAGACCTCCCTCAGAGATATCAGAGAATCGATTCCCGGTAATTGCAATAGGTCTCAGTCTGCCCAAACTGATTAACACCCATCATAGGTCAAATAAAACCAAGTCATTTATTTCAGCTTGTGTACACCTTCAGTAGAACTGGTTTGGCAATATTTTATTATATATCATGATTTCAGTTACAGTACATCTAAACTTTTGAGTCACTGTGAATTCACTATCTGTCTGTCTGATTGAGGACAGTGCCAAGACCAACAATATATTGTAATCACTTCAATATCATGTCTATTTTCCACACATCAATCACTTCGAAATCAAGTCCAACCTAAATTTAGTGGGAAAGCACTTTAAACAGTTAGGAATCTTTTTCCACTATTACTCTTTTAAGTAGATATATAATGGTCATTTTTGTTTCATAATTTGCCTGTCACACTGCTTAAAGCCATTTCATAATTTGCCTGTTTCATAATTTGCCTACCACTAAAGCCATTTCATTTGTAATCACATCCCTAAAGTATTACTTCCAAGTTATAACTACCAAAATTCCACTTAAATACCTGCAACAGTTATTGGTAGTTTTCACAGGTTGTAGTGCTCACCTGGAGAGCCTTTAAAAGGGAAGAGCAACGTCTTTGCTCTGCAATTGATGCAGCATATTTCTCCTTGAGTGCATCACATTTTTTCTGCTCTTCTTGAAGACCAAGCTGCACCTTTCCTAGCTTCTACTAGAAAACAAATTTGAAGCATCATGAGAAACATAACATGGACAGGAGTTGGGTGGAGAATCAGTAGATTTTATTAATTACCATGAGTTATAAAAGTATACAACTTAAGGAAAACAATACAGATCATAATCAAGAAGAGACGGGCATAACATCAACCACAATATGCTAATGCAGTATCCTACTGTATTTGACCATCTCAGTCGAGACATACAGAGGCGTATAAACCATCTCCAGCTAGAAATACAATTTAAGTACTTTAAAGTCTAAACCATGTTTTATAGTAAAGGTCTTTAATGGCAAACCAAAAGAGATTTACTTATCTGAACTTACTAAAGAATAAAAATAGTTCAAGGTAGAGTATTTTATTTGATCTCATTAGGGACATCTCATTCAGTTGTTTTACCGAGATGCTAAACAAGATTTAAAAATTCTGCTGAGGTCCATGTGTTGGGTACGTCAAAGGATGCAGTACATGGCATACTCTTTGAGCTCATTTACCCCATGAAATCTTTTCGCATCTCTAGGTGAATTAGTTTACCAAGGGCTGGGCAAAACACCGAAGAGTGTCAGATGTGTCATAAGGGGTAGCTCTAATAAAAAACGGGTGTTGGTTGTGACAGAGGCAAGCAAGCAGAACTGGAAGTTACAGTCTTCCAAAATCCAAATGTTGTTATACTGGGCCAAACTTAATGTTGCATTTACGATGATTTGGATTAACATCAATAAACACTAGCACCAAAGAGTTCTTGCAACTATTTGAAACATCTCGAGTCCCAAGAGGTACTGATAAATCCATCTGATGCTTGGAGGGAGATGTAGATGTCTTTATCCTTATTGAAGAAGGGACTGTGCTGTCATGTGGTGCTACCAACTACCTTGGTCAGTTGGTCAGAAGGACAAAATATCTGTGGAAGGATAAATACAGCCTTGCCAACGACTTCACGCACCTACCTCCTCCCTATGGAACTATACTTGCAACCTGTCCGATAATGGAAGCACCTCGTTAATGGTGGATACTCTTGGCGCCAACGAAGTACACAAACACAGTTTATGAATTTGTATCTAGCGCTATCAATAACATACAATAAAATAACAAGAACTCATGTGACTACCTGCTGCCAGTCCAGAATGTGTGTCTGCTGGTAGCCTTAGCAGGTGAGCACTTTCATGCTTTGACATCATCCATTCATATACCACATAGTAGAGGTTCAGACACTAATATTCTTTGGATTTCATGTCAAGTTTCGTAAGGCTTCCAAACTTAATAGCAGTTTTAAAGACGCCTCCTCACAGGTACTGTGACAGCTATCTGACACAAAATGGGTTTTTCGACCACCCATTCATATAGCAACAGTAGAAATTCAAATACTAAAGAGGGTGATTGATTTTTGGCCTCTAACTAGTGGCAGGCCCATAAAAAAATTCTTTGTTTCTAACCACTAACAAGTGGCAACTAGTGGAAAACCTTTAATTAAAGGCTTCAAACCCATTAAGTGGTAGTAAGTGGTTTGAAGCCCAAACATTAAGGTTTTCTCTTACTACCACTAGTTAGTGGTTCGAAATAAAGAATATTTTTTATGGGCCTGCCACTAGTTAGAGGCAAAAAAACAATCACCCCCTAACATTTGATTCCAAACTTAATAGCAGATTCATTTAAAGTTAAGTACTTTCTTCAGCTATGCATATTAAGGCTCTCCTAGTCACCCCACAGGCAAGCCATACACGCATGTAGGGTGGCGGGTTCCCCCCCGACCTAGAAGGTCATCTGGTTAAGAATGAGGTGGACTGGAAGTAAGTACAGGAAATCTCAATGAAAAGGTAAAAGGATAGGACGGTTGCTATTAGCCAATCAGCAATTTTAGGACATGCAAATTCCTCAAGTGTTTACATAATTGAACCTGACCCACAAAAATTCACCTCACCTGAGGATGAGTCGTCTCTGCTTACTTGCATACTGGAAAGTATAATAAAAATCTCTACATGTGTATGAGAATGAAATGCAACTGGGTTTTCCAAGTTTCCTATGCCAACTGTGTGCCGAACAGAAATACTCGAACATGATAAGCTTTAATAATTTCGACGGTACCCATTTGAACATATTTACCTGTTGAGTGCCCTTCAAAACTGCCTCCATGGAGTCAATAAGTTTTACGCGGCCTGCTGTACTGGTCATGGCATCTTGAAACTAGACAAAAATTAGAACTCAATCCAGTCAGAAGTAAATGAAGATGTATGTACAAGTGATGGTTTAAATCACAAAAGGAATGAAGTTTGCCTACATATATCAAAATAAAATAGATATAATCAATATTAAAATAAGATGTATATAACTCAAAAGTATCGAGTATTTGAGTGCGATAGTGTGCTTTAGACATATCAAAATAAGACATTTTACAAATACTTAAAACCAGAAGTTGAAAGTAAGTTTTCAGTGTTTATTATGAAACCATAAGAAAATGCTAAAAGAAAGTTATTAAACAACCAACATTGCTAGCGTTAGCAAAGATGATGAGATAAATGTTTACCACTTAAGAAATCTACTGTTCTACTATTACTTTATTACTTAGTAGAGTATTTCATAGTTATTGAATTATCCAAGAAATTGGATCCCAAATAATTTGTATATGTCTCATAGGAAAACTAATTAACGTGAAAATATGAATTTCCTTCGTGTTGCCTGTTCAGTTCTAGGAGATAAAATCCCATCAAGTCCCTCCTTAAAGGCTTCACGTATTATGAGAAGTGCTGAACTCATCAATTTTTTTCCCATTGCCCACTTCAAGGTTTACCAATAAAAGTCAATTGCATTGGTGTCCCAGCTGACTTGTAGCATACTGCGTACAAAGGTGAGCAACTTCGTACGCATTACCAAAGTAGATCGAGCAGGCAGTTATATGGGTTGGTTGTTGCCTGGACTACACAATCAAACGTGTGTTTGAAAGCGGCTTCAGGAATGTGAGTATCCTACTTACAGACACATAAATGGAATCAGGATGAGTCCCCTGAGGGATAAAAACGGTGAATAGAGAAAATTCAGATTGGATATAATGGATTTTCTAATGTACTAGTGCACAAGCAAATTGAGTTGCCAAAAGTACTAATTGAGAACATACTTTTCAGTTTTCCATGTCATGTGTTCGGTGTTCCAAATACCTCCATGTGGGCTTTGGACTGGCAATGCAATCCTAAAGCTCATGTGCGAACAAGAGATTTGATGCAATTGAAGACCATAAGAAGGTGACTGGGAGGTCATACATATCATGGATTGAGGGAGTAAGAAAACATCTGACGAACATTTCTTCACAGAGATATGGTGTTACATAGAATTCGTTGGCGAAATACAATTTATGTTGCTCAATATTTGGGTTAAGAATCTTAAGATTTACATGATTATGATGGTTATAAAGAGAGTTTCTTGGGCCACTCTGGGAGTAATATAGCCAGAGAGGAATATTCATTAGATAAATGAAATACACATTGATAATGAGATCGTGAGTACTGATGCAAAAAGACGATTTCAATTTATTAATGGTGTAACAGGGTAGCAAGAAAATGATGCTGACACACTACAGAACTTAAGCATGCTAAAATTTTGAAGTACAAATTGAACAGCATTTGAATTGAGGAAATATTTCTTTAGAAACAAAGATGAATTGAGTATAAAAAAAAGTACAGCACAAAAGAAATGCACACCAATTACATTGAAAGGATATGCTCAAGTAAAACTAAACACTGAAAGAATACAGCTAACTGGTCATGAAACTGGCATTAAAAGACAATAAGTCCAAAGAGCAAGAAGCAAAAGAAAAGAACCACACGAATTTCACTTGTGCAAAACAATTTTAAACAACAATATATAGGAGGAAGCAACAAAAATGCATCTTCTAGTGCTATAAGAAGTATCCAATTATGAGAAACAAGTCAGAGTCATGAAATATAGAGTAGAAGCAAAGAAAAAAATCGAGTTCATACTGTACTGCAGAATTCTTGCTTCACACAAACCTGAGAACTTATTGAGTTTAGTAAGGATGTTTCCTTTTGTACTAATTCTTTTATCTCCAAAAGAGCATTGTAAGTAGCATAATATTTACGAGTTTGTCGATGCTTTTCCTGTAGAAGAGTAAAAACAGGTGCCAGATTTTGTTATTACTAAGAGAGTTACAAAGAGAAACTATGATAGAAGTAGTAAAAGTAAAAACCAAAAAGCAAATCCAGTACCTGTATTTGCACATATAATTCTGAAAAACGTCGTTCATACCTGAAGATACAATTTAATTAGTACAAACAAGGTTTTAAATTTCTGTTTCGGTATAACTTTCGTTAATATTTCATGGTTAGTGTGGAAATAATTATAATTTCATGGAAATGATGAAAATGTTGTGCAAATGATGGAAATTTTGTGGAAAATTTTATTCAAACTTTAGCAAACAATAAAAGAAGCATGAAAACACATGTGATCAAGCTCTAAAAATAACTATGGTGGGTGGAAATGAATGCTAGTGCATTTTGTTAGACGCTTGTGTAAGTTTCTCAGAGATTAAATTGCTAATCAAATACCAAGGTTAGGAATTAGTGACAAACACATCAAAACTTTAATGATAACATAACTAGTACATAAGTTCAGTTAGAACAATATATTGAACATAGGTCTTAGTGACTAGCACAAAAGTATAACCTATGGCATATCCTAATAAGAATAATAAACATCTAATTTAGGTGTTAGTGATAATGCATTCCCTTTCACTTCTTTGATAAGAAAATTTTCTAAATGATACCAAATAAAAACTATTTTCCTGTGTTTTTTGTCATTATTTCGGTGGAAATGTACTGTTCATTTCGAATGTTTCAAATATTTGGACCTACTTTCCTATGTTTTTAATCATTATTTCAGTGGAAATTTACTGCTTATTTCGAAGATTTTGTATATTTCGAATGTTTTGAATATTTCGATCGAAATATTGACAAAGCAATGCTG
Source organism: Macleaya cordata (assembly GCA_002174775.1). Classification (NCBI taxonomy): domain Eukaryota; kingdom Viridiplantae; phylum Streptophyta; class Magnoliopsida; order Ranunculales; family Papaveraceae; genus Macleaya; species Macleaya cordata. The sequence continues at coordinate 53,853 of MVGT01004391.1, read as the reverse complement.
TAGGTTACATTTCGCGTTGCCCTCTTTGAAAACCGAAATATTTTGCAATAATATTTTGACAGAAATATTTCGAAATAATATTTTGACCGAAATATTTCAAAAATTAATAGTTTAATACCATGATAAATTACTTCACAGCTGAGATGAAATTCCTATCTTGCGTTGTCTTTAACGAAACCTGTTAAATTATAGGCAAATAAGTTTCTAGAGATTCGGAAAATTCTTAATCTGATAATGCTTTATCTGATATAGAGCCTCAAAATGAAACCTACACTTTTAAAAGCATGATACAATAAAATAACGACCTCCGTCAAAAAGTTAAAGTAAATAAAAAGGATCATCTCAGTATAGATTAATCAACTTTTAGATTTCATTACATGACGAATTTCACTTCTCCTGTGATGGAATGGTGTTTTGGTCAAGGACTGTCAAATAGGCTACACATATTACCTTTTAGTCTTCTGGACTAGAGGAATGATCATACAAAGATGAGGATGTTTTTTACCTCTTATTTTTTCTTTTTTCTTTTTTCTGTGTATGTGGAAGATATGATTTTAAGATGAATGACTAGTAAGAATTGGAAGTACCAAGACTCAAAGTCAGAAATTAATACTTCTGGAAGAATTTTGGAATATCCCTAGTCGGAAAATAAAATAAAGGAAAGAAGAGTGAATGGTTTGGCCATGTACAACAAAGACTAGCAACGGCACAGGTAAGGGAGCATTTTCTTGCAAGTTGCAGGTGCCACAAGGTCAACAGAATGGCCGAAAATTGCATTGCTAGAGCCTAGAAGAAGAAAGGAAATCTGAAATAACATGCCTCAAATTAAGATATGGTTCTAGACACAATTGAACGGCAATATAAGATGCCTGTTGCTTAGACCCTAACATTTGGGGTTTGGAATAGGTTCATGGAACTCTTTGGGTAGGAGATGCTGCAAACCTAATATGCAAACAACAAAAGAGATGCTAGGCATGAAAAAATTGTTGAAGTATGTTCTTTATTTATCAGTTTGAACATCCCATTAATCTCTTAGATAGTTTATCAGAATCAAGTCAGTCATCTTTAGAGAAGTGCATGGCCAAATTGGAATAGACTATTACAGTTCCACCACACAAATGCATACACCCTAAATATAGATTATTTACCACAAGAGCTTTTACACATTGGAGGACGCTATTAAACTTATCACAAAGTTATTGTGGTCAAACAATCCCCAGCGTTTCTTTTATTATTCAGCTCATACTTAACAAATTTTTTAACAGTTTTACCAAGTCTATATAAATAAGTTAAGGAGTAATCAGCATGCAGGTTCCCAGGAAAAAGAAAAACAAAAAAAAAAGAAATTGAAAAAAAGAAAATACCACAATAAAAAATCCATAACAAAAGAAAGGATCAACATACTGGATTAGTTCTGACTGGGAAGGCACATCATCAAGCTGTCGCTTCAGCGATAGCACATCCCTTAGCTTAGCAGCCAGTTCCTAGGCAACCAAAATATAAGAAGGTCCCATTTTAACTTTCAGAAATAAACACTGCAACTTTTCCACATAGGCATAAAAAATAAGAAAACTTATTTAGTTGAGATGAAGATGAGATGATGTTGGGATGATAAAGAAAATTGAGAGTATATTTGTTACTGATCCATCACACAGCTTCATTGAAACATCACAATTTCTTTGTATGGAAAGAAAAGTGTAAGGAAGAAAAGGTTTGAACCAATCTTCGAGTAAAAAGTCCAGATTTCTTGGTGGCAAGTATTTTTAAATGAAACTGTGAATGTGCACCTCATTTACAATATAGGTAGTCTGTTTGTACTCCCATCTTATTTGTGGGGTCCACATGGGGATCATGCTTGACAAGCCCATCCCACTGATGAGTTGTTCTTTACCATAATGGCCATTTTAACAAAGACAAAAAACTAAAAGAAAATGAAAAAATAGTTCATTCTAATAATCCTAACCTCATCAAATTGGAATGAATTTTACGACGGTGATCATCCTATTTCGTAAAACTCAATCTTGGATTGTCCAACATGAATTCCATGTGGCCCACAAATAGGGACGAAAAACAGCTTTCACCCTTAAACTACACTAATTGATTATTTAATGACAAGTGGATCTAGAAGCGGTCCTAAAACCATATGCCAAGGTCCAACAATAAGATAGGTGCAGATATGGTTTCGGTGGTAATCGGAACAATAACTCTTTCGGTTTGTCTGAGTTCTTCAACAAATTGAAACATTTGGTCAAAACGAAACTGCTGACAGCACTCATAGGCTGAAAGATCATAAAATAATATGGATAACTCGAATTCTTCAGCCTAATCACATTTACAAATATGTATGATATATAATTACATATAGAAATATATATGGCTGTGACTTTCCATTTATAAGGAAGCAACTTAAATAAATAATAAATTCTTACACTCTTTGAAGAACGCCATTTCTCCATTGGATCACACAAAGAATGATCAAGATCACCAGAGTAGCCCTTGATTTCTTTACTCTTTGTTATCCTTTTCTCGAATTCAATAACCTCAGCATGCAAATCAGAACGTTTTTGCTCGCAATAAGACCTCAAATCAGATTCTTGCTTTTCCAAAGCCTGTGTCAAGACTTTGAAATGATGAGTTCCAAACAAAACATGTAATTTGTAAATGGTTCAAATGGGTAAGTTAGCAAGTCTTTTCTCCACATAACAACATACCTCACATTGAGATCAATCAAAAAAGAAAGAAAAAAAATTGTAGCATCATAAGAACCTAACAATCTCTTGTAACTTCAAATCAAAAGGACGAGAAGTAATGTAACTCCAACACAACATACAACAGGATCAAATCTAATCACTAAGTTTACATGGAAATGCTAGCAATGAGTAACTACTATATTTTTGTAGCCTTGTAGGAAATAATTATGGATATCCAATATGTAATTTCCTATGTTAGAACACACATAAGTACAAGTTGTTCTTCCTAGAACTTTCATAACATTCCATGCATAATTCACATAAAAGACATGTATCAGACCACAACAACAACTTCGTTGTACAACTCCAACCACATCATAGTTCAGCCATAAGGTAAGATCCTCCAACAACAGTTTCTTATATTCCTTATTTCCAATAAGTCTCTAGCTTACATTATGTGATAGGCTATCTCAACAGTAGTGAAAAATTTTGTTACTTTCTTTGTCTTATAAGTTACGCATTTAGTCATATGTAACTCCTCAAGCATACCAAAATTGGCTAGAATTCAATGAATTATTCATACGAAAAACAGTCTCCTTTTGGCACATTGGATATCTAAAATTAAATACCAGGTATACATTGAATCCTTTACCTGTACACTTACCTAGATAACTTAAATAAGGAATATTTTTCTAGTAAGATGTCCACTATTGTAATATAGGCAAACTGATAAAAAAAATATATCCATAAACAGTAGTTTGAGGGGACCTAGTATAAGGTTTGTTTTTTTCTTCTTTTCTTTTTGACTATTAGGTTAAACTAATGGTTGGGGTTGGTGGTTATTTGAACAGTTTAGTCACTGATGTAAGTATAGAACATGCACAGATGATAAAGAACTGACAGGATTCCATGTACAACATTACAAATTTAGAACTAAAAAGCTTAGAAGTTAGAACAACGAGTACACCTTCAATGATCCCAACAGCAATATCAATCTCTGCACTACATCATTGGCACCTCCCTTGTCAATCTTTTCATGCAGATGTTGCATCCCATTCAGAATGGTAGCCTTTTTCTGAAAATGGTGCATAGGAAAAGGCAAAAACACGAGGAACATCATGATGAACCAAAAGGTAAATCCAGTCCATCCCGCTTATAATACATTTTGGAATTGAAAAAACACTAAAGTAACCCTCAAAGGGGTTCGGTTTGGATTGGATAGCCAAGAAGTCATATTCTGAAATGTCAAAAATAAAAACAACTACAAAAAAATTCTTCCGTAAAATATTATGCTCTCAAAATTATTAACTCACCTTGTCATTCAAATTCACATGCAATATCTCTGTTGAATTTTTTGCATGATTCAACTCCTTTTCCAGCTGCTGGACAGTATGCTCCTCCTTCTCAATCTCATGTAAAACATAAGTAACCTATCCATTATGATGTTACCAATTTTGTTAAAGATACAATAATTTCGCAATAGGAGATATCACGTGAGTACAAGAAATAATGTCTTAAAATCATAACAAGATATAAAAAGTGGTATTAAAATCATCTCCACTAAAATTTCATTACCTCATCGGCGCCCTCAGCTTGCATTGTCAGAACGCGGTTAACAATCCAAGTTACAACAGGATCAATTGCACTCCAGTCAACTTCTTGAATTTGATCAGCTCGAAAAGGGTATGGACATTTCATCAATCTTAAAGCTTCTTCGATGATTTTCCCAATTACCTCACTGTATCTCCAATTCAATAAGAAAAATTTAGAGAATCAGTATAATCAGTCCAATTTTCAAGTTACTTCAAAATACATTACCAGATAGAAATACAAATAAATAAAAAATCCCCAACAATTGAGCATCTATTCACGAAAACTTTATGTTACTAATACACCCACAACATCAAATTACAGTAGCAAACAAATTACATACCTCCCAAATACCTCCTTTATTGTATACATTCAGAAACAAAGAATCAAAATGGATCTATTTTCTAATTAGTTTCAGTGAAAATTAAAAACCCAGACAAATTAAGAGAGTAGAATGTTGAAAACCCTAGAAATACAATCCTACCAATTGTCAAATGCTGACATAGTTATAGAATTCAAAGCATATACTAGCAACCGTTTTAAATAAACTGAAGAACATTAACGAACTCAACTGAAAGTCTAAAACAATCTCAAATAGTAGAGAGAGAGAGAGAGAGAGAGAGAGAGAGAGAGAGAGAGAGAGAGAGAGGCGTGGTACTTGCATTTTAATTTCTTCAGGGTTGGAGAGGAGACGGAATTCGGGGGCAGTGGGGTTGGTGGCAGAGATACACCAGGCTAGGCCACCGATGAGCTTGTCCTTGGCTGATTGATCTTCATTTAGGGCTCCGATATAACCGGCCGATACGAGAAGATCGACAATCGTCTGCTTTAGAGTTTTCGATGGATCCAACTCGGATTCCGCCATTTCTGGGTTGGCCGTTGGCTTGGAACTTTGTAACATTGCTGGATCGAACTTTCTTAAGTTCCCAACGTTCTCTCTCTGTCCTTGGTAGTTTGGGAAATGGACCGGATATTTACGCCTACTTTATTTTATTGTTGAAGAAAACTATTCTTATTACACTCTGGTTACACCCACGTGCAGCCGACTACACCGAAATGATCTTAGTTTACTTGTTTATTTATTTATTGAGAGGATTATCTCTTTATCATGTAAATCATATTCACAAAGACATTGCATTGCCTTCCGCTTGTGGGTTTGATGTCGAAAAGTGTTTCGCGCGTGACAAATTTATTTTGCGAGTTGGTATATTATACATCGCGTTATTATTAAAAAAAATAAGATTACATGTGGGTCGACTAGTGATGATGTATAGCCTGTTGTAATCTAGACGTTGATAAGAATATCATCACGAAAAATCAATCCTTAGATTATTTATACATGGACGCAGAAACACATGTAAGTGAAGTGTAAGAATAAAATAGGTATTAGGTGGGTACACTGGTAATTATGTATAGGCTGATATGATCTAGAAGTTGATGAGATCATTTTTACAAAAAATCAGCTCTTAGATCCACTCTATGCGATCCTATTTACAAGTGTAAACTAAGTGTAAATATATAAATAATATAACAGGACACATCGTATTTTTAAAAATATTAGTTAAAAAAACAGAAAACAACATGCATCACGTCCCCCTCTTTCTCTCTCTTACATTTCTCTTACTTTTTCTATCTCTCATTCATCCTTTTCTATCTCTTTTCTCTCCTTTTTTTTTTTTCTCTCTCAAACAAAACTGTATCTTTGGAATTGATTAAGAAGAAATGGGCATTTAGGGAAAAGAATAAAATAAACTTCTTTGTTTCTCTCTCTTACTTTCTTTTTATCTATTTTCTACCCATCCTTTCTTTTTATTTCTCTCTAGAAGACATCTGTCTGATAGTGGGCTTTTAAAAAAAATAGGGGTATTTTGGAAAACATAAAAAGTCACAGTGATGTTTTGAAATGAGCCGTTATGTTGGCTCGGCTCACCCACATAGGCTCGGCTCAAAGCCACCCTTTTTCTCTCTTTCTCTCTCCTCTTTTCCCTTAAATGGTTTAGCGATCACCCGACGTGGCTCGGGCTGCATTGTTTATCGGATGAGCCTCTTATATATATAGTAGAGATAAAATTTAACCTTTAATTAAAAGTTATTAGAAAATTAATAGTAAAATAGATGGTTGGATGATTACGATAACAATGTCCCCACCAACTAAAGTGAAATGCTATAGGAACCTTGGAATTGCACCTCAAACAATACCTCAGATTATAAAATTCAACTTTAGACCGAAGTTAGACCCCCACACTAATTTTATAATCTGAGGTATTTTTTGGAGATTTTGAAGAGGAAGTTAAAAGAAAAATATGAGAAGATGGAGAGAAGAATAAAAGAATGAGATGATGAGTGAAAGGTGTATGAAAGCACCGGACGAAGAGATTGAACAGCAGAATGCGGAGCGAGAGAAGCGCATGATGGAGAGTGTGGAAGAGATGATTGGCGGCGGCCAAAATGTTGTCGCTAATAGAGCAGTCTTTTGCAGCGGCAAAGCTTGTCACAAAAAAAAAAAAAAATTCCTAAAAGAAATAATTAATTTATAAATCTATATAGCCACCTTTAGCATCAAGAAAGTTGTCACCTGCTGCAAAAACCATATTTGGACGAAATTTTGGGCTTTTTGCGACGATTTTGGCTGCCCTAAGAACTCATTTTTTTAGGAGTGATCTTTTTTTAATTCAACACTCATTTTCTGTTTTTCTAATTCTTTTTCTAATGGTTGATTTTTTTTTTCAGGGTTTTTGAATGTCGGTGTAATGTCAAGTTAATTCCTTTGCTGTTATTTGATCTAATGGTTGATTTTATTTTTTATTTTTGAACAAATGGTGTGTTATTTTAACCATATTGTCATCAAATTTTGTTTAGTAAAGGTGGGACTATTTTCCAAAGTACAAATATGTTCTCCAGCTAGCTTTCTCAAGCTCCTGCTCTATTTGCGAAAGCTCCAAACGGCTAGTCTCTTGTCCTTGCAAAATCCTTATCTAAAGTTGTTGTACATTTCTTATCTAAAATTCCCCATCCTATATATTTGTTTTACCGAACAAAAAAATATCAATCCATGAACAAGAAGTATCACCAAACGTGTACAATATGCATGCCCCCACATTATTTAACCAGTAAAAAGTAAAAAACCTTAAATTAGGTTCAAACTTTTTTTTAAAGGAAAAAATTAGAAAAAGATAAAAAAGATTAATTAATTAAGTTTTCATGATCTCAAAGTACAGCTCCAACGTAGATCTGATCAAAATCATTCTCCTTTTATTATTCCAGCGAAGTCCTCGAGAGAATTATCAGCGCCACGGTTGGAGTAGAAGAAGCTAAGGAAATCCTTGTACTGGAAGGGACGAAAGAGTAGAGGATGATCTTCATCAACCAATTCCATTGGTACTTCCACCACTGCTTCCATCTTCGGTTCCGCAAATAACGCGTAAGAGTACCTCTCTTTCGATCTTCTCATCATCACCTGGTGTTTTGCTGCATGTACTCTCCCGTTGCTCCAGGCCTACATATTTAAAATAACAGACTTTACCAATTAAACTAGATAATCGAAACCTATAAATTTATAGGTCGTCTTTGAGTTATATTATGAAAAGAGGAGACCAAGATTGACATATAAATTTAACTTTGAGGGCTAGGCCGACGAAAACAGAATTATCACGCCTTGTTGCGACGGTAGTGGAAGCCACTTGCCTTCCTTAGAGAGGATCTCGAAGGCTTCTACATCTTCATATAGTATTGTTAGGATGTTCTTATCAGAATGGGTGCCAAGACCGACAGTTGAGTCGTCGTTTGTAGTTATGCATTTCATGACACGGAGGTATTCTTCTAATTAGCTTTGTAGTGAAATGAAATAAAACTAGTTTTGTGGTGCCCTTCATTGAAGGGGCACTTTTTATAAAAATTACTTTTAATTGTCATTCACTTGCTCTAATATATATGATGAAAAGATTACGTTACCCGTGTTAAAGCATCGAAATATCTATTTTTTTTTTAATATAAGTCAATTATTTATAATGTAAATTTTTTTAACCCACACCTAAGAGAGAGAGAAAGAGAGTTTTTAAAACCTAATGGTCAATTATAATATATATAGATAGATATACATATATATTTTCACATTAAATTATAAAAGTTTTTAAAAACTAAAATACTTAAAAAACCACATGGCCCAATATATGAAAAATATATATTTTCGCACTAAATAAAAAAAAGTTTATAAAAACTAAAATACTTACAAAAATAACCCTTACCCCTTGTCCCAAATTTGAGGTTAAAGCAAGGGATTTGAGGGACCAGCAAAATTTATAACGCACGGCACAAAGATATTTAAATTTGTATCCATTTTTATATATATTTCAATATCCATGATTAACTATTACAATCATGTGGGGCCATATATATAATATATATATTTATATTTGTTTAAGCATTCAATTTTAATTAGTTATTTTTTTTACATTCTTTTTATTAAACTAATTTTTAGTTAATAATAATTTTTTAAAAATATTTACCCGTGCTTAGCATACATGCTTGTATATATATATTTTAATATATTAGGCCATGTATTTCTAATGTAGTTTTTTTAACCCACACCTAAGAGGTAATGGTTATGTTAACCCAAGGTTTCATTTATATATATATATAGCCGACCCACCGATTCCGATAGATTGAGTCGATTCTAACCTTGATTTGTTGCAAGGTCTAATTGTATTATATAAGTAATAGTTTGATATGAACCTTGATCTAATACATTCTTTTTCTCTTCGAAAGCTATCTTTTGTTCCCATTTGCATGTGCTTTTCTTGTCCCCACGTTGGTTTTGACTTGTGGGGTTCACATAAACTCTAACCGACTGATTTTTGGTGATATTGTTCTTCTTGCTATATAGATCATTCGAATAAAAAATCAGCCATTTCTAAAACTTCTAACCTCAGTAAAAGTTGATCGAAAATAAACGGTGAAAGAATCATCTTTTAATCGAATAATGAACATTTGATTTTTCAATCAACTTTTGATGATGTTATATGTCTTAGAATAAATTGGGTTTTGGTGAGAATAATCCATATGGCGAGGTAGATATTCTCAAAAAAAAATCAGCCATTCGCTTGACTCCATGTGGGCCCCACAAAGCAAAATCAGCTCGAAAGCAGTTATGGGGTCTCCATAGTCTAATTACGAAGATTTT
>MVGT01004391.1:1894-39394 GCA_002174775.1 Macleaya cordata | reverse complement strand
GCAAAAAAGCCTTTAGACCACGGTTTTAAAACTGTGGCCTACAGATCTTTCTGGTGTGGTCTGCTTTGTGATTAAAAGAAAAAGATTAAAAAAGAACAGTAAGAAACCGTAGTTTAAATTATAACTTATATCACAGTTTTGATTGAGCAATGTGCTCTAAAGTAAGATATTAAAAACAGTTTACAAAAACTGTGGTCTTTAGTTTGAACCGTGATTTCTTTTCATAGCATTGGTGTACCTATTAGCATTCAATTCGGGAAAAATATTAGAATTCAAACCTGAATTTTTTTTTTTTTTTTAAATATGTACAAAGTAATCAGATTTTACATTCAATATATCGTAGGTCTCTAATTGTGATTGGAGTAAAATTAGGAAACAATAGTTAGCTTCTATGCTAGCTAGAGTTGTAAGCTATAAATAGCCCTTTAGTTTACATAATTTTTTATTTTTGAGCTCACTTTTGAATATTAGAGAATTGGTTTTGCCATAGTTATCGTTGATATCTTATTATCGTTACATACTTTTCCTCTTGGATTAGAGTTGTTCATTAATGAAAATTACAATCTAATACAACACTATTGAAATTGAAGAATGTACTAGTGATGCGGCCAACAATCGCTTATTGGATTGGTTGGCATCCCTATTCATGATAAAGGAGGTTGTGAATTATAAACCCCACGTCTGTGTAGGTTTGAACTATATTAATTTATATTTCTTTATATATATAGATACTAAATAAGACTTAAGTTGTCGTTGGTGGTTTTTTTATGTTCGTTGGTGGTGATCCCTCTTTATTTTTTGGTGAAAATATTTATGTTGGTTTCTCTACAATTCTCACATGCCCACTGCGGTATATCTATATCTTTGTAACCTGGACAAAAAAGAATGGACTTGGGAAGTAGGGATGGCAACTGATTGCTAGGCCTAGACTTTGGTCAAGTCTTAATAACCAAAATCCAAAAACCTGGCCCAAGTTCTAAACCCGGTCAACAGTCATCTTCAGGCTTGATCGATCTGATTGGACCGAATCAAATCAACTAAAGCTTCACACCCAGGCAAGTTTGCGCTTGGCCGTGTGTCAAAACACTCATTTCGAGCCTGCTCATTCAAATCCTCTGGGCCAGGGCCCAGGGTTGAGCATATGGACTTATTAATTTTGCCATCACCAAGTTTGGGTTTGGCAGGGTGTTTAAGGATATTTTTTATATTATTATTATTTTTTGACAGGAAGGTCTATTGCCACAATGATAAAGTGAAGATCACCGCCACCTATTATATGGGTCAAATTTAGACCCTGCTTGGTATGCAGAGAAAATTTGCAGAATGCAAATTACCAAAGTTGTGGTAGTGGTAATTTGCATGGACAAACATGGCCATAGGTATCTTAACTAGCAACGGAATACCATACCAAGCAGCTGATTTATCAATTTGACAGGGAATTGACAGGGAATAATTACAGATGCGAATTTTCCCTGCATACCAAACAGAGCCTTAATAGTAAATCAGAATCGAAAAGATTTGAATTCAACACCACCCAAATTATAGGAAGGCTGCACAACTATTGGGCCTTTGTGTTCTTATATTAAAAGAAGAAAAAGTCAGGACTGCAGTTGAATTAATTAAATTTGGTATCTCTCAATCTATCATTAATTAATGATGGAAAATTAAGAAAAGTCAACGCTCTTTTAACAAATTAAGAAATTGATTAAGCCCTAGATCCCTCATCAAAAGGAGTAATTAGTACATCTCTTAATCCTTTTATTATTATTATTATTATTATTATTATTATTATTATTATTATTATTATTATTATTATTATTATTATTATTATTATCTCAAGCTTGGTTTGCAGTACGATTACGTTATAGTTTGTTTGGATGGAGAATTCTAATTAAGAATTTTGTGAGGACTAGGAATTTGATGGAAAACTAGTTATATTTAAGCAGGGCTCTTTTCTCGATCAAGGTGTTTCCATATACTCTGATCGTCGCCCAGAAAATTTGGTGATAGGAATGCCTGATAGATCTTACTATAGATTTGTTTAAAGTGCCTTTGTTTCCCTGCAGTAAGAATTTTTCTTTTGAACTGTAATCCTTTTTGTGTTCTTAGGTGTCTGTTCCTATTTGGACTAGGCTCCTCTTTCTGGATCTCTTTATATAATTTAAGTTATGGTTGGCAAAAAAAAAAAAACTAGTTTTCCACTAAATTCCTAATTCCTACAAAATTCCTACTTAAAATTCCCATCCAAACAAACCATTACATTTTGTCTGTATGTTACTTCTAATAATTCATACTTTACACTTTTTTTTATCTTCTTTTATACAATACTAGCTCAACTAACACATCAACCTCATGAATTACGTGGGAAACTCGCTACCATTGATGGCACCATCTTGATTAGTAGTACTAGTCAAACCCATATTTTGCATCTATACGTTCCACTTTTTCGTAGGCATCTATACGTTTGTCTTCAATCTTTTTTTTTTTCTTTTTTTTTTAAAAAATTAATTGTACGCTCTAAAATATTATAGAAAAAAAATATACTTTCTATAAAGAAATTAATCGACCGAATATAGCAGCTTGTATACACAAAAAGGTAATTTAGGTATACAAAATTAACACGTCATCTACGTGAATACAGAGAAAACAGGAGGGTTTCCACGTTTTTCGTGATGGTTATTTATATGTATATATTGGGTTCGGACAGGTTCTTTCTTTAACTAAGCTCGAGCTTATGCCCAAATATTTCTGACCGAGTCCAACCCAAAGTCGAATTGGACGGATTCAACCAGTACAACTTTCAGCTCTATCTGTGGATCTCTAAGGATTGTACATTCGAATTGGGAGAGTATCATTTTTTTGTAACACTGTACAGTGCTCTATTTTTGTACTGTGACACATCCTCTCTTCAACTGTGCGCTTCTCCTTTTATTAATGAAATTTAACATTTTCCTTAAAAAAAATACATATTCAAATTAGGTCAATACAAAAAAAATAAAAAATAAAAAAATTAGGTCAATATGCACCGTAAAATGTGACCTCCACTTCTATATATAAATACTAATTAGCAGGAATCACATGTGAATATAATTGTATTATATGGAAGAGGCATAAAACCTTACGTACATGAACTACATATTTCTTCGTCAATGTGGACCCTACATAGATTATATATTTCTTCCTCGATCATAAATTAACTTTTAAATTATCTCTGTGAAACTTATAAAAACCATATAAAAATATAGATCTGCCTCTACCCAGTAATTCAACTTAGAATATATTAATTGATAAGCAAATATAATATTTGTGATGTATTTACCCTTCAAAAAAAAATAATTGTGATTTATATAACTCGAGGAGTAGATGAGAACCAGTTATCATGACCTTGGAGACCATAATTAAAGTGGGTGGTAATTAAAAGATATATATTTGGATTAATTGTATATTCTTATGAATTATAAAAGTTCAAGATGCTCACCTCACAAAATGGAAGTCGAGCGATCGATCCTCCTGATGGCCACTCCCACAATAAGATTTTAATCAGTTGTGTGTGGATAGGGAGGTCTACTCACACCTTAGGGACTAGTCCGGTGCTCTAAGAGACCCAGATACCCTTAATCTCAAAAAAAAAAAGTTCGAGTATCAATTGATAATGCCAGACTGCCCAATCAATGGATAACTAAAAGGAACTGCGGAATCATTTTTTTCAATTTCAAATCTACATATAAAGATACAGATTCTTGATTCCTAGTTAACAACAATGCAACTATGCTTTCCCAATTTTCCATTATTATTATTATTATTATTATTATTATTATTATTATTATTATTATATGAGGGAGGTTATTGCACTCCCTCTTAGAACGCCTCCTTATAACGCCCCTACATGTGGAGCCCACATACTATGCATTTAGAGGTTGATTTTTTTAGAAGATGTTCCCTTTGCTATGTATTTCGTCATATTCAAAAATCAATTCGTTCTAAAATTTTTAACCCTAAGCCTTTAAAAATTGGTAACTATTTAGTAATTATTTGAGGGGCCAAATAGTGACCAATTTTTGAGAACTAATTTGAAGGGGTTAGAAGTTTTAGAACGAGCTGATTTTTCAATATGATGATATATACAGTGAAGAAAATATCATCTAAAAAAATCAGCTCTTAGATGCATCATATGTGAGCCCCACAAGCAGGAGAGTTATAAGGGGGCATTCTAAGAGGGGGTGCAATAACCTCCCTCTTATTTTATTTTTATTTTTTTTGCAACGGGACTATTGAGCATTGGGTCTCACTTGTTATTGATTGATAGTTATATATATAATTTTTATAAGAAAAAATAATAGCATAAATTAGTCTTTTTGTTAGACTTTGAATTTTATGTTGTTGAGAAATAATGCATGAGCGCGCACTTCTATTTACAGAAGGTCTTGGATTCAAATCCTGGCGTCATCACTGTTGTCCCTAGTAATGCATGCAGGCATGACGTGCCTTGATTACTTAATGTTGTAGTCCATGTCAATTGAAATAAAATTGATAAAAGTAATTTAATATCAATGTAAATAAAATATATTGACCCTTGATTAATTCATATCGGCCATACACGTGGCTTTAATTGACGATTTTGAATCCTAATTTTCACATCAATAATATTAATTTTTTAATTAATAACTATATGGATTACCCAACGATAACGCTAACTATCAAATCAATTGCATTAAATTTCTTAAAACCATTAATAATTTTTCTTTCATTTTAGCTTAAATAGTTTTCAAAATGTGGTCCATACTTGTTTTTTCGTAATGTTGATGGCTACAAGTAAAGATATAAGAGAAGCGCCTCATTAACAACACATAAAACACTGCCACCAACAAACGAAGAATGCCCCATAAATACATCAGAAAAAAGAATAAAAAACGCAATTATGAAAGGAAAATGAAATATTAATGCCACACAATTTTATAACCCCACTATAGATATTGAACCAAAATGATACATAGCACAATTTTGAGATTTGATTAGTTGTAGTATGTGGTACATGTGTTTTGTACAAATTCTTGATTTCTGTTTTTTTGTTCGATGGTCATAGTAGTCTTCCCCCATTTATTTTCTTTTTCTTTTCAGGCCCCCAAAGCAATCACTGATTGCCTAGAAAAGCTAATGACAGACTTTCTCTGGGCTAAGAAAGTTGGCAAGAGCGGTTATCATTTGGTGTTATAGGAAGATATCTGCAAACCAAATAACTCCAACCAATAAACGTAGCCCTCTTATCGAAATGGGGTTGGAGGTTTAGCACCGAGAAGGAACAACTTCAGTTCGATTGAGAAAAAATACGGCCCCTCCCCTTCTATATGGTGTCCTGAACAGGTAAAAGCAACCTATGGTCATTCCTGTTGGAGACACATCACTGTTTGTTGCGCATCAACCATATTACTTTCCTCCTTAGCCATCTATGATGGCTCTCAAGTGTCCTTCTGGCACGATTGTTGGACTGGTCACCGCACTCTCAAGGAAGTCGCTCCTACGCTCTACAAAATTTCCTCCAACAAAAATGGATCAATCTCTGAATTCATCACAGAAACTCCCTCGGATACCGAATGGAATCTCCTCTTCAACAGAGACATACGTCAACAAGAGCTTCAACAACTGGCCACCCTCCTACAGCTCATAGGAACTTCGCTGCCTACTTTAGACACATCACAGGACTACTTCAAGTGGTCTATCACAACCTCGGGCTCCTTCACGGTGAAGTCCACCTACGACCACCTTATGAACTCATTAGTAGGAGATTTTCCAAATAGGCTAATCTGGAATCCAATTTCATCAAAGATTAGCTTCTTCATGTGGACTGCGTATCTCAACAAAATCCTTACAATCGACAATCTGAAAAAATGCGGTAACTACATGGCTAATGCTTGTTACTTATGTCTTCGCGCTGAAGAGTCCACCGATCATCTACTCATACACTGTCAATACTCCCATATAATTTGGCTAGAAATCCTCCCTCGCAGTGGATGGTGTTGGCCCTTCCCGGATACCTTCGCAAACCTTATCCATGGATAGTTTAGTAAAGGATTGTCACATGCTAGGAAGATTTTTCTGGAGCTTTATCCCAGCAGCAATATCATGGTCACTATGGAACGAGCGTAACCATTGAATTTTTTATGGAAGAGCACTGTCTTCATATGACCTCAGCATTCAAATCAAAACTCTATTGCATTTCTGGGTCTCAAACACATATCGAGACTTCAAAACACATTTGGATATCTGTATTTTCAGCTGGGACTCCCTTTTTGTATAAACTTTTGTTTAGGTTAGGCTGATCATTTTTGCAAATCTCTTGGTCCAAGCCTGACGCTTCTCTCAGGAAAATCCCATTCTATTGGTTTTCCTGTTTCTGTTATTATTCTCTTATGCAATTTACCTTTTCATGCTAAAAAAAAAATATTAGTCTTCCCCACTATTTTGAGATTTGATTAGTTGTAGTATATTTCTTATTTATTGGGTTCTAATCATCCTATAAATTTATTTTACCGACCAAAAAAAATAAAAAAAATCAAACGAGGAAAAAGAAATAAAACCAAATGTGTACAAAAGACATGCACCACATTAAGTTCAAAAAGTAAACAACCATAACTAGTGTATTTGGATGTAAAATTCATGTTTCCCAAGGAAAATATGAGTCCTTGGAAACATAAATTTTTGGTTTGTTTGGCAACCATAAAGGAATTCATGGATTTATGAATCCTTGGAAGCTTAAAACTTTTAGTTTGTTTGGCTGACATTTAAATCTAAAGAAAATCTCTATTTTGTTGTTTTAATTTTATGGGGTGTAATCTGCATTGAGTTGGGTAAATACATAGTGAATCCTTAGTTTAGAATTTCAGCAAATTCTAAGGGGGAGGTGGAACTTTAAAACAGGGATTTGCTGGAATATATATTTCCTTAGGAAACAAGTTTCCAGGGATTCTTGGCAGCCAAACAGACCAGGAAAATATGAATCCCTGGTCCCCACTGAATCCCTACCTTGGAATCTCCCTTCTAAACAAACCATTAAATTAAGTTCTAGTATATTTCGTAGGGACCAAAAATTTATTAAAACACTAGCTAGTTTGATTTCTCATAAGTTTTTTCTCCCTACAATCTCCCATCGATCCAAACAGACTATTCAAATATATTTTAAGAAAAAATAAAAACAAAACCAAAAAAAGAAAAAGAAAAGAAAGATAAAAACGATTAATTAAGTTTATTTCACAACCATTTATTTTGCTCATCATCTTTATTTTCTAGATTACTAAACATTGATGAAAACCCCTAACACGCACACATATAGCTTAAGGAATAACACGTAGGATATCGATGAGCAGCAAAATTAAATGAAGTAGACTAGATGATCATATATATATATATGATCGATATCATTCTCCTTTTATTATTCCAGCGAAGTCCTCGAGAGAATTATCAGCACCACGGTTGGAGTAGAAGAAGCGAAGGAAATCCTTGTGCTGGAAGGGACGAAAGAGAAGAGGGTGGTCTTTATCAACCAATTCCATTGGTACTTCCACCACTGCTTCCATCTTCGGTTCCGCGAATAATGCGTAAGAGTACCTCTCTTTCGATCCTCTCATCATCACCTGGTGTCTTGCTGCATGTAATCTCCCGTTGCTCCAAGCCTGCATATATACATATAAAACAACAGATATTACCAGCTAAGCAATAATCGTGACCCATGAATTTATAGTTAAGGACTTTAATAAGATGAGTTATATCGAAAAGTGGAGACTAATATTAATTGACATATATACCTTGAGGGCTTGACCGACGAAAACAGTGAATACGCCTTGCTGTGACCGTAGTGGAAACCACTCGCCTTCCCTAGAGAGGATCTCGAGGCCTTCTACGTCTTGATATAGAATCGTTAGGATGTTGTTATCAGAATGGGCACCGAGACCGACAGCTGAGTCCTCGTTACTATGGGTAGTTTTGTATTTCATGACACGGAAGATGACCTCGCTCTCCTCAATGTTCGAATCGCAGTGTTTTTCAGCTCCATAGCTCTCGAAAACCATTTTTCGAATAATTTGCTCTAGTTCTTGCATCATTTTGCTCATTTGGTTGAGTGTTTGGCTAGCACAAGTTCATATCAAACGAACCCAATTAATCAATAATTCAATTTACAGTTAATTTGCAACGCATTTTTAATAGATTATAAAATTTTAAAATAAATTGATTTTCGAATATAATAATTTATATAGTGATGAGGAAAACAAATAAGATGTCAGCTGTAACCTAGAGCTTTTCACCCAGGGAATTTAAAGGTTGAAGATGATGCAAGGACTTTTAACTTTGAATTTTTAAGAACATCAATCCAACTTTGTGCGAAATCCCCAACAGTTCGATCTAATTGAATCCAACGAAGCAGGATCACTCGTCCAATAAAGAAGGGTGTCTAGCTTGGTCATTTACAACATAAAATGGTATTTTAGTCATTCTAAAATGAAAAACGACGTCAGTATTAAGTTTGTGGGCATCTAACTCAAAATTAATTGGCAATTACTGGAGTGCCCAGGATCATTATATGTTGAATTTGCTAGGCTCTCATTATCCCATGTAGGACTAGTTTCAACACGCAGAGTTAGAAATCAAAAAAAAGAAAGAAAAAAAAAAATGAATTGTGTGAATTGGAAACTTGGATAATTACCAGAAGGCTGGGTTTCCTTTGTTGGGCCACATAAGGTCAGTGAAGGCTTGAACCTGATCGAGATTGTGCGAGTCCTCGATGCCTAAACTCTCGTACAAAGGAAGGGACCTCCCAATGTAGCCATAGAAAGGCTTAATGCTCTTGTTCTTTTGTTTAGTCTCAAGGGGAAGATCAAACAAATCCTTCAACCCCACAAACATCTCATCATGTAGTTCCATAGGAATTTTTTCATACACCACCTGAAAATATCCATACTCTTCACAAGCTTCTCTCACTTCTTTACATAATTTCTTCCATCCTTCACTCCCTTCCTCTAAATCTTTAGGGTTTTTACTGAAATCAAGACATGGGATTCCACTCTCAAAACCCATCTCTCTCTCTCTCTCTCTTTCTCTCTCTAGATCTCTCTCTCTCTCTATATAGGCATGTATATAATGTATGGATATATAGGAGCCAGAGAGGGATCGAGAGAGGCCAATTTAGAAATAAAGACTTGTGAGGAGTTCGTCTTTGTACTTTCTTTCTGACATGGATTCTCTATCCTACTTCATGGCTCATGGATTAATGCACAACGCCAAAATAAAGTCCTAGTACTACCTAGAAGATAATATAAGGAGACACTTTTGTTCACACTATCTTGTAGCGTTTATATGGAGATGATCGTAAGGCTGAATTTTTTATTGTAAAATCGTCTACTCGTCGCTTTGAAACTTTTAGGCCCATCAAAAAATTTGATAAAAAATCAAAGCAAAGAAAAGATGCATGTCGAGGGACGGAGCCACCTTGAAACCTAGGGGGGGCCTGGCACCCCAGCCTCAAGGTACTAGGATTGATTTTATGTAGAATAATATATAAAAATAAATTAATTTTATTATTGGCCCCTGCACAAAATTTTTTAAACATTTTGGCCCTTACAACTACAAAATCCTGGCTCCAGCGCCCCTGTGCATGTCTAAAGACTGATGTGAGAATAAATGTTTTAAAAGGNATTAGAAAAGGGAGGTGGTGTTCTTTCAAAAATTAATACACTACATTGTAATTTTATATAAGGGGCCTTCTAAGCATTTTTATAATTTTGTAAGTTTTTTTTTTGAGGGAAATAATTTTGTAAGTTAACTTAAGGTTTGTTTGAATGGAAGATTTTAAGTAGGGATTTTGTGGGGACCGAGAATTTGGTGGAAAGCTAGTTAGATTTATAACATGATTTCTAACTAGTTTTCCACCAAATCTTGATCCCCACAAAATCCCTATTTAAAATTCACCATCCAAACAAACCATTATATATTTTATACTAGGAGGAGCCTGCCGTACTGGCAATTTTCTTTTTATAATTTTAAAGTTTTTATTTTTTATTGAGAAAACGACCAAATAGTCCTTTTTCCCAAGTACTACAGTTTGATCCCAACTATTTTTTTTGTCTAAAACATCTTTTGGTGACTACTTTTTTACTGTTTAGTTCTTTTTTTTAACAAAAAATAAAATTTTAGTCTTTTGCTGAAACTACGTGTTTTACTTGTATGTATTATCAAATTTACCCTTCGTTCTTAATTTTTAAAGGTGGATAGCTGTAGAGAGAAAAAATTTGTTATTTTTTATTTTAAATCTTTAAAATGCTATATCTTCTAAACCATAAATCAGCTTTTGCTAAAATTTATATTTTTGGAAAGCTTTCGACGAGATCTTCAAAACTAGACCAGACAATAGTAATTTTGTTCAATTTTTTTTTGAAAGGCATGCAAATATGAATTTGTATACTTTAAAGTGTTTCTAGAGTTATTGCATATATACATATAATTCTATGCAAATTGTGTGGCTGTATTTTAAAAAAAAAATACTGATCGAAAGTTATAAATGTTATTTTAAACCTAAATCTGTATAAAAACATTCAAAATTATTCCTTTTTTTTTGTTTAAAGTCATGCAAAATATTTTTAACAACATTTTGCATACTTCGTAATATAATTTTTTTTTAAAGAAAAAATATTGTTGACTGGTCTCATTTTAAAGATCTCAATGTAAGATTTTCAAAAGTATAATTTTTTATGAAAAACTGATTTGTATTTTAAAAGTTATTATTTTTTATTTTAAAAATAAAATAAAAAAGTTACTTGGTGCTTACTGCTTGTGTATTTATTACTAGGGTATTTTTGTCCATCAAAATACACATGTATAGTTTTTCACCTTTTGGGACTAAACTGTCATAATACTTTTAGCCGGGACTGAATTATCATATTACTCCTCAAATAGGACTAAACCGTTGTTCCCTCTTTGAGAATATTAAAAAAGAAACAATACATAAGAGGGACATCCAGCCAAAAACCCCTAACAGAAAATAAGAGGTCCAAAAATCCTAAACCAAAGAAAAAATCATTTGCGGTAGCTAATTTTAAAGTTTTGATGGGAACTAATTTTAAAGTTGTTAGTTTTAGAAATCCTCATACACCATTGACAAACGAGTGGGTTTTGTAAATCCTGAAAAAGATTTAATCACTTATAATTCACTACAAATTCGCAATTATATCATCTCAATGTGGACCCATGACAAGATTTTTAGGGGGTTTTTTTTTATGACCGAAGGTCCGAGTAACCCTATGTTAGTTTAATCTATAGTAAATATGAAGTCGGATTTGAAAGTAATAGTATCTCTATCAACTCATTCCGAGTGGAAGCAATACGAATTATTATATGTTATAAAATTAGTCACATACGTAGATGTATTTGGTTGAGATTGTCTGTTTGAACAGACTGTGATGGTCTCACTTCTTTACCGCAGAGTTTTTAGAGTAGTACGTGCACCCCACGCTACACAGCGGTTGGTTGAATACTAGTACCTACTTTTTTTTTTTCCAGATATGCAGTAGAAATAAAAATATTATTTGAGATGGTACGTTTGGGCAGTAACTCACCTAATTAAGACAATAAATTTAACTTTTTTTTAATCTAGCTTTGAAAACTAATGAACATTAAACTAATTAATTGGACAAGAACCATTAACATTGAAAACTATTGTCAATGAATGCAAAAAAAGAAACACCATTAAAAACGCTTAAAAACTACTTCAAGTGGCATACAAATGAGATAAAAAAAAAACCTAAAGAATACGAAAGAGAAATCGTCAATTTGCAAGAATTGAAGAACACCAAAATAACTCTCAACTAATGAGAAAACTCAATTATCATTAAATCAAAAACTGTATTCAATTGTAATTGTCTACTACATCTCCTTATATAATAATAAGAGTTCCCTAATCTTATTAGAATTGTAATTGAAAAGAAACTTCTAATATAACATGGAAACTACTAAATAATAATAGAAAAAAGTACTCAAATAATAAAAATTACTAGCTAAAATTTAAAAATTACTAAATTCTTAATTAAAGCTAAAATTTAATATGGGCCCATGAAATCTGTCCTGCATCATTATTCAAGGTGGAGATGAATTATGTCAAATTTCACAAAAATATTTTGACGTCAAAAAGTCCTTTTTTCATTGAGCAGGGGTTTGCTAAGAGAAGAAGTCCCCGTAAAAAAGTCATTATGTTTTTAATCTTTTTTTATAAATTTAATCCCTACTTTTATGACTTTTATGTCCAAAACTAAGGACTAAAAATATAATGACTTTTTTTCCAAAACCCCAAAACTTATAGAAAATGTAAAAAAAATCCCCAAAAAAAGTCATTATATTTTTAATCATTTTTTATAAATTTAGTCCCTACTTTTATGACTCTTATGGCCAAAACTAAGGACCAAATTTATAAAAAAGGACTAAAAACATAATGAATTTTTTTGCAGGGACTTTTTTCTAAAACCCCAAAACTTATAGAAAATGTAAAAAAAGTCCCTAAAAAAAGTCATTATGTTTTTAATCATTTTTTTATAAATTTAGTTCCCTACTTTTATGACTTTTATGTCCAAAACTAAGGACTAAATTTATAAAAAAGGACTAAAAACATAATGACTTTTTTTGTAGGGACTTTTTTTTTCTAAAACCTCTTAAACAATAATATCTTTGTTATTAATTTTTTATTAAAATTATCCATTCCCCAATCACAAATTCTATCATGGGCTTTCGTGGATCGATCACACTGATTTTCACTTCAGATTAGACGATTGCATCATTAATCAGGATCACCATGCCATTATTACCTATTTAAATTCCTTATTTTGTACATTTTTAACTTAATTGACGAACATATATATTATTTGAGGCCATTTCAATTTAATTAGAAAGCCAAACATTCGTTGAAATAGGGTTCTTTTTATTAACTTACGGTACAAATAAAAACATGCACATATAATTTAATGAACTAAATTAAGGACATGATAATTAAGAGATTTATTTAAGTAATTGATCTCAATTATTAACTGTTCCAGCGTAGGCCTCAAGAGCATTCTCGAGATCATAGTTATGGTAGAAGAAGTGAACGAAATCCATGTACTTGAAAGGTCGATAAAGGAGAGGATGGTCTTTGTCTATCAATTCCTTTGGAACTTCAACCATTACATCTTCCTTTGCTGTTGAAAACAATCCATAAGTGTACCTCTCTTTCTCTCTTGATCTCAATATCACTTTGTGTTTTGCTGCATATGCTCTTCCATTGCTCAAAGCCTACATGTATTTTTTTTTAAAATACATTAATATTAGTTCAATTAATTATAACACTCTTTTAATTTTTTTTTTTTTTTGCCTAAATCAATGAACTCATTAATAAGGAAAAGAATGATCCAAAGACAAAGGCCAGGCCCAGGACAGGGCCAAGACAAGGCCCAAAAGAGGAAATAAAACCAAAAACTGGCCCAACGGAATGGACACCTATCCCGCATCACGAGGGAAACCAACCATCCAAACTAGGTTGGCACATAACGCCCCCACAATCACCTGCCGTTCATAACAAAAAGAATGATACAAAGACAAGGGCCAGTGCCAAGACAAGGCCTAAAAACAATATTTGAGATAAGGAAGACATACGTACCTTGAGTGTTTCTCCGACCAAAACCGTGAATGTGCCTTGCCGCGGCGACACTTGAAACCACTCATCGCCTTCCTTCGAGAGGACCTCGAGGCCTGGTACGTCTTGCTGATATAGAACTGTTAGGATGTTTTTATCTGTATGGCTTAGTAGACCCATGGCCGAGTCGTCGTTGCTATGGCAGGGAGCATTGTATTTTATGACACGGAAAATACAATCGCTGTTTTTTACGTTCGAATCATAGTAATTTTCGATTTTATAGCTCTCGAAAATCATTTTTCGAATAAGTCTCTCTAGTTCCTGCACCATTTGACTCATGCGGTTGACAGTTCGGCTGCCATGCACCACAAGATTAAATGAAACAAAAAATGGAATTTGAATGTAGTAGTACTGAAGAAGTACTTGTGTATTCGATCATGTAGTATATACCTCTGTATATAAAGTAAGTACTGGTATTTTATATGAGACGAGTGTTGGGTGCAGGCATAGCTACAAAAATGATGTTTTTATGCGAAGGTCTTTTTGCCACGGTTTGTCAAGCCGTAGCAAAAATGCCTTTTTGCTACGGTTATGTACATGCTGTCGCAAAAGCAACCATTTGTGACGGAGCCATCACAAAGGGCCAACAATAGGGACAGTGTATGACCGTCGCTATAGACTCCATGTACACACATGTTTCTATTGTTTTAAAGTTATGTTGCGACTTGCGACAAACAGATCCCTCAACGCAGAAAATGAAATGCATGGGAGCGCTTGAATTAAGTTTTGAGTGTTTTTGGGGTTAAGGTTGAGAGAGCCAAGAGATCAGTTGAATTACCAGAAGGCCGGGTTTCCCTGGGGCCACATAAGGTCTGTGAAGGCTCTAGCCATGTCGAGGATGGGTGCCTCTTCGATGCCTAAACTCTCATACAAAGGAACAACGTCGGACTCGCCTATGTATCCAGAGTAAGGCTTAGAACTCTTATTTTTCTGTTTAGTTTCAACTGGAAGATCAAACAGTTCCCTCAACGCCATGACCATCTCCTCATATAGCTCCACAGGAATCTTATCATACACTACCTGAAAACATCCATAACCCTCACAAGCTTCTCTCACTTCTTCACATAAATTCTTCCACCCTTCACTCCCTTCTTCTAAATCTTTAGGGTTTTTACTGAAATCAAGACATGGGATTCCACTCTCAAAACCCATCTCTCTCTCTCTCTCTCTTTCTCTCTCTAGATCTCTCTCTCTCTCTATATAGGCATGTATATAATGTATGGATATATAGGAGCCAGAGAGGGATCGAGAGAGGCCAATTTAGAAATAAAGACTTGTGAGGAGTTCGTCTTTGTACTTTCTTTCTGACATGGATTCTCTATCCTACTTCATGGCTCATGGATTAATGCACAACGCCAAAATAAAGTCCTAGTACTACCTAGAAGATAATATAAGGAGACACTTTTGTTCACACTATCTTGTAGCGTTTATATGGAGATGATCGTAAGGCTGAATTTTTTATTGTAAAATCGTCTACTCGTCGCTTTGAAACTTTTAGGCCCATCAAAAAATTTGATAAAAAATCAAAGCAAAGAAAAGATGCATGTCGAGGGACGGAGCCACCTTGAAACCTAGGGGGGGCCTGGCACCCCAGCCTCAAGGTACTAGGATTGATTTTATGTAGAATAATATATAAAAATAAATTAATTTTATTATTGGCCCCTGCACAAAATTTTTTAAACATTTTGGCCCTTACAACTACAAAATCCTGGCTCCAGCGCCCCTGTGCATGTCTAAAGACTGATGTGAGAATAAATGTTTTAAAAGGNCCATAACCCTCACAAGCTTCTCTCACTTCTTCACATAAATTCTTCCACCCTTCACTCCCTTCTTCTAAATCTTTAGGGTTTTTACTGAAATCAAGATATGGGATTCCACTCTCAAAACCCATCTCTCTCTCTCTCTCTCTTTCTCTCTCTAGATCTCTCTCTCTATATATATATATAGGCATGTATATAATGTATGGATATATAGGAGCCAGAGAGGGATCCAGAGAGGCCAACTTTAGAAATAAAGACTTGCGAGGAGTTCGTCTTTGTACTTTCTTTCTGACATGGATTCTCTATCCTACTTCATGGCTCATGGATTAATGCACAACGCCAAAATAAAGTCATAGTGGTACTAGCTAGAAGATAATATAAGCAGACACTTTTGTTCACACTATCTCGTGGCATTTACATGGAGATAATCGTAGGGCTGAATTTTTTATTGTAAAATCGTCTACTCGTCGCCTTGAAACTTTTAGGCCCATCAAAAAATTTGATAAAAAATCAAAGCGAAGAATTTTATTTATTGGCCCCTACACAAAAATTTTTAAACATTTTGGCCCTTACAACTACAAAATCCTGGCTCCAGCGCCCCTGTGCATGTCTAAAGACTGATGTGAGAATAAATGTTTTAAAAGGTGCTAATTTTTTTTTGATAAGATCTTCGAGGTGATAGACCATCTACTTCACAAATCAACTTTCGGATCATCTTCATATAGACTCTAGTCTACACAACCAGCAAAGCTATACAGTTTCTCCAAACGCGTATCCCCTAGCATTACTCGGCGAATAATACCTGACATGGGACTAAAACGAGTAATGCACCTATCTTTTCAAGTATTTGGATATTGCCACATGGCAAACAAACAAAAATAATGCTACACTTACAACAAAACCTACATCAAGGCGTCATCCTATGGTGGTGTGTCAATTTCATACCCTCAAAGTGAATGGTCTTTGATGTAGCAATTATTGTGGTGTAGCACGATTGACAAAAAAAAATAATAATAAATAATAGCTTCTGCGCTGTACGTGATCTATCCTAAATTTAATTAAAATTTAAATTATCGAAATCATTGATAAGTCAGTATTGCATGCGTTTCGCATGTTGTTAAAATACATACCATCTTAAGATTATAAAATCAGGCAATTTGATTTAATAATTAGTTTAAAAATATAATTTAGTCAAAGTTGTTGGCAGGTTATTATCAGACCCCAAACAATTATTTGGACCTTAATTGAAACTTGAATTCATAGAAGATCAGGATTAGGCCTCTGGAGAGAAATATATATATATATAATGAGATAGGATTCGCATCCAAGTTTATAAATACAACTGTGGTTACAAGGTTTATGTGAGGCCTATATGGAGATAATCCAAGGATTTGAAGATGTTCTCAACATGATGTAGATCATCTTCATATAAAATTATTACGTGGTTCAAAAACTTCTATTCCCATCAGAAGTTGGTTTAAAGTTTACGAAAAATATGAACCAACGACTTATAAATCACTTAACTTTTGATGGGGTTGAGAGTTTTAAAATGACATTTTTTTTGGAGATGATCTAAATGGTGAGGAGATCACCTCTACCAAAAACAAAATTTTACATCATCTCCATATAAGCCCTACATAAACCTTATTATTAACCACATTGTATAAATAATCTTGCATGGAAATCCTATCTCATATATATAATTGCATTTAGACATTATTTGGACCAGTATGTGTTTAATGTTTTTGTTTCAAGCAGCAGATAGACACTAAAAAATATTTATTACTCCTTGGGCCTTCAACTTTTGACTAAACCCTGGTTGACACGGTGACATATAAATTAACCACGGTTTTAACTGTTTTATTAAAGACCACAATTTTGCTTGAAATTATCTTCTTAAGTCTTACTCTATACCACGGTTTTTGTAAAAATATTATACAAGAAAGTTTAGCAACTGTGTTACAATATTATCCGATTTTTTTAAAAATATTACGTGAGTCTTGTCTACCAAAACTCTGGGCTATAAGTCAAATTGATTGTATTAACCAGGACTGTGGTTTTTACCTAGAATTGGTTTAAAACCACGGTTTTCACCAAAACTGTGGTTTATGTAAGACGTTTTAACCAAAACATAATCATCATACCACCCCCACCTTACCATTACTCTTGTATATATTATATATAAACATAATTTTAAAAATTGACTAAAAATTTGAATTTTGAAATGCTTAAACGGAAAAAGATTTAAAAAAAAAATTAGAGGGTATTATAGTCATTCCAGCAAAATTATTTTCTAATTCCTACACTTAACTGAAGGATAATTCAATTACTAAGTCAACAACTCGAATCACACGATGTTTAGGAATTACGAAAATGAATTCTCATAATTCAATTCTAGGAATTCAATTGCAGATAATCATATTTCTAAACTCGAAACGAACGAGCCCTAAAGAAATTTGGAATCACATATATTACACCACACATCAGTTGGGGGCATGGGTGTTTCCAAAAACGTTACTTTTTGCAACTTGGTCAATCATGGCCGCCAAAGGAATTAAATCGTACATACGTAATTGGAAAAGAATTTGAACTCTTATTCCTGCAGCAGTGGTCTGAACCTTATGGAATGAAAGAAATAGTTCTTTGGGTAAAGAAATAGATATTTTGGAGAAAGCAAGATAGTTTTTGATCGATCTTACGCATTGAATCGTAATCACAAAAAATTCTATCATGGGTTTCTATAGCGCACACTGATAAAATCTCTTGTAAATTCCTTATCATCTTGTACATTATTCTTCCTTTCTAATTCTCTAATAATAAAATCTCTGTCTCTTTCTAATAATGTCATTCTTGACCTTATAAGTTAATCTAACATTTTAGCTTGATGAACATATTATTTGACGGCATTTCAATTAAATCAGAGAGCCAGACGCGTGTACGTCCATTGAAACAGAGTTCTTTTTATTAATAGTACAGATAAAAACGTGCCCATAAATACAGTTTAATTAAAGGACATGATCAATGTAAGATAATTATTTATGTAGTAATTGATCTTAATTAATTAACTACTACTCCAGCATAGACCTCAAGAACATTCTCGAGAGTATAGTTCTGGTAGAAGAAGCGAAAGAAATCCACGTAGTTGAAAGGTCGATAAAGGAGAGGATGGTCTTTATCTACCAATTCCTTTGGAACTTCAACCATTACATCTTCCTTTGGTGCTGAAAACAATCCATAAGAGTACCTTTCTTTCTCACTTATTCTCAATATCACTCTGTGTTTTACTGCATGTGCTCTCCCGTTGCTCAATGCCTACAATTAAGAAGCAAATAGAAAATAGCACTTATTTTTTTTATTAAGTACATACATATTAATTATTTTTAGTTTAAGAGATATAATATTTTAAAATTTAGAAATAAAAAGATAACTAATTTTCTCTGCCAACTATACATTTTTAAAATAATAAATAAAATAAAATAAAATAAAGACATAACTATTAACTGGAACTAAAAATTTAATGCACAAAAAAAAAAAGTAAACAACTATTTTAAAATTTAATTTTGTTTAATTGGTAAAGGGAAACGTTTAAAAATATGATTTTGGACATATTGAAATGTTTGAGCAAATTTATGTTAATAAAAATAAAAAATTCCTTTTTAAGAGAGGGTATGTTAATTACTATTTCCTTTTTAAGAAAGGGTATATGTTTTTAAGGCCTAAAAACAATATTTGAGATAAGGAAGACATACGTACCTTGAGTGTTTCTCCAACCAAAACAGTGAATGTGCCATGCCGCGGCGACACTTGAAACCACTCATCGCCTTCCTTAGAGAGGACCTCGAGGCCTGGTAAGTCTTGCTGATATAGAACTGTTAGGATGTTTTTATCTGTATGGCTTAGTAGACCCATGGTCGTCGAGTCGTCGTCGCTATGGCGGGGAGCATCGTATTTTATAACACGTAATACACACTGGCTGTTTTTGACGTTCGAATCATAGTAATTTTCGATTCCATAGCTCTCGAAAACCATTTTTCGAATAAGTAGTTCTAGTTCCAGCACCATTTGACTCATGCGGTTTATAGTTTTGCTGAAAGAGCTGAGGTGTTAGTGATTTACATCTCAATTTTTTTTATTTTTTTTTTCTGTACTAGTCCTCCATTTCACTAACGGTTCGAGTCCACACCATTATATGATGGGATTTTTTGCTAGTATATGTCACGACGAAGGCCCCAACAAGGATGCACAACAACATTATTAGATCGGACCGGTGGTCAAACCCATCGAAGTTAATTAATTATCAAAATGGGCTTCGTTCATATCAAACTGGTCCGAAAATTGGAACCGTCGGTTTTGATCGACGATATGATTGTTAAAATAGATCGAATTCGATCAAATGGGCCTTCCGAAATGGAGTAATCAAGAAGCTAAAGAGTAATGATCATTTGAAAAAGAGTTTTGGATCACACTTTTATATC
This sequence comes from Macleaya cordata, assembly GCA_002174775.1. NCBI lineage: Eukaryota > Viridiplantae > Streptophyta > Magnoliopsida > Ranunculales > Papaveraceae > Macleaya > Macleaya cordata. Next base: position 19,457 of record MVGT01004391.1, on the reverse strand, counting down.
ATCCATGTGGCGACCGTGTATCAGATCTTAATGTATAAAAATCGGTCGAACCGGATGAAACCAAGGCCGGATCGACCAGTTTCACAAAATTTTAAGTCAATCATCGGTCGGATTTTTAATAACATTGCATTATACCTAACATATATGAACCTTTATGTCTAGCTATATGTAAAATTACTCTAAGAAAAAATTAAGAAATGCACGAGAGCGCTTAAATAATTAATTTTTGAGTTAAAAATAAAAATAAAAATTGAGGTTTTTTTATGGGGTTAATTAGGTCGAGAGAGCCAAGAGATGAGTTGGATTATTACCAGAAGGCCGGGTTTCCATTGGGCCACATAAGGTCTGTGAAGGCTTGAGCCATGTCGAGGATGGGTGCGTCTTCGATGCCTAAACTCTCGTACAAAGGAACCACGTCGGCCTTGCCTATGTATCCAGAGTAAGGCTGCTTAGAACTCTTATTCTTCTGTTTGGTTTCAACTGGAAGATCAAACAGATCCCTCAACGCCATGACCATCTCCTCATATAGCTCCACAGGAATTTTTTCATACACTACCTGAAAACATCCATACTCTTCACATGCTTCTCTCACTTTTTTACATAAATTCTTCCATCCTTCACTCCCTTCCTCTAAATCTTTAGGGTCTTTACTCAAATCAACACATAGGATTCCACTTTCGAGATCCATCTCTCTCTCTCTCTCTCTTTCTTTCCTCTCTAGAATCTTTACTTATATATATATGAGCCAAAGAGGGATCGAAAAAGCCAACAAAATTTAGGATTCTTTTTTTTTTCATCACTAACTAGTGGTAATAAGATTGCGAACTTTTAATTATGAGAATAATAAACCATTAAGTGATAATAAGTGGTGTCGAGATAAATTTTGTGAGACCATAAAAGGGTTGATTTTTGGTGATCTACTCTCAACTTGAAACTTCAGATCGAAAATCAAAAGAGGAAAAAAAAATGCATGTCTAAAAATTTGTTGACTTTTAAAGAAGATACTGATTTTTTATGATATGATCGGCGAGGTGACAGATCACCATCCACATCAAATATCAGCCCTCCGATCACCTTTAATGGTCAGTTTTGCATGCGTTTCGCATGTGGTTGGAATACATATCATCTTGAGATTATAAAATTATGCAATTTGATTTAATTATTAGTTTAAAAATAAATTTAAGTCAAAAGTTGTTGGCAGGTTATTATCAGATCTCCAAACAATTATTTGGACCCGATCATGAATTGGCCTGAACTTAAATTTTTTGAAGAGGATAATTCTGGAGAGAAATATATACATATATAATGGAGATAGCTAGCTTGGTTTACAAGCTTATTCATACAATGTGATTACAAGGTTTATGTGATTCCTATATAAAATTAATCTAAGGATTTTTGTGACGATGATCTAAGTGGTGAAACTTTTTTTTAAAAATTTGTGGGTCCCACAAAATCATATAACCATATTGTATTAATAAGCTTGTATGGGTATTTTAACTTATACATATAATTGCACACAGTAACTGTTTTAATGTTTTTGTTGCCAGTTCCAGATAGGCTCTAAAGGATATTTATGACTCCTTGGACCTTCAACTTTTGTTTAAACCGTGGTTGATATGGTAGTATACAAAATTGATTATAAACCACGGTTTTAATCTACATTCTAATTTAAATCCTTTAAAGTGTGGTGTTAAGTCTTACTTTATACCACGGTTTTCTTATAATATTTATACATCACAGTTTAGCAACTGTGTTACATTTTACCGCACATTATATTGAATATTACGTAATCCTTTAAAGTGTGGGCTATAAGAAAAATGATTGTTTTACCCAGAACTGTGGTTTTTATCCAGAACGTGGTTTTTACCCAGAACTGTGGCTTTAACCAGAAGTGCAGTTTAGGTTTAAAAACTGATTGTCACCAAAAATCTAGTTTTATGATAGTGGTTTTAGTATGACTTAAACCACAGTAATCCCTAAAACCGTGGTATAAGGTACTTTTTTTTTTCCTAGTGCATTATAATACCTACCAGAATTGAACCAGAAAATAGTAGAATGAAAACCCGTAAGTATTTTTAAATAAAAAGCTACAAAGATTATTTTGAGAAATCGGCTCATTATTTCATTACTAACAGAAACTGAAATGATTGGAAAAATTCAGTCTAGTTGAACCAAATTAAGCCCTATTGAAAAGTTGAGGAGAAGTGGCCAGTATCAAACTATTCACATTATCAACAACTTATTCACACTCCAAAAGCAAACAATATATAGGGTGGCAAATAAAACATAACATAGAGAAAGAAAAATCAGAAACTAGGATTGAAAAGAAAGAGAGTATTGACAACCATTGATTACTATAATGAACAATAATAACATCGATCAATCCACATGTAATGTAAATAAACATAGGAGAATTTATTAAGTAAGTAATTGATCTCATCAAACTGCTCCAGCATAAGTCTCGATAGCATTCTCGAGGTGATAGTTGGCGTAGAAGTAACGAACGTAATCCATGTAGTTGAAGTTTCGAAAGAGGAGAGGATGGTCTTTGTCTACCAATTCTTTGGGAACTTCAACCACGGCTCCCTCTTTTAGCGTTGCAAATAATGCGTAAGAGTATCTCTCTTTCTCTCCTCTCATCATCACCCTGTGTTTTCCTGCATGTACTCTCCCGTTGCTCCACGCCTACATATTTTTATTTATTATATATATATATATAGTCATTAGTTTTCGATCAACAAAATAACTCTTAATTATATCTTGTGATGTATCGATCGTGCGGTCAAATTGTAGACTACACGATTAGTGCATGTAGTGTGAAGATATATACTCGCTCGATCTTATGTGGGATTGTTACAATTTTTTCATCCACTTAATTGTATGGTAGATGAGCAAGATCCAAATCCTGAGCTACACAATTTTTTTGTTCCAGGGTTCTATGTAAGTGGACATTAAGGTGAAAAGAAAAGAAAGATGGTTCGTGTGGAAAGTGTTGTTATTGGAGGTTAATTTATTTTCCGAGAGATATTTTTGGGAGTGAAAATAGGGCATGGGTGATAAAGAAAATAGTCTAAGGCCATATTTGGATGACTCTATTTTAGTGTTTGGTTGGTTCTTTTAAACCAAGAAATATATTCTTTAAGAATGTTAAAAATAGTAAAAAATGGGGGAATAAGAAAACCCAAGGGACGAGGTGGGTTTGTGATTTTCTTCTCCAGCCAAGAATGATTCTCATTCTGGTCATCCAAACATAGCCTAAAATGTCCTCAATAGGATTTTCAAGAATTATAATGACCAACTAGACCAACTAAGTATGATATGATGAAAATAATTTTCTAAGCAATTGCACATGTCATTACAAGATTTTTGTGGGGCTTTCATGGACATGATCTAACTTATGAAGATGATCTACTCACCAATTAGATCACTCTCATAGAAAATCATCTCGTTTCAAAACATTTAACCCCATCAATAATTGGTTTGAAATTACGATAAAAACAAACGGCCATAAACCACCTAATTTTAATGGGTTAAAATCATCTATTAGATCAAATCAATGTGGGCCCCACAAGCAAGATTGTCTTCTTTGGGTCCCCAAAGAGTCCCCAACTCGGGTTCCCTAGCATTACTATCTTTAGAACGATATGATTTTCAACAATAATTAATGATCTATATGATGAGTAATTCATCTTCACCAAAAGAATCAACTATTGAATCATATCTATGCTCCACAAAAATCCTATAACAAAATTGTATGAATACCCTGACTCATGGAGGATATATTGAAGAAAACATAAGCTGTAGTTTTGATGTTGGATACTAACCAAAATGTTAATGTGCCGCCACAAGAAGAAATATAATAACTATGTGCCAATAACAACAAAATGTCGTTGTAGTATAGTGGTAAGTATTCCCTCCTGTCACGCGGGTGACCCGGGTTCGATCCCCGGCAACGGCGATTTAAATTTCAAATTTTTTTGTTGCACGTGTTTGGATCCACTAGGTTGACCCATTGAGTGATACTGTGTTAAGCTTGTCCGTTTTTTTTTTCCCTAAACTAATTCAAGCTACTGAATCTGAATCGTCTCCTCAACCTGTTTTCAAGTCTTTGGCTTTGAGGTGAAGGACAGTAATTGAAGGAATACAAAGAGGACATGAACATACGTACCTTGAGCGTATCGCCAGCCAAAATGGAGAATGTGCCCTGCCGCGGTGCCAATTGAAGCCATTGGCCTTCCTTAGTTAGGACCTCGAGGCCTTGTAAGTCTTGATATAGGACTGTTATCATGTTTTTATCTGTATGAGCTAATAACCCAACGGCCGAGTCGTCGCCACAAGGAGCAGGTTTGTATTTCATAACACGAACGATGCTCTCGCTATTCTCAATCATTGAATCATAATAACTTTCGACTCCATAGCTCTCGAAAACCATTTTTCGAATAATTCGCTCCAGTTCTAGCATCATTTTACTCATGCAGTTGACAGTTTTACTAGCACAAAAATATCAAATGGAACAAAATGGAATAAATTGAATGTTAGTCATGAACCTATTTGGTTATATATTTCTACAGATATTCTAAACAAAACACTACTATACCTACTTTACTATTGATTTAGATATTAGTACTAGACCAGAAAACCAGTCAGGATTAGGGTCGACCCTATTAGGGTTGGATGAGTAAAATATGTTCGACTTTAACTCTGACTAATTTTTTAAACGGGTCAATTTTCTTAACTCTAACCTTGATTATTTTGACTTTATTTTATACAAAAACAAGGTCACAAGTAAGGGTTGATGGGTCAATAGGTTTGAAATATTTCAATCCTAATCTTTACTCGTTTAGCCACATATCATGTTAGGATAGAGGTGTAATGAGTCAAGATTAAGGTTGACCCACAGGTTGGGTCAAGTTTTACCAGGTCTATGTACGAGAAAGTAGTTGGTAGACTTCAATGTTGAAGCACAGGATTGAGGAGTCTTGATCTCCCGCGCTTAGGTTTGAAATTAATTTTTTTCTTTCATGTGCCCTAGGCGTAGGATGTTCATGTTGTTCATTCACTAAGGATAAGTGTACTTGATCATCCAACGACTATCAAATCGGAGGCGCAAAAAATTAATAAAATCAAAGCTTGGGCCCCTTTGTATATATCATTTCCCTTTAATTGAATAGCAAAACTTATTGAATGTAACCTTCACCTAAGTACTGATACCGTCCTTGCGATTTCTTTTGCAAGGACAAACTATCAATTAAAAGCCGAAATGCCAGCAATAAAGCTGTAACCCTCTTTAATATGGCTGGATTATGAGAACCCTATTAAATATGGCTAGGAGGGTGTGGCCACTAAAGTCACATTTGGTTGATGGGGATAAGCACGTGTTGTTCAGACGAAGGCACATTTGGTTGATGGGGATAAGTACGTGTTGTTCAGATGGAATCGCAACCTATTAGGTTAAAATTTGTTTTAGAAAGACCTACTAAGACCACATCATGTGATTGGTAGAAATTTAACAGTCTAAGATATGACGGTCTAACTTGACTCTTTATGTTCACATTGATCACATGATGAGGTCCTTATGGGTCACAATAAGGAAGGCTTTGCAACAACTCATTTAAGACCCACGTAAGTCCAAACTGATGGGGTTTTGTTCACCCATCTTAAACGTGGGTCAACAAAATCAATACTCATATTTTTTTCTTAATAAAAAAAACAAAACACAAAAAACAGTTGTTTACAAAGATGAACTTGCTAAAACACTTAAGTTAAAGAGAGTCAGATTACCAGAAGGTCGGGTTTCCATCGGGCCACATAAGGTCCGTGAAGGCTTGAGCCTGGTCGAGCTCGGGTGCATTGTGGATGCCTAAACTCTCGAACAAAGGAACCTCGTCTGACTTGCCTATGTAGCCAAAGTAAGGCTTAGAACTGAAATTCTTCTCTTTGGTCTCATCAGGAAGATCAAACAAATCCTTCATCACTTTGAACATCTCTTCATGTAGTTCCACAGGAACCTTATTGTACACCACCTGAAAACATCCATACTCTTCACAAGCTTCTCTCACTTCTTTACATAAATTCTTCCATCCTTCACTCCCTTCCTCTAAATCTTTAGGGTCTCTACTGAAATCAAGACATGGGATTCCACTCTCAAAACCCATCTCTTTCTCTCTCTAGCTTTCTCCCTCTTTCTCTCTCTAAAAATACATTATAAACATTAATGTATATATAGGAGATATTAAGCTAAAGAGAGAGAGAGAGAGAGAGAGAGAGAGAGAGAGAGAGAGAGTGGATAAATTTAGAAGACTTGTCATGAGGTGTTCTGTCTTTGGAGGTTGAATTCAGTACTAAAGGGTAAATTGAAGTTTCTTTCATAGGCTAGTACATTGATTCAAAATTCAGGATACCCCACTTTGGCCACCATGGTGCACTTTCAATATCAAAATAACAGTGGTTTGATTTAATATTTTTCATCATGGGCTTGAACCGACTAATGGGCCTTAAAAAGCCCATGTTGAAAAGTTCTTAAATATGAAAAAAGTTGACACGTGGCAAGCAAAGAAGAGAGAGAAGTGGGGTAGTAAGGGAAGTCCATGAAGTACAGGATCTGCAAGGTTTGTTAGTGGGGATATTAAAATAGAATGGTGGTGGGTGGAGGGGAGCACCGGATCATGTGGGCATTTAATGCAGAGTTGTTATAAAACCCATTTTGCAATTAATGCATTTTACTAAAAATAAATTATTCCTGAGTAGCTGCTTGTGATGAAGCAAACGTCCCCCAAACAGTAATCTCTTTATTATTGTTTTCTTAAAATTCGTTCTAAGGACCTTAAGGAGTAAGGTCCAGCTAAAACTGTAAGGGACACTTCACCTTACCTTATAAAATTGGCAATGTTGAACTGACCAAAATGAAATCGCATTTTAAAAAATTAGGCTTGATATTGGGATCAGTTCATTAATTTGTTTAGCTAAACAAATTGAGTTGGACCCCAACATCCACCATTAATTAAGTATGTGTGGAGTTCACAAATATACAATGAATAGTAGATGTTGGGCTCAAGTTCAATTTGTCTAGCTAGACAGATGAACGGGCCGGTCCCAACATCATTTTTCTTAAAAAATATGATTTTATTCTAGCATTTGATTCGACAACTTAGAATAAATTTCATTCCAATCATCTAAACATAATTAAAATAAAAAAATTATTTATAAACTAGTTTTTTATTCTAACGGAGTTCTTATTTTAACTTGAACAACTGGTAATGTATATATCTTATTGATGACAGCTTAGACTTGTATTTGATTCTTTTTATATCGAATTCTCTTCAAAAACATTACCCAAAATTGGAATTGGTTTTAATTCTAATGGGACCTAAAACAGAAAAATGGGTATGATTCGGTTCCTTGTAACCATTAGAACCCTCTAAAGAATAGAATAGATGTGATTGGGTCATTATTTGCACTTTGTCCAAACTAGAACAATATTGCCTACAATGGAATCCCCAATTTTGACAGAATGCAATTTGAGGAAAATCAGGTTTGTTTGGAGGTTTTTATACCTGCTTTGTCGGTATCAAGGTCAACATTTGCCTTGCCCTAAAAAAAGTGGTCTTGAGTGGTGGTTATTAGGGGTGTCAACGAGTCGGTTCCGAATCGGAACCTAAAGGTTCCAGATCCGGTCCCGTTAATATGAAGCGGTTCCAGATCTTTTCGGTTCCGGTTCCGGAACCTCAATTGGTGGTTCCGGATCCGGTACCGCTAGGATCCGCGGGTACCCGATACCCGTTTTAAGTTATTAGTTTTTTATTTTTTTCACACAAAACCTATTTGTATTTTGTATTTTCGTATTCAATTCAATTATAAAATTTATTTTATTATAAAATTTGTTAAATAATAGTCATTGGTTTCTTTTTCTAATTAAAAAAAAGTTAAAAAAATTAAAAAATTGTTATATAATAGTAAATTAAACTATAAAATTATAGAATTTATACGGAATCGGGTATCCGCGGGTACCCGTTAGGTGGATCCGAAATGGATTCGAAAAATTTCGGATCCAAAATGGGTAGATCCGAAATGGATCCGAAATTTATCGGATCCACAAAGTGAGGTCCCGGAACTGCAAAAAATGGTTCCGGTACCGGTTCGGTTCTGAGTTTTTGGGTACCAATTGACACCCCTAGTGGTTATGTTTGTTTCTCATCCGCTACCTTCCAAATCTTTTTCCTTTTATGCCGGGTCTGTTGAGATAAATATCATGAGATTCTAAAACTAGGGTTTTATAATTTATTTTGAAATTAATTTATAGAGTTAAAAAACTTTTAACTTAATTTGCTTCAATTCAAAATAATAAGACTTTAATCAATGTTGTTAATGTGGAGGTCTTTGTCACAATCATCCTTTAATGCTGCTTTAAGGATGGTAGTCCATAATTCATCATAAGCTTATAGCTTAATATAAATCTTAGCCAAATATGACTTTTACTTCTTTTTTTTTTTTGTTAGAGAATCACAATTAATACTGTAGAGAACACTGTTACGCATAGGGCAAATCAAAAGTATTATGGACGGAGAAACTGCAACTGCCGATTAAAAGAAGTAAAAGAAATTACGGACTTACAAATTTCAGAGAATCAAATCATCAACAATAGCAAGTATTAGAACACTAATCTCACTACTACAGAAACTTGAACCCCACATCTTCTCATGAATGAGAAGGGGTCCCAACCACTGCACCCAAACCAGGTGTTGATGGTTCATTAATACCTCACATTTCTTTAGGTATGTTGGTCATTGGTACAAAAAAAAAAAAAAAAAAAAAAAAAAATCACATGACAATCTGTCAAATATGATAACAAGAAAATATCACATATGACCTATAAACACAGATATTAGATATTTAAATAAAATTGGTGTATATTTATATAAAAGAGTATAGGACACTTGTCAAGTATATAAGCCTTCGACACCCTAATGCATATTGTATGCACCTAGCTAGGCAAAAATGACCGGATATAGATGCTATCATGTCCATCTGGACCATCAAAAGCACAAGTCAACTCTTGGTGTATTATTTGTTGCTAAAAATTCAACAATCCCATCCACTGGCGTGCTCTGAATGGACAGCGATGCGAAATGGGGATTGAAATAATTTTTTAAAATTAAGTATGATGGATCTGATTGACATGAACTGTTAGACCCTTAGTAATGGGAACCATGGCAAGGGTGACGTTTATGCTCCAAACCTAGCGCTTTCCCTTAATGTTTTCACTTTCAAAATATTTCAGAATTAAAAATACTTTTTAATCAGTTACTCTGATATTTACATTCTCGCTCTCATTCTTGCTCCTGCTCTGCGCTCTTTGCTCCGAATTTAATGTTCTCACTCTTAAAATATTTTGAAATTAAAAATATTTTTTAATCGGTTACTCCGATATTTCCATTCTCGCTCTCATTCTTACTCCTATTCTGCGCTCTAGTAATTTAAGTTAGACCAAAAAATGATGATGATGATGATAATAATCCACCTATTTATCGGTGTAGATTAATAGAGTCGCATGTGCACCATGTGCACTTGTTATCACTTCAAGTCACACCAAATTTGCATTTGCAATTTTACATCTCAATTTCAATATTGCAATCAACCATCAACAGTAGATGGTTAGCTGGTGTTTTTAGTTGTTAACCAACAAGTGCCCTAGTTATTAGGAATTAATTTTGGCTTTAATCTAATATATATCAACCTTAATAAAAAGCTACTAGTCAACTTATGTGTCAGCAGGCTTTCTTTCCTGAACCGACAACACTGGTTTCTTGGACATATTAAATTCCTTAATCCATTCAAGTTTACGCATAGAAGTATTTAATCAAAGCCAGTGTAGTGTATACGTACCATAAAACATGGCATTTGTTTCTGCAGACCACAAATTCCATCACGTGTTACAATATAGCTGGGCCCGAACAGCTCCGAAGTAGTAGGCCAGGCTCGGACTTGAAACCGACTTAACTAAATTTGGGCTTGTCAGGCCCATAAACTTAATCAAGTTTATAGTTTGCGATAAAAAGAAAATTAAGTAATAAGTAAAAAAAATCAAGTTTATAGTTTAAGTATATTACCAAAACTTATCACGTCCCATGGGCCACGGGAGCGTTGCGAGAACTGGTGCATCATTGATGCCCGAGCATTTTCAATGCAAACGTCGTCTTTGTTTTGAATTTTGGTTTCGAAAGGAAAATCAAACAATTCCTGAATTGCATTAAGCATTGCACTGTGAAGCTCCCAATTAAGGGACATCGTCATAGATTGCTTTGAAACAACCGTATTCTTCAAGAGCTCGACAGACTTAGGTTCGAACTGAGAACCAATTATCGGTTCCAGAATTTAAGTCTATTTTTGAGAAAAAAGGATTATATATTGAAAAAGCGATGCAGAAATTGCATCAAAGCATCAAGTAATACAAAGGTGTTACGTTGATAATCCTACATCCCACCTAACCACTAAATCTTAAAAAAAAACAATGCATAAAAATACCCTTAAATTTGGGACAAGTCTACAATGGGAAGCTTGATGCTGGGAATTTCTGAGCCCAATCTGTTTAGTTTTCAATTTCTTCTAAAATTAGCTAGGTTGTAAAGCTTGTTAATTAAATTATGATTGACATAAGATTATGGTTATCTTTTATATGTATAATTAAATTTTTTAAAATTTATTACATATATTATGGTAGTAACTAATTTGTTAGCTAAGAAAAAAATAATAATCATTTGCAGCTTTTTATTTGTCTAATTATGATTAGCCGGATCCTTGAAATGAGAAAAGGAGAGAAACACAAGATTTGCCCTAAAACGCTTCTTCATTCATTTTTTTTTTTTTTGTTTTCTTTTCTTTTTATGGAAAATGTGAGCTTATATATTACGTGAACTTAGAGTCTCTCTAATGCAAATATCTATTCAAATTCGTTGAGCAACATAAGAAGCACACACTATAAATCTTAAAAAATATTTTTAATGTAAATTTGCTCAGCCAATTTAAAGTTGATGTGGTATGAGAATAGAAAGACATATTCTTCTCCATCTTCTTGTTTTAGAGGTTCACATAGACTCATAGAAGATGTCTTTCTATCCTAATTAGCAAATCTTATTAAATATTTTATTCTCTCTTTTAGTAAATCTCATTAAATATCTCATTTTCTTTCTTTTTTTGTAATTTAAAAAGTTCATTTAATCAGTTAAGTGTCACTTACGCAAAGCAAACAAGCAAATCATATTTAGATTGTAGATATTTATTGCTAACCACATTTGCATTGGAGGTGCTCTTAGTACAAATTGACGTTCATAAAGAGTGAAAAAATGTAACTATCACACTAACATCCAATGACTCCTCCAACTTCACCTCTAAATCATGAGATCTCTTCCAAATCTAATGGCTCCCTTTACTTCACTTTTGGAATATGTTGCCACAAACTATAGCCTAGGGCAGCACCATTCTTACCATAGATCAGTCTATCATTTAGTAACAGATTGAACAAACCTTTTGATAAATTTCACACCATGAAAGAAAATGGTTAAAAGCATATCACATTAAAATCGTTGTAGTATAGTGGTAAGTATTTCCGCCTGTCACGCCGGTGACCCGGGTTCGATCCCCGGCAACGGCGATTAGTTTTATTATATTTTTTAGTTCTCCAATCCTCAACAGTGACGAGTCAACTGTAGACAAAGATTAGTTCAATTTAAAGCCAAATCAGTTGAATCGTGCTTCACTCGGCTGAGTATTAATCGTGCACCGAACGAGTTAACAAAATGTCCGGCAAATTTGTGTCCACCTACTACAATAAGAAAACGGCAAAAAGCAACCACTAATTACATCATTTCCAATGGATGCAGCAAAGGTGGCCACCAACAAACAAAGGCTATTACCAACGGGCAGCGCAAAATTTTATTTAATGCCTACGTACATAAGGAATACAAACCGAAAAGTGGTTGTTTGCTAGAAGCAACCAATTATTACTACATAAAATGATGATGGGGTTAGTGCCTAACTTATTTATTTATTTTTATAAAGGTCTTATTGCGTAAATCACAATGACAAAGTAAAGATGCACCGTTAACAAATGAGTCGCCACCACAAACCGCAAACCATGGATGAAAGAGAAATTACTAACATCTACGAGCATACGAAAGTCACCACCACAGACAAGGAGATGGCTCTAATAGATTACAGAGGTCAAACTTAATGGCAAACCACAACTAAAAAGATTTAAACCCAAAACCTCTCAAGCCATGGGAAGGGCTCACAACCCCTGTGCCAAAGGCCCATATGCAAGTTTTTTTTTTGATAGAAGTGGGACTATCGCTCAAATTATATGGCTTTGAAACACCATAAGTGTTGGGTGAGGACTGAACACAGAAACTACCACAAACGTATAAAAGTCAAAGAGAAATCTCCTTATACCATAGTCAAAAAGTTTTGAAGGCCCATGTACAATGCCCAATTACAAGTATAATTAAATACAGGCATAGGAAAGGAAAATATTGCCGAGCGTACGTAAAGAACAGATCATGCATGAATGATGCAAAGAAACCTGCTATTAATGGCGTAGAAAATGAAGAAAAAATCGTCAACTTATGAGCACTAGAAAGATCAATTATCGACGTTTTTCTATCAAAATAGAGTTTAGGGTTTCTCTTATTCATTTAGCAACAATCATATAATTAAGTACTAGTAATTAATTGACAGAAGCAATGCAGATGACCATCAACAATCTCCTTCATTAATTAATTAATTAATTAATTAGGATTTGTAAATTCTCTCACACACCAATACCAGTACCACAGTAAGCCTTGAGAGTAGACTCAGCTTTTTGACCCTCTTCAGTATAGTAGAAATCAAGTAGTCCAAAGTGATCGAAGGGCTTAAACATTAAGGGATGTTCTTCATCAACTAATTCTTCAGGGACCTGTACCAAGTCCTTGCTTAACGTAAATAAGGCGAGCGAGTATCTCGTCTCATTGCTCTTATGCACAACTCGGTGATGAGGACTATGTAATCTACCATTGCTCCATCCCTATAAATTTAGGAAAACATAAAACATATAATTACAACCATGTAAAATAATGGATTCAGTTATCAACTAATGGTTTGTTTGGTTGGGGGATTTTAAGTAAGGGTTTTGTGGGGATCAAGAATTTGGTGGAAAACTAATTAGATTTATAACATAATTTATAACTAATTTTTCACCAAATTCCTGATCTCCACAATATCCCTACTTAAAATCCACCATCCAAACAAACCATAAGAGTAGTTATTAAATTAGGGCATGTTCTACATTTTTTATTTATTGAACTATGTGCTTCTGCAAGTTGAGAACCTAAGGGTCTCCATTGGCCCTGAAATCTCAATGGTTTTGGTGGACAAGGGTATCCACTGGAGATGCCCTAGTACCTTAAAATTAAGGATAGGGTGTTAAGCCCATTGGGCCCAATTGTCCTCCCCCTCAACATTAGGGTCACCACCTCTAATTTGATGTTAAAGCTCATTAGGTCTAACTCTCTTTGAAAATCAACTTTCAAATAAAAGATTGCTCAAGGTCTATTCATTTCACAACCGCATATTGCACAGGAGATGTGGGATATATATTCTAACAATAGGGTTAAGAAACCCCTTGCTTTAGAGTGCTTTTGTTCTCACACCCAAAATTCTGCTATTCACCCCGATTTCAATTTAGGTTCAAAATTTCACTGTTCACCCAGTGTTATTAGGATGATTTTATCGGAATGATATAAACAAGTTTTTTTTTTTCTTCCATTTATCTGATTTTAAAACCACTTTTGCACACAAATCAAACACCTATGAGAAGAGATCTCTCTTTTATGAGCTCTCATGAAAAGATAGGCTAATTCATGGAAAATTACTGATCATTTGACCTGTAAATGTCAAAATTCGTCTCTCTCTCTCTCTCTCTATATATATATATATATGTATATAGAAATCTTAAATTTAAGGTAGCTCACTTTGAGGTTTCTTTTTTTTTTTTCCACACCTGGCATAGGTAAAGAGTGATTGAGATCAGTATTTGATTTAATATGTTAATAGTATGAAAAATAATATGCTAACACTGTGCAAATTTACTTAAATTTAAAAATTCTTTGTTGCCAAAGATGAAAGTGAAAACACAACTCAGTCTTTTCTGCTTTGAAGATAATAAAAAAAAAAGTGATAAGCAAACATCTCTGAAAACAAAACAAAAAAAAAAAGTAGAAAATAGAAAGCCAATAGAAATAGATAAGAAAGGGGGATCGTCAGAGACTTAAATCTCACTTAAGAATATTATTTGGAGGTAAAAGTAGAACTTTAAACCTAAAATAAACCTTCAAAAATTGGGGGTGAATATCAGAATTTTGAACCCAAAGTGAAATTTTCAAAAAAAAAAGGAGTGAATAGAAAGTGAAATTTTCAAAAAAAAAAAGGAGTGAATAGTAGAATTTGGGGTGAAAACAAAAGTACTCCTTGCTTTACTATGTAAGTAGGAAAAAAGAAGATCCAACTTTTGACCTAATGCAATTTAAGCCACATAATTCCTAAAGGCCTCATCTTAAAAAAAAAAAAAAAATCATTTATACCAAATTAATTCAAATCGATCGAGATACTTTTGCAAGTTATTAGACATACCGAGAATGCTTCCCCGATAAAGACGATGGACGAGCCGACAGAAGGGGTAACGCTAATCCATTCGCCTTTCTTCGTCTGTACTTCCAATCCATTCACTTGGTTCTGTTGAAGTATGGTTACAAAGGCCTTATCTGTATGAGAAGTCACACCAATTTTGGTCTCATTAACCCCAGGTCTTCTATATTTGTTGACCCGAACAAGACTAGTAATCGATTCAACGTGCGAATTATAGTACTTCTCTACGCCATAGCTCTCGAAAATTATCTTCGTCACCATCTTCGCCAAATCGAGCACTCGATTTGTGAACAAATGCACAGTTTCGCTAAAAAAAAAATTGAGAAATTTGTAAATTTCTAATAAGAAATTAATATGATATATATATATCAAATTTAAGATCATACCAAAAATTATCATTTCCCTCTGGCCACATGAGCTTTGTGAAGCTTTGAACTCGTTCGAGAACTGGTGCATCATTGATGCCCAAGCCTTCGCGTGTAGGCATAACTGTGTTTTGCCCGAAGTAACCGTCGTAGTATTTTTCGCCTTTGTTTTGGATCTTGGTTTCGAAAGGGAGATCAAACAATTCCTGAATTTCATTAAACATCTCATTGTGAAGCTCCAAAGGAACTTCGTCGTAAGTTGCTTCGAAACAACCAAATTCTTCGAGAGCTCGAAAAACTTGGGTTCGAACTGAAAACCAATTATCGGTTCCAGAATTCAAGTCTTTACAGGACAAGTTTACAATGGGGATCTTGATGGGAGTTTCAGAGCCCATTCTGTTTGGTCTTAATATCTTCTAGCAAGGTTGTAAAGCTTGTTAATTAAATTTTGATTCATATAAGATGCCAAGATGGTCGTTATCGATCCCCACTGTCAACGTATGTATTATTAAAGTTTTGACAAATTATAGAAGAGAATGGATCCGTATACAGTCTTATTTGTACATTTTATATGTACATTGGTATATAGGGCCTACATGAGGTTGAACTAAGGGCTGATATTTTTTAATAATGTTCTCTTCATCTTGTAGATCATTCTCATAAAAAATCAAATCATTCTAGAATTGCTAGCCCCATTAAAAATTGACTTTTTTTTTTCATCGTTCATTGTTCACCGTTAATTTTTAATCAACTTCACATCAATTTTTTATAGGGCGATTAATTTTAGAATGATATGATTTGTAGTAGGGATGTTCTACTCATCTTTTAGATTATTCTCATTAAAAATTAGTCCTTGATTCCTCACTATGTGAGCCTTACAATCCATGTAAAAATAACGATGTACAAATAAGAACTTACATCCATCCGTTCTTATTATAAAATATATTCAACAAGTGAAGGTTAATATTTCTGTGTGGGCCCATGCACAACCCGATTTCAAAGGTGTATCTATGGAGAACTTGATAGTGCATTGGAGGAATTCACTTTCCAACTCCCTGATTTCGCTGATTTCTTTTTTGGTTAGGTGAAGTCCTTATGACTAACTTGAGTTAAGTTGGAAGATGTATTTGTCTTATGCACCTTTCTTAATCTTATTTTCAAAGACAAAAAAAAAAAATTTATAGCATATTTATATTTTATAATAGTAATTAATTTTTTTATCGGATATAATAGTAATTAATTCGTTAACTACAAAAAAATAATAATATTAAAAAAAGGAATACAATTTTTTATTCGAATTACTGTTGATTATAGGGTTTTGTGCCATTCGATTGAAAGTAGGGAGAAGAAACATGGATTGATTTACTTGCTTAAAAAAAGGGAGAAAAGTGGGTCATGGCTTAAAAAAATGGACAAAGTGGAGAATGAAGATGGGCTTCTAAGAAAATAAAAAGAAGTTAGAGTACTAATATATAATTAATGGTATGGATGGAGTTAGAATTGATCTCGGTGAAAGACTACATCGGACGGTTAAAACTGATGGCTCACAGGTGTTGTCCTGCGCTATCGCGCGGGACAGCACGACTCAAACATTAAAGTGCCTGTAGGAAAATGCTAAAACGTACGCACTTTTTGGGGATTCTCTTCCGACAAACCCACGTAAGACTATTATCCCCTCGTGATTTGAATCGCATCCTCGAGTTCCGTCTTCCCCAACTTCAAGACATGGACCACCGTCCACCTCAGGGAGGGATATAAATCCCCCCAAAAGTGCGTACCTTGTAGCACTTCTCGTGCTTGTATCTATAAAAAAAAATTATAATAAATCCCCTTTAATGTAAGCGTTTCTTTGGCCCAAACCTAGCTTATAAAGAACACACCAAATGAAATGAATACACACACGTAGCCTCTTATGGTCTCAAGATGATCAAAGGGCTTCATTTTGTACGGAGGATCTCCTCGTCGTATAGATATTTTTGTTAGAAGATTATTGAAACTTTAAACTTTTCAAACCATTCCTTTCACCCTTTATTTAATTACAACTAAATTTGATGCAGGACAAATTTCGTGGGTCCGTCTTCAATTTTAGCTTTAATTAGGAATTTAGTAATTTTTAAATTTTAGCTAGTAATTTTCTTTATTTGGGTATTTTTATTTTATTATTTAGTAGTTTCCTTGTTAGATTATAAGTTTCTTTTTAATTACAATTCTATTTGTTTTTGGAAACCCTTATTATTATATAAGGAGATGTAGTAGATAATTTATTGATAAGAATTAAATACAGATATTTGAGTTTTCTCTTAATTTGAGAGTTATTTTGGTGTTCTTCAATTCTAGGCGATGAACTAGAATTTTCTACTATTTTTCGCTGCGTCAATTAGTATCAGAGCGAGGATTCGCCTGGCTTGATAGTGATTACAAAGCAAAAAAATAAAACCCTACTGACGGTGATCGTGGGGAAGATTAACCTTAGCATTCATCGATGGATTTGCCAAAGGTGAACTAGGGAAGATCAAATTTAT
>MVGT01004392.1:725187-741988 GCA_002174775.1 Macleaya cordata | reverse complement strand
GAGAATCGGAGCTTACCGCCGGAAATTGCAGGGGAGGGTAGCTCGACCAAGTTCGATCGATCAAAACCCTCTTCTGAAAATAAAACCTAATTTATACCTTCTAGACATGCAAATATTTGCGGCGGCAAATGTTTGTCTCTATTAATACTTACCGTCGTAAATGATTTTCCTTGCGCGCAAATTTTCGCGCTGAAAATTCCCGGGATTTTTTCACAAATTACAACGGAAAAACAATCACAATACCGTCGTTAATACTACTACTAGCGACGGACTGCACTCCGTCTCTAAAGGTCTAATTACACGGGTTATAACGTTGTTCTGCTTCAGGATAGGTGACGGTAAAAACCGTCGTGAAAAGTCAACCATGTGTGACGGCTAACACGCACTCCGTCACTAATACTGACTATTCACGACGGAACTATAAAATTCCGTCGCTAAAAGCCCACTGTTAGCGACGGCTCAGTAATACCGTCGCGAAAAACCGTCGCTATAGGCCTTTGTTTTTGTAGTGTGTGTGTAAAGCGATCATGGAGTCCTTGAAGGAACTCCATGGCACGATCTTGTTCGAGCCTTTCAATTGCTGATTTTCCAGCACCACAAATACAAGTATTTGATATGATGATTGAGTCTAACTCATCCCAAAAGGTTTTCAACTTGGTGTAGTAAACTGATACCAATGTCCCTTCTTGTTTGAGGGCTGATATTGATTGTTTCAGTTGATAAACCTTAAGGGCATTTGATTGGGCAAAACGTTCTTTGAGATTGATCCATATTGAATGGGCGCAATCCGCATACAATATGCTGGAACGTATTTTCTGATTAACAGAATTATATATCCAACTACTAACCAAAGTGTTACAACGCTGCCATGAATAAAGCTCACCTTGATCAGTTGGCTTTGATATGGTACCGTCCACGAATCCCAGTTTATCTTTCGTCGTGAGAGCCATGGTCATACCTCGTACCCATGTTCCATAATTGTCACCTGAAAGGAGTGGAGTAATAACAATGGTAGTTGGTCCATCGGAAGGGTGGATGACGAATGGATCTCCTGCTACTCCAAAGTTTGAACGTCTCATGCTAATTGGTGCATCAACAGAAGTGGCTAGTGTTGGTGAACTCTTAGGTGATGATGATTCGGTAGGCATGATGATGAGAAGTTGAAAAAGATATCAGTGGGAGAGTGGAGTAGAAAAGGGTAGGTTCAGACTCTTACTGGCGAGCTTATGAATGAATTATCGCTCTGATACCATAAAGAATTGAGAAGACAAAGACTGATTTAACTTTTCTCAATTCATAATTCGACCATGCTACATGTTATACTTATAAGGAAATATACAATTTAATTACAATAAGAGAGACAAAGCATGCTCATTCCATACGCATGGTGTCACCATCATGCTAGACAAGACATCAATATTTATATATCTACACACTTCTCCATAGTCAACAAAGATAGAATAATATTTCCCTTATTCCATACGTATCCTTCTTTCCATGGGCATGCTTACTAGAGAAGCGGATGCTAGACAAACATATGGTACATAAAATAATATGTAGCATATGGTGGAGAATATTTTATCCTTTAACAACTTCTTCCAACTTTGATGATGAGTATTATTGTGTTGCAGTGGCTTAATGAGGTAGTTGTAAGCTGATGATTTAACTATAAATTCAACATTTTTTGTTAAAGTCCATTTAATATTATCTTCTCCTTCAGAAGGAATGTATATACAGCATATAATAGAAATAGTAGTAGGATTAAAGAGTTGATTACGAAGATCCATCTTCCAGCAATGGGTAGTATGATCAATTAATTGAGAAACCTTAGTATAAGTGTTAGCTAATTCCCTATTAATAGGTTCTGGTATTCCAATATGAGGGATCTAATTATCAGTCCAAATGTGAATGTTATGTCCTGTTCTAACTTCCCACTTGTAGATCCTCTAAGATACATAGTAAAGGAGAATGGGTAATGCTTGAAATCGATTGCATCAACGGTGAGGTTAGCATTCCATTCTTTAACAAGGAGCAGATGACCATGAAGGTTCCATGGAACATTATTAAGGACTCTACGATCATCAGATTCTGACATAAATTTGAATATAAAGGTATTCTTGCGATGTGCCCATCTAGGAAAGATCTTATCAGATGGTCTCCAAAGGGGGATTAATTCTCTTTTGATATTATGAGGCCACTATTCTTTATCATCATTAAAAAGTTTACAAATGATAAGCTTTTAAGTTTTGTGTTTTGTTTAGTTTCTTAAGTTTGTCCAAATAGTCTGATTTTTGGATATGTATGTTATTTATACTATTTTGATCATATCTAAAAAAATCAGCTCAATCCGAGACCTCTAGCACCCTCTAACACCACGAACACTTACTTTAGACTTTAATAGTGTGAATGAACTGGCTTACATTTAAAGTGATTTGTTTGGAGGGTTAGATATTTCTGATTGAGCTGATTTTTTGTAGATATGTTATAAATAATGATAGTATTATGTCTACAAAAATTCAGCTGATTTGAAGACCTCTAACTTGTAAAAAACATTCCTTAAAAAACAACCTTATCCTGTGCCCTTAGGGCACACGTTAACAAGACCCATGTATGGGTATGATTTCTAGCTTCAGGATCAGAATTACGGAGCTGGAGGTGTCAATGGGTAGCATTAATACCTAAAATATTTAGGTTACGAGCCATGAACGTGGTTAGTTGAGGAATGGGAAGGTGTTGAGAGTCCATAAACAGAAGTGAAGTAGGAAAAATCAGTATCCACTGCAGAAATTTATAGAGAATAATCAGCCTCCATTGTTGAATCACCCTATGCATGAGTAGCAGATGCCACATGTTGAAGAAGTGATGAACGGGATCAGAAGGTAGAGTATTTTAGCGGGAATAAGGATGATCTAGAAAAAGGTGATGGTGGATAATTGGGAATGGTTGAGACCGGATGAAGTAGTTGAAAAAAATCAGTCAAATAATGGAGGATCAAACTAGAGATTTGGACTTGGGGAACTTCAATCTCTACCTGCAACAGATCTAGAAAGAAAAGAAAGAGAGAAAACTAAGTCGGTTAGAGTAACAAATAAGCAATAGGTAAAATCAATAAATGAGTGAGGAGCAAGAAAACAAATAGAGAAGGAGAGAAATCACTGGGAGATTCTTAAGAAAAGTAATCTATAATGATAAGTATTTGGGATAACTCAGAGCCAAATTGATTCGCCCGAGCTGTTGTTGTCGGAAGTTACCGGAACCCTAGGTTGTGAAAATGCCGTATCCCAAAACCAGAACTAGACCGTGGTATTGGAATGCCTTTCAAGGTATGATCCAAAAGTTAATTGTTCCATTCATACAAAAATTTTCTTCACAAAAAAAAAAAATTAATCTACTCTAAAAAATTTTATTCCATCAAAAATTAGTTTAAAAACAACGGTAAAAATAATGTTATATGATTGTTAATTTCCAACCAATTCTGGATAGAATTAGAGATTTTAAAATCTCTTGTGTTTTTTGTGAGGTGGTTACATGATGAGGTGAATATCTCACCAAAAAAAACAAGAAAATCATCCCATCTAAACCTTTTATAAACCGAGGTTTTTAGGAACTTTTTAGATAATCCCCACCAGGGTTGCACACGATTCGGTTCGGTTCGCTTAGGTTTTTTGTCAAATTCATAGTCAAACTATTAATTAATTTAGAAGGACCAAAACCATACCAAACCATGATGGTTTTTTTTTTAGAACCAAAACCACACCATCGGTTTTTTGAATTTTTTGAGTTTTTTCAAATTTCGAATTTTTTTAAGAGTTTTCAGTTTTTTTTTAACGGACAAATCATTCAAAACTAAAGTTTAACTAGATTAAAAAAAATTAACATATGACATTTATCAATTGATCATTTAAACTTAAACTAAAACATGACATAATTAGAGCACTTGCATTATAAAAAACTAAAGTTCGTTCAAACTTAACAAATGAAAAAATTATAATAACCAAATATTTATTTAAATTTAAAACATGAAAAAAAAAATATCCAAGTGTTCAACAATCTTAAGTAATTATTAATTCTCTCTCTTTTTTGTGAAAATTATTAAATTTAATATGAGAAAACCATTCTTACCAAAAATTATATCAATCAAAAATAATTATAGGCCATCCATTTTAATTATTACTTTTAAATTAAATTTTGATAGGGTTAAAAATTTTGGTAGAATATGATTAGGGACGAAGTTATAAATTATTTTAAGGAGAAAACCACAAAACACAACAAATTTTTTTAGTGTGCCTAAAAGCTTGTAGGGTATGTGTTAACAAATGAGTTGGTCAAATTCTAATTTTACAAAAAACTAAGGTACAATATTGTGATACCGGAAAATGAGTAGGATGCCCTTGCATTGGAAAAAAATTGAAGTAGAGGACATGCTTTTTTTTTCATGTAAGGACAGTCCTCGACACACGTTAGCGCGATGTAAAAAGACGAAAAACCCATCTGTTGAATAATGACGGTGCACGTTAGCAAATCCCAATTAATGAATTTTAATATAAAAATGATCATAACTTTCAAAATATAAATCGGATTTGAACAAAATTTATATCGTTGGAAAGCATTTTTCAAGATCTTTAAAACAAGATCACACATGAATACCAAATTAAAAAAAAAAAAATCCAGAAAAAACCTATTTACCAAGCTTAAAAACAATGCAAATTATAGTTTGCATTGTTTAAAATATAATTTTAAACAAAAGTATTTAAAATAGCTGATGCAAATTCGTTTTTTACTATGCAAATTATAGTTTGCATTGTTTAAAATGTAACTTTTTAGCTTTTTTCTTATTCAATCTAGTTGCATAGAGACTTAGAGAAGTGCATATGCTCAAAACTACTTAAAATAGCTGATGCAAATTACAATTTGCATCGTTTTTTACTATGCAAATTATAGTTTGCATTGTTTAAAATGTAAGTTTTTTAACTTTTTTCTTATTCAATCTAGTTGCATAGAGACTTAGAGAAGTGTAGATGCTCAAAAGTATTTAAAATAGCTGATGCAAATTACAATTTGCATCGTTTTTTACTATGCAAATTATAGTTTGCATTGTTTAAAATGTAATTTTTTTAACTTTTTTCTTATTCAATCTAGTTGCATAGAGACTTAAAGAAGTGTAGATGCTCAAAAGTGTTTAAAATAGCTGATGCAAATTACAATTTGCATCGTTTTTTACTATGCAATCTATAGTTTGCATTGTCTAAAATGTAATTTTTTAGCTTTTTTCTTATTCAATCTGGTTGCATAGAGACTTAGAGAAGTGCATATGCTCAAAACTACTTAAAATAGCTGATGCAAATTATAATTTGCATCGTTTTTTACTATGCAATCTATAGTTTGCATAACCGTTTTTATTATACAAGCAGTTATGGGTTTTCATAGTCTAATTACAAAGTTTTTTTTTTTTTGAATTTAGTATTGTTGTCTGGTCTCATTTTAAAGATCTTGAAAAATGCTTTCCAAAAATATAAATTTGGCAAATATCTAATTTGTAGATTAAAAGTTATAGCATTTTTAATTTTAAAAAAACTTATTTTCTCTCTCTGCCACGTCATCGGTCAATACAAGCAAAAACAGTTAGAAATATACGTGGTTAGCAAAGAGAAGGGTAGTTTAGGTACCAAAATTTTAGAGTTTTAAAATAAAAGAAGGAATTAACTCCTTTCCTTATAAAACGTTAAAAAGTAGGGATTAGACTTATAAAACAAAAATTGCTTGTCCTCTACTTGAAACTGGTATAAAAGGAGGGCTTTTAGCCCAATATTGTGATACTAAAATCTTAATAATTAGTGGGGCACTCAATTTCCTCATAGGTATTAGATGTTGGAGTTTAAATTTTTTTTTATGGGGCACACTCCCCAACAACGTGCAAGATAGCTCTTCTCCGAATATGATTTATTTTATTTTTTTTATGAAGATACATGGTGAAGTCTGTGAAAAGTTCATCTCCATATTTTAGATATCTCTATATGGATCCCAACATATTTTCCATAGCAACATAGTGGCAATTTTAATCATGGTACGTCAACAATTGAATTTTTTACAATAAAAATAACAATTATACAAAAGAATAAATATATTATAAATAAATTAATAAATATATTTAAATTTGAGAACACACATCATACATATGTATTGCCTCATATAGGATACAAATTGACATAGATACATTGACTTATGAAATTGTGATTATATTAAGAGTCAAGCTCATTGATTCATATTTTCATAAGTTAGCATGCATATTTATACATAATAATGGATGTGTATACTATATAGGTATATGTGCCGGTTTTTTTTTGGTTTTTTTGGTTTGGTCTTTTGGTTCGGTGTTTTTGGTACAGTTTCAGTCTTTTTGATTTTTTGAAAACATGAAACCAAAACCAGACCATAAATATCGGTCTTTGCGGTTTTTCGATTTTTTGGGTTTTGGATTTTTCGGTTTTACTATTTGTCGGTATTTTTTTCGATTCGGACCAGTTTAGACGGAATTTAAAACCGCACCATGTGCAGCTCTAATCCCCACTAAAAAAAATGTAATATAAAAAAAAGAAGAAGAAAGTATGGAAAAAATATAGTATTGTCAATAGGTGGGAGTTTGGATGAGGACAATTAGAAACTGCAACAAGTGCCAAGTCATACAGGCACCGACGTATGCAAGTCAGCTGGGCACGTGCATGCACGTTAAGAACATTTTTTCTTTCTCTGCCAGGTTAGACTTAACACATTAGACAAAGAACCTTAATTAATTAGTATGTTAATAATTAAGATAATTAAATTTTGATTCTTCTCTCTATGTTGGATATTAAACCTGTTGGAATCAGGGCCGACCCTGAGCACGGGTGACTTGCACAACGCCCTCAATTGCGGAAGGTAGACCTTCTTTATTTTTTTTATGGAGCTCACATTTGTAAAAATGTTCTCTTTATTATGTGGCATCATTCTTACAAAAAAAAAATTGTATTATTTTAAATTTTTTAACTAAACTAAAAGTAGATTAAGGTTAACGATAAAATTATTATTTCAAAAAATTTAAAATTTTAATAAAAATTATGGAGTTAAATATTTTTATCAGTCATTTCTTGTGAGGATGATCAGATTATCTTCATGTGGATCTCACATGTAGTTTGAAGCTTTCCCAACCCACAAAAATGACCATCCCACGACCTGGAGGTCTTTTGTTTCCCTTTTTATTTTGAGATAACGACCAAAACATCTAATATATAACTTTTTTAATCCATTTAGTACACAAGATTTTTAATAAGACTGAAATACATTTTTTAAAGTTTTTTTGAATATGTTTCGTCCTTTTAAAACTTTTCTAAATCTATTTAGTTCATTCCTTCCTTTTTAATGTTCTTGTTTTACCCTTATTATATTTCTCAATTACCTTTTTATCTTTTTCAAACTTGTACAGCTGTATGAGAGATAAATATAATTATCTTTTTCGTTTTTAAACTTTAAAATATTATATCTCCTCAACTAAAATTTGGATTTTGACAAAATTCATATATTTGGAAAGCACTTTTTGAGATCTTTGAAACTAGACCAGTTAATAATGGTTTTTTTTTAAAAACTATTTTTGCATAGATCTACAAAAATATTTTTGCATATGTTAAATCATTATGTGAAATATTTTTGCATAGATCTATACTAAATCATCTGTGAAACATGATTTTATATAGTTCTTGCAAAAATATTTTTGTATAATTCATGCAAAAACGTTTTTGCATAATTCATACAAAAACGTTTTTGCATAATTCATACAAAAACGTTTTTGCATTGATCTATGTTGAATTTTTTTCTTCTTCTCTCTTCTATCTCTTTCTATTCTTTTTCCTCTTCTTTCTCTTTCCTTTTTTTTCTCTTTCTCTCTCTCACATCCCTCTCTTCTCTCTCTATCATCTCTTTTCCTTCTTTTCTTTCTTTTCCCTTTCTCTTTTTTCCTAACTAGATCTTTCTTTATTTCTCTCTTATTCTTTTTTCTCTATCTCCTATATTTCTCCTATTCTCTATCCCGATCTCTCTCTCTCTCGGTGGTGATGGTAGAAACTATATGTCTCTCTTTCTATCTCATCATCATCAAGATCTTTTGTTGACTAGTGAATGATCGATCAATCGAAGCAAAAGAAACAAGTGAAGATCGAAAGCAACAAAGTAAGCATATTAATGTAGAGAGAGAAACAAAGATTCTTATTCGGTCAAAATTTGATTTCCATAACTAATAATTAAAGGGTAGATCTGTCTAAATTTTATTTTTGGACTAAATAGACTCATATAAAATTTGGTAGACTAAACAGATTGAATTAAAGTCATAATGGATGTATTGGACGATCTCCCTTTTATTTTTTAGACTTTTAGCTTTAAGCATCTTTCACCATATTACCTCGTATATTTTAGATAATCCCCATACCAATGCTAAATAACACACAAAAAAACAAAAAATGTTAGTCCTAATCTAATTAAGAAACTAAAAAGATTAATTTAATATTTAAGTTCAAACAAATATGATTATATTTTAATATAATTAGGGTTATTAGGATCAGAGTTTGGGTCAACCACACTAGGGTTATGGTTGGAGAACTGTCCAATTTAATAAACGAGCTTAGACTACAGTTGAACAAATGCCAACTCTAAATAGACATGGCAAAACCTGATCCCACCTGCAGGTCAACCCTAACCCTGACTTGTTTCAATCCTACCCTATCTTGACTCGTAGTTAAATGAGTTAAGATTAAGGTTGAGCAATATTCCAGACTTGTTGACTCGTCAATACCCAGGTTAAGGCTGATCTTAATTATTTACTCATTGCCTTGTTTTTATCTATAACATGATCAAACTAGTTATTGGTTATGGTGGTTGGGAAAACTGATTTGTTTAAAACGAGTTAGAGTTAGAGTTGATAATTTCTAGCCCGCATAGACTTGTTGGGTTGACCATAACTATGACTTTTTGCTAGGTTCCCATTGATATATATAGTTTTAAAAATGTCAATGAGCTAAATCGGGCTTTGTTTTGGATTGTCTTAGGTTGGGTTCAAGTTGGACCAAGCCCAATAAAAGTCCAAAAATCTAGCCCAAGCCCTAAGCCCGTTGACTTGGTCAACTTTGAGTCAACCTTTGTAATGTACATGTTAGTCAGGATCCAAAACCCTAGAACAGCCGAGCCATTCAAATATCATTCCAGGTTGGGTTATGCCAGCTCAGCCATTGAGTCAGCTGAGACTTGGGCCAAAAATGGGCCTTGCTTTTTTAAATCTCTCCAAAGACTTGACTCAAATGAGTCTTGCAAAGATTCGAACTTACGACCTTACTAAAGAAAGCCCGCTTCCAACTACTTGCCTTCCAACCACTTGGGCAAGTGGTCATACATGGGCCTTGCTTAAACACACTTATTTGAGTTATTTTAATCTGATCAGGATAAAACTCTACATGGGAATAGAGATTTAAATGCTCTAGTTGAGTATGACATATATTTCCAAATGAACTCCCAACTTTTGATTACGTGGCAGATTCTCATTGGTAAGAATTGACCTCGAGGGAGAATCTTGTGTCTGTTAAAACCCTAACGACGTCATCTTCCTGTAACTTTCTCTCTCTAATATAAAACCTGACGGTGCCAACAACTCTTTTTTTTGCTTTTACCCCTTTCTCCTCCCGCGGCGCGTCTGGTTTTTGCTCGACTTCCCATACTTCCCTCCAAATCAAGGTACCCTTCATTCACTTTTTTTTTTTTTTTTTTAGGGTTTATAGATTTTGTTTAATCTCATTTACAGATCTTTTTTCGCTGTCACTGTTTCTGTTTAAATTGCTTATTCCCTGATTGAGTATTAGGTATTTTCTAGTTAAAATCTTATAACTAGGGTTTTGCAGTTTTGGAATCACTCTTCGTTCTTCTTCTCATTATTGTTACAAGAAATTACTTTTCTTTTTCGTGATTCTGCCTTCTCTGAGTGTCAAACTAGATTGTTTGAGTTTGGGTTATATTTTTAGGGTTTATTATTTGGAATGTCACTGTTTTTGTTCGGATTCTAAATGTACTCATCGTACTATAAAGACATAAATTTGGGTTCTTTGACTGTTTTAGGGTTTTGTAAATTGAGGGTTTTTTTTTAATTGAAAGACTAACTGAGTGAAATGATTTGCTTTCTTCCAGTTATGGAGTCTGAAAGTTGTTTAAAGAAAATGAAAAACGATTCAGATTCATCCCGGGAAGCTTCCTTCTTGGATAAAGTTAAAGTCTTGGAAGTTAAAGATATTGAGCTATTAAAAGTAGCCGATGGCAGAGTTTCTCTTGGGCCGATTACCCCCAATCCGGATAGAGAGAATGGCGAAGCGGTGCTCGATTGCATTTCTCCTTTGACTTGGGTTTCTTCAACACCAGTAGTAGTTTGTTCTGATTCTGGTAGAATTGATGAGTCTGCGGATATTGATTCTACCCCTCAGACACCCAAAGAGGATGTTTTTGATCCATTTGCTCCAGGTCCTGATGATTTAATGTTAGCTCCCCGGGTTAAAAAATATCTGGAAGAATCCCGGAGAAGTGTTTCTAGGAGGCTCAACTTTGATTCTCCGGAGGATTTCAATGACAGTAGTGAAGGAGATGATGCTATGGATGAGGTTTTCTTACATGAAGAGATATTGCTGGAATCAATGTACGAATCCTTTTTGGATGCAATTGTTTCGAAGCAGACTGAGGAAGTTGCAGCTGAAGTCCTCCCGGATGGGCTTAAGACACCCACTTCATTGCCTCTTCTTAATGGAATCGCGGAAACTTGTCCTGGTGCTCCTATGAAACCTCCAGTGGGTTCAAGAAATATTGATCTGGGAATATGCAGAAAGCTTGAATTTTGAAGTAAACCTGAGTTTTGGTTGCGGTGATATTCTGAAGGGAATTAATGGATAAAGATTTCAGATATTGATTTATCTTGAAGCGGAAGAGGACATTGTATCCAAAGTCTGCCTCTAGAGAGCCTGGAAGAATTGCGACTGCGTGTTCATACTTCCTTTCCTCTTTCGTGGGTAAGCTTGTACATGATTGTGTTAAAACCCAACTCGTTTACCTTGGTGCAATGTATAGCTATAGCTTCTGATAGTATTTGTAACTGTTATTTCTAGCAGAATATGTGCCAAGGTGGGAAAATGTATAGTAGTTGTTTACTTGGGCTAGTATGGACAGGTTGTAATCTTGCAAGCATTTATTTATTGTCCAGTGACTTATTCTGCGCTGGAATTAACTGCTTGCAAGTGTTTAGCTTCGTATAAGCTTCTCTCTCTCTTTTGAGAGAGATTTCTCACTGTTACTATATTTTGGCGACATGATGTAATAGCAAAGGTATATGATATAATTTCTTAGTTTGCACTGCAGTCTTATTGTTTGTTCTGATAGCACTTGGACTAAAAATTTCAAGCAGCAGATTCTCACTTTACGGTACTTATAGTTTTCTTGTTCAATTGCTTAGTTAGTTTAGTAGTCCTTGCAAGTTTATTGAGATCTTATAGTGAACAAGTTGTATCTATGTTTATCTTAGGATTTAGGAAGAACCCAAATCAAAAGCATTATAGATGTCATTCAGGTAATCTACCCCTAAAAGGGTTGAAACCACATGATCTAAGAAATCTAATAAAACAAAGTTCCACATCAGAACTTTGTTTAACTTTGAGTCAATTACCAGAAATACATTTAAACCTGAAATAAGCTGGAAATGTTTCAGAATCTTATTAGACAAAGTTTGCTAAAGATGGCAGTCAAATACAAGGATATGGGGAAAAAAGGGAAAAAAAAAACTTCAGGAGATTGATGAAAAAAAAAAAAACAGAAGAATCAATTCATACAATTGTTATACCAAGAAATAACTTAAATCATCTAAACTTGCTACAGATTACCTAAGACTTGATAGAATCAATAAATTGACTCAACAGTTCACACTAAGATTTATACAGTTGTAACAATTTTTCTTAGCTAGAAATTAGGCTTGCTGTTGGTACAGAATAGGATGACTGCATGTAAAGTGCCTGGAATGTTGGTAAAAAAAAATTGAACCGCCAAATACCCAATTAAATTATTTTATAGCATATTTGGACTGGACGATTGATGTGGACAAACTCGTTAGTGCTGCATCACTGCCTAGTGATTTATGTCCCTAGGACCCAAAGTTCTGTCATTGAAATTATTTCCCTGCTTCACTAACATCGTACTCTAATGAAGACTGAAAAGTACCATGTGAGTTTTCGAACTCTGCCCATCTTCTATCACTATCGACTCACTGAAAAATATGGTGGAAAAGACATATGCACCCTTTAATTAAAGGTTTCTTCTTCTCTCTTCATTTCTTTGCTCGTCTTCTTTTTTACTTATTCCTATTCTTTTTCCTTTTCCCTTGTTCTTACTTATCATAGCCTAATTTGTTCTTTATTAAGACGAAAAGATCCAAATGGAGATTTTTAACAAATATAACTATGCGAACATTACTACTTAGTAACCACTTAATGAAGCTTAATTTTTGTAGAACTTCTTTCTTTCACCTATTCCTCTCTTCAGTGATTTCTTAGACTATTTTCTCTTTACAATGTATTTTGACATTGCTAGGACATTTTGTAGTATATGTTAATATGTTATTCCATTAGGATTTAGGAGACATAAGGGGAGATTACCAATAGGAGAGGGTTTACTAGATCTTTTTTTTGTTTATTAACAAATCTGTTGTAGAGAAAGAACCTATTTGGAATGAATTCACCACCTGACCCCTTATTCTCACCAAATTAGGAGAGCATATTTTATTTCATTCCTTCTATTTTCAAATTCTCAGTTGCCTCTCATTGATTGCACTTGGTAAAGTTTCAATTATATGTGCTGTCCTATAGTAGTAAGAACTTTTATAGGGTGTTACTAAAATGTCCAAACAGTTTCCATATGTTGTTAGATTTGTTAAATATTTACCTTATTTTGAGAAAGTTTTTACCCTTTTCATCTTGTTAGACAATTCACTGGTCTATGTTTGTCAGGAATAATAAGGTATTTCTAGGAGTGGATTATCTTAACCCTCCTGCACTGAAGAGTCTGAGAGAGTCTACTTGATCCCTTTCTCTTTGTCTTACCTTGCCGCTAACAGTTGGATTATGAAGCTGATTACTTAGGCTGAGTTCCTTCTAATACTATGTCTGATTGAGTTCCACCAAAATCTCTTATTGACCTGCATCACTTGCAAATATCCATTATTTGATTGCTCTCTTACTATGGACACTAAAGTTCTTTCAAGTTTACAGTATCTGTTTAGTTCAAAGTCAGATGAGTTACTTTCTTAAATGCTGTCAGATTCTTCATTCTGGTGTAGTTTGGTAAAACAACAATTCCTTTCTGAGATAAAATAGCAGTTGGATATGTTCCTAATTTTGAGATTTTTTTCTGGTATGATACTCTAGTCTGACAGATTAATTATCAGGTATGTAAATGGAAAGGTATTCATGATGTTACTAACACCACGACCGCCACCTCACCACTTCCACCACCACCTCATTATCCCCCCGCCTCAGCACCACCACCACCTCAGCACTTCCACCACCGCAGGGTGACCAACTCACCACCTCATATTTGCCACCTTACCACCACTGCCACTTCACCATTGTCATACCACCACCACAACCATCGCAACCTCACTACTACCTCCACCTTCATCACCTTCGTCACCTTGCTACCACTGCCACTTCACCACCATTGCCAGCTCACTGTCACCACTTCACTACCACCACCATCGGCTCCTCACTATTATTTTTTTGATGTTGACATTTAGTCAAGTTATAAAGGGATACTAACGTTTTTAAACTTATAAGCTAGATAACTTATAAACTAGTACTTCAAACTTATAAACGCCAGTACTTTACCGAACTAACTTCTCATAACTTACTTCTTAGGAGACAGGAGTAGAAGTGGTTGCCAAACACCCTCTTTAACTTTTCCATATTTTCCCAAATGCAGACCCTGTAGTCCCCGTTGGCGTGTATAATAAACTTCAAATTTTCTGCTTATGCAGCGGAACTGTCTAAACCTCATGTTGTATAGTGTTTGTGAGAGAGTCCTAATTGTTGCAAATTGAGAAGGAACCGGGCGTTTCTATGTAGAATGTTTTATGATCCAAATTGGAGTTCTCATTTGTTGCACCCAGGGCCGTATCTGAGATTTTGGGGGCCCGAAGCGAAATCTTAAAACGGGGCTCATAGATGAATTAAAAAAATGACTTCCAAAAAAATTTTAAATTACGATAATAAGAAATCGTTACAAAACTTTAAAAAAAAAAGATAAAATTTGATCTTTATTTATTTATTTAAAAGTGCTGCACCCATGTTATTTTAAACCTGCCTACATACCATATTTAAAAAAAAACAATAAAGCTTTTTGGACCGACCCTTATACAAAACTGGTGCAGATGTTTATATGGCAGGGTGGGATCTACCACTTTTTTCCCTCCCAAAGGTGTTACAAGGGGTTTCTAACTTATGTGGCAGTAGGACGCACCATGCCACATAAGCATCGGGCAGTTGTTTTGTAAGAGCTTCGGTCCAAAAAGTAGTACTTTAAAAAAAAGAAGTGGAAATAAATAATTAGGAGTTTCTACTCTAAAATAAACAAGAAACTACAAATGTGAATGATTTCCATACAACTCGGAGTATGATAATGAAGTAATAAATTAACGCATGCTAATATATACACATCTATACTATTATATAAATGGAATACCCCTTCGAGGTAGTTATTTCGTTGGATGGCCTCACTTTTTATCAAATACCAAAAACTACCCTTGCATTGAATGAAAAATAATTTTGTTTTGAGGTTTCCAATTTATCTAAAGAGGGTATTATTGTCAATACGTAGAGACCTCCACTCACCTACGAATTCAGTTGTTTCAGTTTTTTAAACTACTCCACTATAAATTGAGTTTTACGTTTATACCCCTTTAGTTTTATAAAATAGATTGTGTTCAAGTGTAAAAATATATTTAAATATGGGTATTTTTGTATATTTATCTTAATAAGGTAGTTACAACTAATTTTATTTCCTAATAAATCTCCCATGTTCAGAATAGTGTAACTATAGAGAATCCTAATAAGAAGGGATTCTTGATTACGGAATCACATAAAAATCTCAAAATTAAGAGGAGAGGTTAACCAAAAAATAATGTATGAAGTAGAAGATGGTGGTAGAATTATACCAGTGTGAGATCCATTGTCTCTTCTTTTGGATTCCAACTCAAGTTCTCAAAGAAAAATTCGATGCTAACTCTCTCTTTTTATCTACGAAGAGGTATTTCCTTTATAAATCTAAATGTTTTAGTAGATCTAATTGCTATATATTTTATTTTTATTTTTTTTACGTTCTTTATAAATCAAGATGTTTTTCTTTTTTATATTTGAAAACTTAATAAAAATATTTTCAAATATGCATTCACCCAAAAGTTTTTTTTTGTTTCTAACTACAATTTTCTTTTTGCATATGCAGGATTAGGCTGGATATAGTATTAGAATTTTAAATACTACAAGTACAGATTGGTGAAAGAAAAATGACTAAGTTTTGGATTTAAAATAGATTCCTGAATTATGTTATTTCACATAATTTTATTGCATTTGAAAATATGTATTTAACTTGAATATTAAAATCTTACCCATTTAGATAATATAATTTATTTATTAATTCAAACCACAAAATAATAAATTTGAAAAAAATTACCAGCTAATACGCGTTATGCACGCGCATCGCGCGTGCCTTAGGGCTCGTATGTATAAAAGTAACATATAATTTTGGGGGCCCTCAAAATTTGGGGGCCCTATGCAGTTGCTTATATCGCATATGCTCAGATA
Source organism: Macleaya cordata (assembly GCA_002174775.1). NCBI lineage: Eukaryota > Viridiplantae > Streptophyta > Magnoliopsida > Ranunculales > Papaveraceae > Macleaya > Macleaya cordata. The sequence continues at coordinate 726,095 of MVGT01004392.1, read as the reverse complement.
CGGCCCTGGTTGCACCCATCGCTTCAATTTGAAGCTTTTGAGTACCAAGTTGTTTTAGATTTTTTTCAAACATACACAACTAATTTTTATAATGGAAAATGTAAAAAAAGTCTATGTAAAAAAAGTCATTATGATTTTAGTCATTGTTTTATAAATTTAGTCCCTCCTTTTATGACTTTTATGTCCAAAAGTAGGGACTAAATTTATAAAACAAGGACTAAAATCATAATGACTTTTTTTACAGGGACTTTTTTTTTCCAAAACCCCTTTTTATAACTAATTTGATGGAGAATGCCTCCTAAATATTTTTAAAATGACTGATGATATCCCCATCCTCAATAACACTTAGGGATATCCTAGACTATGGGATGTCCTCCTCACTACACCATATTTGCTAAATTGCCACACCCCCTTACGAAAATTAGCAACGGCTGTGAGCCGTTGCTATGTTAACCACTGCTTATAGTCGTTGCTACCGTCTACAACGGGTTTTTTGTCTATAAGCAACGGCTTTTCGCCGTGTCAAAGGTAACTACGGCAGACGGCCGTTGCAAACCAAAAACTTATTAAGAAAAAATGAAAAAAAAAATGGGGCCCACATATGTTATGTTAGCAACGGAAACCCTAAAAGAAAACTTTCCCTCAGATTTTTTTCATTCACGCGGTAAGTCTCCCGCCTATGATTTCCTCCGTTCTAAATTTCATTCCGGGGTTGCCATAGTAGCCACCATCGACAGAGGAAATCTACCTTTCCTCTGCAAAGTTCGATCTCCACCACCATATCCCCTCTCTATTGTTTTCTTTTTCATTCTCCCTCTCTCCATTTCTACCCTTCCCTTTGCAGAGTTCGATTTCGACCACCATCGCTGGGCTGGACGACCACTAGAGGTTCGATTCTGTAAGTCAAT
>MVGT01004392.1:707291-719767 GCA_002174775.1 Macleaya cordata | reverse complement strand
TAGAGAGAATGAGTGAGTATAAATAAGAGAGAAGAGAAGATAGAGAGGGTGTGAAGTAAATGAGAAGTTTAAGGGCTATTTATAGAATTTTCGTTCTATTTCTTTATTATTATTATTATTTTAATATTTAATTTTTTAATATAAATAATTATTATTTTATTTTTTTAGTGGGCTGCTACAGTAGATGGCGGCTACTGTAGCAGCAGCCCACGTTTTTATAACAATAAAATATTATTTTTAATAATTAATTAATTAATTAATTAATTAATTAATTAATTTTATTTTTTTTTAGAAAAACTCTAGTATGGTATACTATATGTGTTCCATGCAAATTTATAATACATGTGCTAAATTTTATTTTAAATCACTATCCAAATAGGCATATGTATAAATTCTACATACTAAAATTTTAGGGTATTACATCATAGTAGACTTGTAACTTCGTAACTTAATGTTATTCAACTCAATAAAATCACCCCAATCTTTTCTCATAACTAACATGGCAGTTGAATAGAGTTGTACATTTAAGACTCTATTCGGAATGTGTTTTATTGAAATGTTGTCACATTAGTCACAAAGATTGAGTGATTCGAATAACTAATACTTGATATTAGGTCCCGTTTGGTAAACTTTTTATCAGAATAGTTTCTAGAATTAGAATAGTTTCTACAATAAATAATTTTGTGATACTTGTTTTTATTAGAAATTTTAACAAACAAAATTTTGAGAAAAAAATTGATTACTATTTATTTTGGAAACATTCGATTTTAACCAAATCAATGAAGATTTCATCAATCTTGACCAGGAAGATTTCAACCAACCTTTTCTTTTATTATCAAAACCACAAACTATCAAAGCCCTAAATTACTACTAAAATCATAAATTTGTACAGAGACATCTAATTACCATGAAAACCCCCAAATTAATACCAAAAATCTAATCCGGTTCTAGCCATTTCATAAATCTAGGTTCAGCAACAAAATCCCCTTAAAGCTCTATCTAAATCATAATCTTTATCGCTCAATTTCCTCTTTGAGAAACCCAAATCTTGATGATGTGATCTTTCTGCCTTAACAATTGCATATATATCGAGTAGAGGAATCAAATTTTCAGACGTTACAACAACAACTCTTTATCATCAAAGTTCTGATATGAGCGCATAATGGAGCTCGATGGAATTTGCAGGAAGCCATTAATTGAGGTCGGAGAGTTCCAGATTTTGGAGAGAGAGAAGAGAAATCAAAGCAAAGACAAAAAAGAGAATACAGAGAGAATTCAATGAAGAGAGATGGAAGAGAAGAGAGAAGAGAAGAGAGAGAGAGAGAGAGAGTACTTGTTCATGGATGATGGAGATTAGTTGCAGAAGAGACTATGTAGGTTTTTTTTTTCGTCTTGAATCCCGATAGTTAGAAACCTAAAAATTATCTTGATAGTCTCCATAAAAATTGTTTATTGATTATATAAATAACTATTTTCTATTTATATTTTTAAGCAGAAAGTCATTTATGATTATGAGATAATTGATTTTAGAAATTTTACCAAACAGTTAAATAAAATGTCATAATTGATTATGAGGCTCAGAATTGATTATGAGCCTCATAATCAATTAAAATAATTGTTACCAAACGGGCGGTTAGTGTTGTCACGTTTATTGAATATATGTTTTTAGTTATGTATGTTGTAGTCGAATAAATTGCGCCTATTTTTGAATATATGTTTTATTTGTGTTCAATAAAAAAACACCATAGTAACAGTAAATAATGGTAGTTATAACAGAAACTAACAATGTTTTAATTTTTAGAAAAAAGTTAAAGAGTTTAAAATGATTTTTTATATTTTTTTAATAAAATAACGGCCATTATAACTGATATAATGGTAAAACGGTCATCAACATATAACGGTTGTAGTGATATAACGTAACAATTTAGGGTCGTTACCGTTATAACGGTACGTTTTTTAAACATAGTATCATCAAACGAGTGGAAGAGAGAAACCACCAATGGGGAGGTAACATGCCTTTGTATAGTAGTAGGATCCATGCTTATTAACATGAGTCAATGCTTCTAAATTTTAATTTATTAGGTCTAAATAAAAGTATTTTTATAATTTAATTATGCATTGCACATCCACACGACGTGCATATTAATAGCGGAAAACCGTTATTAGAATCTCAAATTCCACCTTAATTTTTTTACGTTCACCATAATTAATTCGTAAACGGATATGACCTAAGTACCCTCTAAATCAGAGCAGTCCTCATCTATCAGTTGCTGAAACGCATTGGAGTTTATCGTAATTTTGACATTTATTTTCCACCTGACCTACAGAATCGCTGTAAGGTCCACGTGTGGGGTCCACCTGAACTAACTAATCAATAACGGTTTTTACTCTGCTGAAAATTTTCTTACGAAAAATTAGATGATGACTTGTAACTATATGAGCCGTAGATTAAAAAAACTGTCAAATATATAAGTAGATCAGCATAAATGGTGAAGCTCTGGTTTGCGTTCGTTTCGTTTTTGTTCTTTGAAGTTTTCGGTTTGAGAGATTGAAAGGAAGGATTCAACGAGACGACGAGAACCCTAAATCTGTAATCGTATTTCTCTCACATTAGTATAGTAAGAACTCTCGAATCCTTCATCTGGATTTTAATTTTTCTCGATTTTTTACAGTTTTTTTCTGTTCATCAAGAAGATCGATCGATCAATCACAAATGAAGTTACATTATATTTGCATGGACTTGTTTTAGAATCGATTTTTTCTTCCAAAGATTCATATTTTTTTAGGAATTAGGTTTTCTCGGATTCATCAATCAGTTTCTCTTGACGTCTTAATTCCTCTGTGTTACTGATGAAACAGTGACATACTGTAGATCCTTTTTTGTTTGAATCATTTGTGTTAATTCTATCCTTATTGTTAGTTCAGATTTATTGAATTTTGATTCTTCTTGGAGATATTTAGAATGTAATTGAATTGATCATTACAAATTGAATTTTCTGCTTGTTAATTTTCATGTTGTCTCCATTAAAATTTTATCAAATTGTATCCTGTACATTTTGTTAGATTTTTGTTACGGTTTTTTAGTTTTCAAATCGAATTCGATTTGAGTTCTTCGATTTTTGTTCTTTGTTCTATTCAGCAATTTCTTGAAAAAGATTATGAGGTTATTTTACGTTTGATGTTTGACTATTTGCATTTGCATTTTGATTTGTAAGTTCTGTTTCGTCAAAATTTTAGGAAAAACATGATGTCGGATCCAGTTGAACATGCTGAATCGATGATGGATAAAATTACGGAGATAATTCATAACCACGAAGTTTCTTCGTCTTCATCTGATTCGGAGAGTGAGAAATATACGCCCTCGAGGAAGAAAAGTTTGTTTGGCAGGGAGAAACCGGTGCATAAAGTCCTCGGTGGCGGAAAATGTAAACAGATATACTCTCTCTCTCTCTCTCTCTCTCTCTCTCTCTCTCTCTCTCTCTCTCTCTCTTTCTTTCTCTAATTGATTATGTTCATAGAGTCCACGCATTTCTTCATGTGATTTCTGTTTTCTTATATTCTCCGTCTCTTAAAGAATATATATAGCGCTATAGAAAGAGGCAAAATATGATCAAATTGCTTATCCCAAACCCAAAGGACCCAAACTACAAAAGTGTTAGGCTTAGGTTAGACTGATAATCTGAAGAAATTTATCATGGAAAATTTACTTGTGTTATTATGTTGAAATATTTTTTTGCCTAAAATAGATACCCATATTTTCTTGCATCCTTAGAACAGCTCTATGCCATGTAAGAATTTCATATTCGTGATCGATCAACAATTCGACATTTGTGAGGTGGAAGACAGAGTAGGGGGAGAAGTGGTCTACCTACTAAATTTATGTGAATATGTGTTTTACCCTGAAGACTTGAAGAGAAGGAAATTTTTTATTAACCTTGTTAAGTTTTTATTCTGCATGTCAGGATTTTTCGTACATGCACAGACCCCTTTAGCCTGGCAAGTTAGTAGCCATATATATACTACCACCCCTGCATATCAGCTTCTTAATGGTAAAAGAAAACCTATAACAGAATGTTTAAGCAAAGGCAGAATTAAACCCATAACAGTTGTGTTCGAAACTGATTGGTAAATCAGATATTATATCCAAGTATTGTGAAACATTTTAGCTTTCAGCTTTCAATTGATGTGAAATCTTGGATTTGTTTTATTTGTTTAAGTCCATTACATTTGGTTATTATGATTAACCATCTTCGGATCAGAATGAGTGACTATATAGTATCATATTGCTGTTGAATTTTGCAACTCTTTTCTTAGAATATGGTATTGAGCTTCTTGTCTAATAGTTCATTCTTCATTGTCTTCTCTTTTTTCAGCGGCTGACATTATACTTTGGAGAGACAAACAGATGTCAGGTTCCATCGTTGCTGGTGTGACTGTCATATGGTTGCTCTTTGAGTGGATTGGCTATCACTTGCTTACTTTTGTTTGCCATGCTCTTATACTTACATTGGCAATACTATTCCTCTGGTCCAATTTTGCTTCTTTCGTCAATAAGTGAGTTTATTCCCTATGGCTCTTTTATGATTTAATTGGCTGCTTGGGCTTTTCGTTGATCATCGCTTTGATATTGTTCTTCCGCATAATTCTCTTATCCTTTTTAGTTAATTCATGCAAGTAAGGGGTTGGGCCTTATATCAAGTTTTTTATTTGTTTTTTGAAATGGAAACCCGCCGACTCTTTGTTTTCTTAAATTTAGTTCATCTTTATCTCTTCTTTTTTTTTTTTTTTTTTTTCCTATTTAGAATTCCAAATTGGTGCTTTTATCCAATCAACTATGCTGAGTTCCTTGCTTTTCCTTTGATGGATCAGGCAATAATCCCATGCAATAGCAAATCAATTTCCTTTTCTAGTTGGATGGATCAAATGATCAATATTGGGGTTTTTTTTTTTAAATGTATCTGTAAACCTTTAGTCTATAGAGCATATTTGGCTGAATTGTAGCTTGAACTTTGTTCAAGTGAAACTCAGGTTGGCTCAAATTCTGTTTAGTTCTTGTTCTTTCTTTCAAATTCAATGAAAAGTTAATTGTGTGGATAAGATGAAGAATAGTCATATCTTTCTTCCAAGTTCTTTCCATTTATACGTATCTTGTTGTTTGATTCAAGGTCCCCGCCGAAGTTCCCTGAGATTTTATTACCGGAAGAGCTCTTTGTTCGCGTTGCCCTGTCATTGAGGTATGAACTTAACCAGGCTTTTATAACCTTCAGAGAAGTAGCTTCCGGAAAGGACTTGAAGAACTTCCTCATGGTAATGTTTCTTTACTTGATCTAGCTGTTGCATTAGAAACCTTATTTCAGACCTCTTGGATTTTCAATTGTGGAAAGAATCCATGTGCAGGTTATTGCAGTTCTCTGGGTGCTCTCTATTGTTGGTGGTTGGTTCACTTTCTTGACCCTTTTCTACTTAGGTCAGTTTATCCCCTTTCCTTCACTCAATTGACACTTTAATTGTTGCTTTGTATTTGTCGATTGTTTATTAAGATGGTTCGGCCTTATTTCAAACGCAGTGATCAGGGGACAACTATTTACATACACCCTCATAATTGATTAAGGATGTAAGAATTGTTTTAAAAAAATAAACAAATTGGTATTAAGTTATAAGAGAAGACAAAAAAATTTGTATGTAAACAAGTTTTTATCACCAGCTTCACCCCCACCATTGTCGCCGCTACCACAACACCACCTCAATTAGTATTAGCATGATCTAATATTTTGTCGTAATGGTTTTTCTTAGCAATCAACATTTCAATTCTTTGATAACATTTATGTTAAAAATGATAATGATCAAATGCATTTTAACCACAATTGTTTCTAAACCTAGAGACAATTCTCACAGAATGGTTACTAAACAGCCTCTTCATGTGTTCTGTTGTTCCATTTCTGTTTTTGTTGCTGCTGTTGTTGCTTTAATGCTTTATTTTATAGAAGTTGTTTCGTATAGTTTTTGGCGGGGGATTAGAAGGGGTTCTTGAAGGAAATTTTGTTTCTAATTACAATGAATTCTGATTTGTTTTAATTAAATCTTTTTGTTGCGTGCAGCGTTTTTGATGCTGTACACACTTCCAGTACTGTATGAGAAGCACGAAGATCAGGTCGATACTTTTGCAGAGAAGGCACTGATCGAAATAAACAAGCAGTATGCAGTGTTCGATGAGAAGGTTCTGCAGAAGCTCCCCAAATACGCCATGAACAAGAATAAAAAGCTGCACTGATGAGAAGTAAAACACATCACTCACTGAAAGAGCAAGTCCCCCCTCCTCTTTATACAGTTTTTTACTTCCCTCCATTTTTGCTTTCATTGGTAGTTCCAATACCATCCTATATTAACTCTTGATATTGTAATAGACCATACTATTTCGATTTTCCTTTCCTTTCGAGTTTTGATTTGCTTGAAGAACTTGCTTATAGAGGAAATGTATTAATCTTATCTAAACAAGGAAATTTATTAATCTCATCGCAACCCTGCTTTGTTGAAAATGGAAGAGTAACGTAGTTATGTTCCTGAGTTTAAGTTGAAAAACGAAAAAGAGTTTGCAGGCATTGTATGATCTGACTGCCCTTCCCACGAACTATGAATGCACGAACAGTCGAACGCACGTGCTTGCATTCGTTTCAGTTACTAGCATCACTTGTTTCAGAATAGAGATTCTTGTGGGTTTGTTTTCTTCTCTTAACAACATCTAACCTTTCACAGTAAAATTTCTTTGCTCAAACACAGAAACTCCGCCGAGTCGAACTAACAGACTACCAGAAGTAGCTAAATGCCGATATTTAAATAAACATAACAATACAGAAGAAAGTACAATTAACAACTTTTTTCATGGCTTTGGATTGTCTGATTCTGGCAGCAAGAAGGGTTTCCACCATCCTGGCTCATATTTGGGATAAGGAGCAACCCAGTTTTCAGGCTTCTTGAACTCTAAAGTTGTTGGATTTGATGCTAATGCTTCTTCTAAGCTTTCAGCTTCATAGCTTTCTGCTAAAACTCGGTCAAGTCTTAGCTTCATGAACCTGCAAAATGTGACCATCATGAAACAAGATAACATTTGATTGATGAGAGTTCTATGATCTTGTAGTGTTTTTTAACTTGGGAAATAGAAGGTGTTCGCGAAATGCTATATGGACTACATTAGCCGACTACATTAAGTAGCAGTTGATGTATACATGCTACACCAGTCAATATGATCAATTGTCAGGCAAGCTGCAAATCCACCCATCATCTAGTTGTGGGAACTGGGATGTTAAACGGTCAACCCCATCATCTTTGGCCGTATAACACCTCGCTGCTAGATGATGGATGGTTTTGCTCACCTAGCTTATAAGTGGGTAACAATACTCCTAAGGGTAGCCATAGTATTTGATGTGGTATGCACACATCAACTACGACGTCATGTGAATGTAGTGCGGTACTGCGGTCCATTAAACAAGTAAAACTTAGAACAAAATTATTTAAGGAGTAAGTTGGCTTACGTGATCCATGGGCCATTAGTGGAAACCAATGCGACAGCGGGTCTCCCTAATCTTTTGGTGATGTTTGGGAATTTATCCAAGAATTTGGGTTCGATGGCAAGCCAGAAATCTTGCTCCATGTTACGTTCCTTGAAAAGACGAAGCCTCTCACACATGAGCTCCTGGAAATGTTCCTCCTCATCCAGCATGAACTTGGCATTTGCTACCACAAAATAGTATTTCTTCTTTTCCACCTACATATATCTTTTTATTAAATTTAATCTAATTATGTGAAAAATAAACTGTTTACAAACAAAATAAATCACTATTACTACAAAACTTAGTGTATAATATGTAAAATTCTAAACTCACACGAGATTCTCATCCGCTAAATTTATCTACTGATGAGGAATCAATAAAATCTAGAGAGAATGTGAAATGAATAATGTGAGACCCTCACTTCTCTTCTCTCTAAATTTAGTTGATGATACGTCAGTGAGTGAATTTAATAGGTGAGAAATCCTTGGTGAGTATAGAAGCGCTCGTATAATTTTTAATCAATCTTTAATATATTAATGTGGCTTCAACAGGCCCGATCAACATTTTTTTTTCTTTTTGAAGTTAAACTACCCTCCACAAAATGCTATATTATGTGCGTTCCTGCCATTTTTTCTTTCCCAAACTACCCTTCACAAAATGCAATACTCTAATCATTTTTTTCCTTTTCAAACTACTTTTTACAAAATGCAATACTAACTACCTAATTATTACATTATGGCCCTGCTTGGTATGCAAGAAAAATTTGCAGAATGCAAATTACCACAGCTGTGATAGTGGTAGTTTGCATGGACAAACAAGGCCATAGGTATCCTAACTAGCAGGAGAATACCATACCAAGACTCTGATTTATTAATTTGACCGGGAATAACTGCAGATGCGAATTTTCCCTGCATACCAAGCAGAGCCTATATATTTCATTCATCTCAATTTTACACCTGGTATACACTTGCTTATGAAGCATGCCTGTGGATAATCTAAAGTTTGATTTTTATGTGATGGTGATCTCCTCATCAAATAGATTAAAATCAGTTTACGAATAATTTCCATTCATGCACTTCCTTGATACAATGTGTAAAAAAAAAAAAAAAAAATTCCAACAAAAAAAAAATTGCAACATACGAGGGTTCATTTTCCAAAATTCAAGGTACACCACCCATGCACCATATCCTAACTTCCTAATTTTCTACATATCTATCAAATAGAACAAATTATCCAAAAACCACCTATCACCATTTGACACGTGTGACCTGGTAACAAGCACATGAAGAACTATCACACAGCCACTACTGCTGTGCAATTGGGAAATTGTCGTAATCCTATTCCCCAGGAAAATTAATTACTACTTTAAATCTACAAGAGAGAAATCGAATTGAACATAGAAAAAGGGTTTAAATTACGTTACTACCCTCACAAACTTAGGGTTCAAAACTAGAGATATAGAGAGATTGGTTACCTTGATAGCGGGGTCAGAGGAGCCAAGCTGATTGGAATCAACGGCGACAGAAGTCTTGAGGGAGAGATTCCTAGAATTAGAGAGAAGCATTGGATTCCGAATTCCATTGAAATTGCAATGAGTAAAATTGGATGTAGATGGAAATCTGGTGGTAGTTGAGCCGCCAAGGAGGAGACCACATGCTGCTCTATCGGCTTGATGGCTGGGCGCAGCCAATAAGCCAGAGTAGGAGCTGAGTGATAGAGCTGCCGAAGGTAACATTGCTTCAAGAAGTAGTAGGTAGCGATCTCAGACTGGTCGATCAGCTCTCAAGATCAATTACGACGCTCCCACCGAAGAAGAAGAAGAAGAAGAAGAAGAAGAAGAAGAAGAAGAAGAGGATGAGGAGGGGGAGGGGGAGATAGAAAATGAAATCCAAACTAAGTAATAATAATAGTAGAGACCTTATCCTACTGTCTCTCAATCTAGATTCTGGGCTCCCTTTTTTTATTTATGTTTTCTCTTATGTTTTCTACTGGGGGCACCTGCACGAGCTATAAACCCTGCGTTGTGGTGAACCATGAGAGTATGTGTATATAAGAAGGAAAAAAAAAAAATTGGAATATTTTCAACCCAATTTAAAGAAGAGATGATATTAGGACATACAATATGGATGGAGGGGATGCTCTAAAAATGGGCTTAAAACCCAATATGGGAGTTATCAATTTTTATTACACAATATTGGGTTAAAACCCTTTTTTAGGCGCGCGTTGTGTAAAGTAGGTCCTTAGTTTATTTTTATTTTTTTTAAAATGACAAATTTTGCATACCTAAACTACCCATCTTTTAGTTTTAAGTATGGGTTATGCAAACAGATTGCATATATAAAAACCTATGCAAATTATAATTTGCATAATTAAAAACAATGCAAATTATAATTTGCATAGGTGTTTTTTTTTTTTTTGTAACTAGGTTATGCAAACATATTGCATACATAAAAACCTATACAAATTATAATTTGCACACTTAAAAACAATGCATATTATAATTGCATAGGCGTTTTTAAATACTTTTGAGCATCTCCACTTTTCAAAGCCTTTATGCAAACAAATTGCATAAGAACTTCTTCTTCACCGAGCCAATTTAGGTGGGTTTTTCCACCTTTTTCTAAGAACTTTTCTTTTTTCTTCCGAAAAATTACTTTTTAAACAATGCAAATTATAATTTGCATAGATGTTTTTAAATACATTTAAGCATCTGCACTTTTTAAAACCTCTATGTAAACAAATTGCATAAGAAAAAAGCCGAAAAACTACTATTTAAATAATACAAATTATAATTTGCATAGTAAAAAATAATGTAAATTATAATTTGCATATGCGTTTTTAAATACTTTTGAGCATCTGCACTTTTCAAAGCCTCTATGCAAACAAATTGCATAAGAAAAAAGTCGAAAAAATACTTTTTAGACAATGCAAACTATAATTTGTATTGTTTTAATAATGCAAATTATAATTTTCATATAATTATTTAAGGTTTTAACTTGTTAAATAAGTTTTTTCTGAATTTTTTATGGCCATTTTTATGTTAAAATTCATTAATTGGGGTTTGCTAACGTGCACCGTCGTCATTTAGTAGATGAGTATTTTTCATCTTTTTACATCGCGCTAACGTGTGCCGAGGACTGTCCATACATGAAAAAAAAATATGTCATCTACTTCAATTTTTTCCCCATGCAAGGGCATCCTACTCATTTTCCGTTTCTATTAAGGGCTCCCATCTTCAAATAATTACACCCCACCACTTTCACCATCAATACCGCCACCACTGCCGTCTTCTTCTACTTTTTCATGTGCTTTCTCCCTCCATATTCCTCTTCTTTTTTGTGAAAAACGAGAGAAGAAAGAAAGAATAAAGATCAAGAGAGAACATATTGAGAGAGATCTGAAAAAAAAATGACTATTGTTGGTCAATGATAATGATCAAAATCGACCATTGGTTATCGAAATCATGATTTCAAGCATTGATTGTCAAAAATTTTGGACGATTTCGATCACTAATTTTCGATTTTGATCATCGCCCTCGACCAACAATGATTGAATTATTATTATTATTATTATTATTATTATTATTATTATTATTATTATTATCACTATTATTATTATTATTATTTTCTAGATTTAGGTGGGTTTTTTTTTCCATCTGCGTAGGATAGTTTTCTGAGAGTGGAGGTGGTGGCAGTGGGGATGTTGATGAACTGATGATGATGGTGGTAGGGGTGGGATATAGTTATTTTTTGTGGTGTGTAAAACATAAAAGAGAACCGGTCCCCTAGTAAAATGAACCTTCCTCCCCCTAACCATTTTAGACATTTTGGGGGAGCCTTTAATCAAGCATCCCGTCTATCCACATTGTATATTCTAATATTAGCAATCCCTATAAAATATAAACATTTGTGGTCATGTGGCCTACATGATAATGATCCAAAAGTTATTTTTTTAGGATGATATCCTCAATATGCAAATTATTATCACCAAAAATCATCTTGATCTAGAGATTCTAACTTCATCAAAAGTTGGTCAAAAATCAATGGTACACATTATTTTGACTATTGATGTCACACTCCGCTTTTCGGAACTCTAAAATTCAACCCGATTCAATGAGTCCGGAAGGCGAGGCGTGAAGAGTGTAAATGAAGTGTAATTTAAAGCAATGAATAAAATCGCTTAATTTCTCCTTTTGAAAGATAAAGCAGTCAATTTTTGTCAACATTAATTACAATTTAGTAGTCAAAGTAAATTTAAAAATAAAAATAAAAACTGTTGAAAATATTTTTGGTACTTAATTGCACATACTTCAGAAAAAATGGTCATAATTTCTTAACTGTAAATCCGAATTGTACAAATGAAAGCATTTTAAAAAATAGATTTAAATTTCTACAACTTCAGTAGAAATAGACCGAGCCTAATTCGGAGCATAAGATACTCAAAACTAGGTCTCAAGTTTACTAACAGATTTATATACAATCTCAGAAAAATAACTTCGAATTTCTTAAAATATCCAGAAATCATAAATTTGAAACTGAAATTACTTCCTAACCAGACATCCGAAATATATGTATAATACCATTTTGAAAAGAAGAAATTGAAATCTTCATTTGTTACAGAAATAGGCCTTGGTCAATTTTGAGCGAAACATACTCAAAAATATACTTTTCTAAAACTGATCCTAATAAATACGAAATTATACAATATTATGTAAAACATAATTACTTCAATTTAAAGACATGAAAATTAAATAAAAATTTATACAACATTTATTTTGCTCTAAATTCAACATAAAAATAGATAATTATAATAATACATATCATAATTCTCATAAACAACCCATAATCCCAAGTGATATAGTAGTAATTATTCTTCAATTACAATATATAAAACATACTAACTCAAGAGATCCAAGCTATCTCTTTGAAC
>MVGT01004392.1:572134-706843 GCA_002174775.1 Macleaya cordata | reverse complement strand
ATAAAATTAGATTTTATTTTTAGTAGGGATCCCACCTACCTCAATTTGATGCCAAAATCTTATCACCTACTTGATTTATTACTTCCGGATGTGATGATCGATAATGTAAATCCTTGATTTCTCAATGATTTTGATGATAATACTAGTAACTATTATAGATTTAATGAAAGAGGATGTAGATGAAGAGGTATGTTATGGAGAGTAAAGAAAAATATGTATATTGGGGAGAGTAATGAGAGGTGTAACAGGGTGTAAACATAAAATAAAAGAGGAGATTTTGTGTTTTGAAGAAGAAAATAAGGAGGGGTTTATATGGGAAAAAAATTTAGATTTTTTATTATTATTATTATTTTAATATTTAATTTTTTAATATAAAAAATAATTTTATATTCATGTTAGTGGGCTGCTACAGTAGCCGCCGGCTACTGTAGCGCAGCCCACTTTTTTTGTATTAAAATATTATTTTTTTTATTTTAATTAATTAAATAATTTTGTTTTTTTTTTTAGAGATAACTCTCTTAATGCATATAATGAGTATCCATGCAATTACCATGCATATGAGAAATTTATTTCTCAAATCAATACATACCCAAATGGGTATAATACCAACTTAAATATGTAAAACAAGTGTAAAATTCATACTATGGAATTTCCTGGGGTATTACAATTGATCACTTTCAACCAACTTTTAATAGGGTTGGAGGATGTAGTTTTTTTAGGATGGGATCAGTTTGAGTAAGGATGATTTTCATGGTGAGAACCCTCACTAAAAATTATCATCCCTTGGTTCATCCACACGTTGAACCGGGGTCAAGTATCTCTTCAAGGTAAAATGTATTTAAATCAAGGGAGGGATATTGCAACATACCTTATTGCGATACTATTGCAATACACTCTTTGTAAGTCCCACAATAAGATGACTTGAGGGTTGATTTTTGGTGAAGATATCATCCTTATCATGTAGATTATCATATTCGTTAATCAACCCATTCCAAAACTTCTAACACCTTTAGACAAGCTTATGAAAAAATTGCAAATTTTAGATTTTTCTTTCTAGGCTGTTGATTTTTTATAAACTTTTGAGAGGGTTAGTACAACTACAATTAGAACGGCTTGATTTATAGATAAGATGATCTACATAAGGAGCACATCTCCACCAAAAATTAACCCTTGAATCATCTTTGTGTAGGCCCTATAAAAGTGTGTTGTAATAGTGTCGCAATAAGAATCTTGCAATAGCCCTACTCTATCTATAGTTAAGCACTTCACTAACTATTTAGACTTTTTTTAGACAGTTAATTTTTTATAAACTTTTAACCCCATCAAAAGTTTATCAGAAATTGATTAAAATTAACTGTTAGAAATGAACAGTAAGGAAAAGAGTCAAACTTTTGATGTAGTTAGAAATTTTAGAATCTGCTGATTTGCTAATTTTTTGTATGGACGATTTATATGGTGATGAGAACAATCTCACAAAAAATTAGAACTTGAAGTGAGCCTTAACCCCTTGGTGTAATGATCTTACACCATTTTTTGGTGTCACGCTAGCAGTGTTCTAAAAGTAGTGGTGCAATATTCCTCCCCTTCAAATATACTCAACTTTAAAAGGAGGGTGCTCTTTTAAAGTGATGGATGGAATAATCTTTCCATGAGTTCGGGTAAAATAAATAAATAACTTTCTATGAGTTATATATGGGTATCATTATAGGTTCTAAAACTGAGGGTTATTGCACCATAGTCTACGGCATCATTGTTTTCCGGGTGCTATACATGAAGATCCAAGGATAAATTTCTGACGAGAATGTTATAGAATAGGTTGATTTTAGATAAGATGATCAATATAGTAAGATGAATGGTTTCACTAAAAATCAACCTTTAAATCATCTCCTTACGAAACCCACAAAGGTAATGGTGCAATATTCCTCCCCCTCAAATACACTCAACAAACTTTAAAAGGAGGATGTCCTTTCTTTTCTTCAATGGTGCCAAAACTTGGAGGTTAAATCATTTTTGTCACTTACTCCTTAAAACAAAGTAATATTATAAAAGATTTTGTTAACATGTGCCCTAAGGGCACATGATAAGCTTTTAGGTTTTGTGTTTTGTTTAGTTTTTTAAGTTTGTCCAAATGGGTTGATTTTTGGATATGTATATTATTTATACTATATGGACCATATCTAAAAAAATCAGCTCAATCGGAGACCTCTAGCACCCTCTAGCACCACAAACACTTAATTTAAACTTTAATAGTGTGAATGAACGGCTTACATTTAAAGTGATTTATTTGGAGGGTTAGATATTTCTGATTGAGCTGATTTTTTGTGGACATCTTATAAATAATAATAATATTATGTCTACAAAAATTTAGCTAATTTGAGGACTTCTAACTTGCAAAAAAACTCCTTCAAAAACAACCTTATCGTGTGCCCTTAGGACACACGTTAACAAGACCCTATTATAAATTTCTTTTTTCAAGAAAGACATTAATTTAAGGCAAACTATATCTCAATTGCTAAATAATTGACGTACAGAATTGACAAATTAGTAATTAAAATTCGGAAATTCCGTTTTTTAGCTTTTCTCTCTGACTTTACATGATCATCACAGTTTGTTTGGTCTTGTACGTTCTTGCACTATTGCTGTCGAACTTTAAGAAACATAGAGCTAAAAACTTCATTTTCTCCTAAAAACCTGAAACAATTAGAAAGTCTCCGAAAAATACCCTTAGGATGGTATAGCCATCAACGGTTCAAACAGGACGGTTTTTTTATGTATAGCCATCAACGGCTAAAACATAAGAATGAATCTTTTTTTTATTCTTCATCAACGGCTCTATTTCAATCCACCAAGTTATGTTGAGTTACCGAAAGGGTCCGACTCATAATTTTAATGGCGATCTACTTAATTCATCCGAAAGCTACGAATTATTAATAACGATCAACTTAATTCATCTGACGGCTACGACTTATTCAACCTATTCACTTTTGCAAATACACAAATTTGTCATTGACCCTTTAAGGTTTTTGAGACAAGCTTATCCTTCACCCTTTAAGAAATACCGGATGTGCCCAGTGGCTATAGTAAATGACTAAAATAACCTTATGTTCTTTTATAAAATACCAGATGTGTTCCGTGGTCATAGTTATTTATTTACACCTGATATACATTTGACGGTGGAGTCGCGTGGAGTGGATCCGATGGTGGTGGTGTTGGTGGTGGTGGGGATGCGCGCGAAGCGCGCGTAGAACAAATGCACATAGCGCGTTTAGACATCTAAACTACACGCGCGAAGCGTGTGTAGGGAGGATGGACAACCATTTTACGAATCACACCCGTGTAGCGCGTGTGAGGAGGAAAAAGCGGTATGGCCCCGTGCCGGAGGCACGGGGTTATACCTAGTATGTATTAAGACAGACTGACTGCACTGTGAGTAAAAATTCAGCCGTAGTGCACTAACTTTGAATAAATCTTGAAAATAGTAACCAATAGTAAAAAATTATGAAATTTTGAAACAAGATAGTCTAAGAAGTCATGAACACAGGGATCTGTTAACGTGTGCCCTAAGGGCACACGATAAGGTTATTTTTGAAGGAACTTTTTTGCAAGTTAGAAGTCTTTAAATCAGTTGAGTTTTTGTATGCATAATATTATCATTATTTATAAGATGTCTACAAAAAATCAGCCCAATCAGAAATATACAACCCTCCAAACAAATCACTTTAAATGTAAGCCGTTCATTCACACTATAAAAGTTTAAATTAAGTGTTTGTGGTCCTAGAAGGTGCTACAGGTCTCCGATTGAGCTGATTTTTTTAGATATGATCTAAATAGTATAAATAACATACATACCCAAAAATCAGCCCATTTGGACAACCTTAAGAAACTAAACAAAATACAAAACCTAAAAGCTTATCATGTGCCCTTAGGGCACATGTTAACAAAATCCAACTAATAATAATAATATTACATGAATTAGGAGATCATATTGTTGTGATGCTAGGTTTAACAAAAAGTCTACAGAATTTTCTACCGAAGACACAATCTACGGTGGATGCATATCACTTTGGGATGGACGCAAATCCGAAGATATGTGAAAAATAGTTCCACCATCAAATTAGCTTTCGGTAGAAAATTTTGTAAGATTTTGCTGTAAATTTAACATTATCGTTGTTGAAATTTTTAGATCCGATTAAATTTCCAGAATCTTAAACATAATCAAAAGTAAACACAACTTGTCCCAAACTAATCCTAATAATAATATTTCGGATGCTGTTGAAATACTCAGGTCTGTCAGATTTTCCAGCCTCAAGAAGTCGAACTTACTCAATACTTTTCATGACCACTCAACCCCATTGGCTTCTTATATTTCTAATTGGGATTGTCTTTTTGTATAGCCTAACGCCGGAGCTATGATGAATATGTATTATACATCTATCCAGAAGGATTTCACTGCTCCAGTTTCTTTCTTTGTTTCTTATTACCTGTAATTACTTTTCCTTTTTATATATAATTTTCCGTTCATGCTCAAAAAAAAATGAATTTTCAAAGCTTCACTATCAAATCCAAAACTGTTATTTATCATATTTCTTTCTATCGAATCCAAAACTGTTATTTGTCTTATTTCTTTCTTTTTAACTATTTTTTCTCACGCTCGAGTCTTGGATATTCGTGATCGGGTTGAATCATGGGTTCTGCAATTGTACAGGTGGCACAATCCATGAATGAGCTTCCTCTTGTACAGCTTCCCAGTAACCCTTTAACCAGGGCTCTTATTTATTTATGAAGAGATAAACAACTGTCTTAAATCTCTTGATTCTTTATTAATTCTAATTTAAGATAAATAATTAAATATGAGATCATTAAATTTATATGCAAAATGCATGTGCTACACACTAATTCATAATAATATTTAGAAGTTGTTTTCAAACCAAACGTGAAACCATTATCATCATCAAGGGTACTAAGATATTAGATATGGTATAGCAGGATGATGTGGTGACAAACACATTAATTGGCACAACCAATTCCAATGGATGGTCAAGTCAATTAAATAATGAAATCAACGGCCAAGGGAGAATCTGAAAAGCATGGAATGCACAGACTCTATTTCAACCTATCAATCAATAATTAATAATTAAATAATAATAATAATAATAATAATAATAATAATAATATTTAAAAAGTTGAAAAACTATACTTCCATCTCACCGATCATATATTATAATTATGGCTAATCTTCAAGGACAACAGATCATTTGTCCCCATTTGTATATAGAACGCTGATTTTTGGACCTACAGACTTACAAAACAAATGCCCGACGCTTATGTGGCATGGTGGGTTCACTACCACATAAGTTAGAAACCCCCCATAATACTTTTGGGAGGAAAAAAGTGGTAGGTCCCACCCTGCCACATAAGTATCTGGCACCAACTGATCGGTTCAAAAAGCTTTATTGTTTGTATATGCCCTACATGTGCCTATGTTTGTTTTAGTTTGTGGGGCTAAATAGAGACGAACCAACGGCTGATTTTTTTGTAAGATTGTCCTCCTCGCCATATAGATAGATCATTTTCGCACAAAAATTAATTTGTTCTAAGACATCTAATGCTATCAAAAATTGATTGAAAAATAAACCGTTTATTATCATCGTTTATTTCTAATCAACATCTGATGGGTTAAAAAAATTTTAATAATTAATTTTTTGGGAGAATAATCTATATAGCAAAGAGAATAATCCTACAAAAAAAAATCAGTCGTTGATTTGAATCAAATAAACGTAAGCACATGAAGAGCACACGCAAATGGGGACAAATCTGCTTTCATCCTCATCAAGTGCCACCCTTATTAAGTTGCCAAAATTAGGGCGACCTAATTAAGTTGCCTTGTCATTTTCTTATTCTTAGGCCTTGTTTATATTTGTCTAGAGTCTACATTGTAATGATCATCCTCATAAAAAGTTACATTGTTTTAAAACATTTGAAAATTGAGGATAAAATAGATGATTCAAAAACTTAAAATTCTAACATTTTTTTAGGATCAAATTTAATTTTTAAGACAATTTGATTTT
Organism: Macleaya cordata; assembly: GCA_002174775.1. NCBI lineage: Eukaryota > Viridiplantae > Streptophyta > Magnoliopsida > Ranunculales > Papaveraceae > Macleaya > Macleaya cordata. Next base: position 700,775 of record MVGT01004392.1, on the reverse strand, counting down.
TGTGACAAATTTTTTTTTGAAAGAAGAAAACTATTGTCCAAGATACATATTTTTTAAGGCGTAGATACACGAAACTAAGCGTGTTAGAAGCACAATGAAACTGCCAACAACATCAAATCAGGATCAAATTAAGTCATCACTAATGGAACCGCCACCTAAAGGCTATAGAATCTGCCACCAACGTGGTATGAAAGAATACATAGACATACTTATATATATATATATAAGTATAGCCCCCTTATATAACCCCTCGCTTGTGGGGCCTGTATGAAATGTATTCAGAGGCTGATTTTTAGAAAAAATGATCTACACGGTGAGGAGAACATAGTTACCTGAAATCAGCCTGATCTAAAACTTGTAACCTCAAATCTACCCATTTTAAATCAACGGTCAAAATAAAAGTTTACAATTTACAAAAATTTTAAGGGCTAATTTCAAAGGGTTAAAAGTTTTAGAACGAGCTGATTTTTGAATATGATGAAGTATATAGTGAGGAGAACATCCTCTCCAAAAATTAGCTCCCAGATGCATTAAATGTGGGCCCCACAAGCGAAGGACTATATAAGGAGGGGCTATATAACCTGACATATATATATAGAGAAACTTAATAATATACCACACACCCCCAAGAAGTTTCGATCCTAAAACTTCCCAGGACATGTGCTTTTTTTTTTTTTTGTGACAATCATCTCTATGGATAGAAGACATCTTTGCAAATGAGTACAAAAAAGTGATTAGTACTATGGAAGTAAAACTTTCCATGAGTTGTTTTGTAGGCACTACATGAAGACCGAAGACGCGAAGATGTTGATTTTCCGATACACGATCAAACATGATGAAAATACGTCTTCACAAAAAATGAGCACTTAATCACCATATCAATCCTCAAAAATACCCTTTAACTCTAAAAAGGGTGAGAGGGTGTCAGTTTCTTCTTTAGTGCCAAAACTTAGATGTTCCATTTTTTTCACTTTCTCCTTAAAACAAAGTAATATTTTAAATTTCTTTTTTTAATAAAGACATTTAAGGCAAACTTCAATTCCACCCTCAATTTCAATCAATCAATTGGTAAATAATTGACGTACAGAATTGACAAATCTATTATACAATTCAGGACGGGGGCAGAGTTGTCCTTTCTAAAAATTGTGCTGCTTCATAAGCCCCCTGCCCTCCCCTCTGCTTCTTCTTCCTCCTCCTCCCCTTTCTCGGCCACTCTCTCTCTGCCCTCTCTCTCTCTCTCTCGAGGTTTTGAGCCGTGCCAGAGGCACGGCGATAGACCTTGTTAGCTAGAATTCAAGTAATTCATACATGACCACATAAAAAGCTAAAATACAATAACAAACCTACCCTAAAAATAATTATAAATCAAAACCAAAACAAACCCAAAAAAAAAAAACTGTTATTTCATATCTCGTGTGTAATAATTAATAAACCAACAACCACACAAAAAAAATAAAATTTCTATAAAACACTAAAAAACCGGAAAAACCGTTTTTTAGTCTCTCTAACTTTACACGATCATCACAGCTTGGTCTTGTTCTTGCACTGTTGTTGCCGAACTTTAAGATCAGGAAAACCAATCGTTATCTGACAATTCGATAATGCTACAGCGTGTTTCTTAATGAACCCCAAGAAGGTCACCCTACCAGGAACCCTAGTTTTCGTTTCAATCACCATCTCTCCAGCTAACACATCACTAATCAAACGGCTCAAATCAGATCCAAATTTATCAGCTTCAAGGGTAAGCCTAGATTTCAAAGTTTCAGATCCCCTCGCTGGTATTCTCCCCGGAAAAATATCAACTTCACCAATCTGATTATCTCTGTAAAATACGAGACTTTGACCTTGCCCATGTTTGAAGCTAGCACGATTAGGGTTATGAACGAGGATCTCGAGATCTACGGTGATGTTGAGTTCGATTTTAAGGGCTGGAAAAGAGACACGAGGAGATATACCATCGATTTTGGTGGAAAGGACTTCAGTTTTGGGATCTTTAGGTTTGAAGACGGTGAAGGCGAGGATGAGAATGATGATGAAAAGAGTGAGAAAGAGAAGAAGTACAGAAATGAGTGCAATGCAACACCGACGTTTTCTTACAGCTTTTTGACGATTATGTTTTTGGATTTCTGATTGTTCAGGGTCTGTGGGTTTTTCGATATTCATGACGTTGGAGAGGAAAGAGATTTGTTTGTTAGGGTTTTTTTTTTTGGTAGAATCTAGAGAGAGAAAGAGATTTGGGTTTTTGCAGAGATTTTTAGAGAGAGAAAGAGTTGGGGGAATTTGCAGATGGGATGAATCCGTGTCTTGTTTGTTTTAAAGGAAAAGGATGAGAGAGAGAAGAACTTTAAATGTTGGGAACTGCCAACTAATGTAGCAAGGACAGAATTTATTAATTTATTTTCAAAGATAGGACTTCGGAGTTGCTCAGGATGTATGTACTCCCGGGAGTTACTTTGAGATAGTTATATGGGCCAGCTGTAGCTTTACGTGGTAATCCGATCCCCTCTACTACTTTAGGCAACTATTAAATACTGTCGAATGATCATACAAACTAATGAGTTTTGCTAGAATAACACCAAAATTTGACACCAAATATTACATCTCCTTTTTAAAAGTGGTATGAGGGGTTGAAATGGAATTAATGCTTTTTCATGATTGGTTTTCAATCAATAAAATAAGCAGATGTAATATTTGGTGTCAAAATTTGGTGTTATTCTAGTATTGCTCCAAACTAATTCATACAAAGTTTTTGTAATTTTGTAGTCCAAATGATTTTTTTGTGAGAATATTTTTTTATTGTATAGATTATTTTTATAAAAAATTAACATATTTTAAAACTTCGAATCTTATTAAAAGTTAGATGGTTTGTAAGTCGTTAATTTTACATAGAATTGGGATTCAACTCTAATTTCATCTTAACTTCTCACTTAGCTAATTTTAGTTTTTTAAATTTAGTCCAATTAATATCTAAATAATATGCTAATAATATGTAAATAATATGCAAATAATATGTAAATTGGATTAAATTTAAAAATTCTTTGTGGCCTTCAGTAGAAGTGAAAACATTACATAATATTGATTTTTTTTTTCCTTATAACAACTTTAAGCGAATTTTTGATGCCTATAAGTTTTAGAAAAAAATTATTTTATATGAAGATAATGTACATAATGTAAACTGTAGATAACATCTTTAATACGTTTAATCATATCTGTTTGAGCCCGAGGAAAACTTTGTACCTTTAAATAAGCTTGTATGGGAACCTAATTCATTGTTTTACCACGAAAAGTTGATATATAAAGAGTAGAGTCCGATTTTGGACCCTTTCAAAAAAAACAAAATAAAGAGTCCGATTTTGGAGACCCTGTGTCTAACGTAGGTCTACAGTCGTTGATGGGGCTGCTAGGTCCTTAAACAGTCACGATGATGGTGGAGTTGACTGTTAAGTCTCCACCAATCTAACACACGGGGAGGGGGGATAGGAGAGGGCTGGTTCTAGGCTTTTTTCTTTTCTTTTTTTATTAGGGCTGGTTCTAGGCTTTTTTCTTTTCTTTTTTTATTAGGGCTGGCCTAGGCTTAAACCCAAGTTAAATTTGTTAAAAAATATATTTTCATATAGAATTTTTACGAGGGAGGTTATTGCACCCCCTCTTAGAACGCCCCCTTATAACGCTCCCTCTTGTTGAGCTCACATGCGATGCATCCAAGAGCTGATTTTTTTATGAGATGTTCTTCTCACTATGTATATCATCATATTAAAAAATTAGTTCGTTCTAAAACTTCTAATCCCTTCAAATTAACCTTTGAAAATTAGTAATTATTTAGTCAAATAGTTACCAATTTTTAAGAAGTAATTTGAGGGGGTTAAAAGTTTTAGAACCGTAAAAATGAGTTTATTACGCGCGCGAAGTACGTGTGGGGGAGGCTCGTAAATATATATATATATATATATGCTTGAGTTGCGAAAACCAACTTTCCAAATTACAGGTACTTCTCGCACTACGAAGCTTTAAGAATTTCTTCTTTTTTTTTTTCCTTTTTTTTTTTGAGTAATGCTACCCCGACTCCTTTGATGACTCCTTCAACAACTTTTTGTATGTAGGGTTCATATAGAGATGAACTAAGGTCTAATTTTTTTGTGAAAATAGTCTATTTATTATGGAGATCTTCCTCATTAAAAATTATATCGTTCTAAGATATGTAACGCCGCCTCGTCATCTACTTATCATTAAATTTTTCATAATAAAGATCAGTGGGTTAGAAGTATAATTTTTGGTAAACATGATCTCCATGATAAAAATACCATCTTAAAAAAAATATAAACCCTTGTTCCATCACTATTTATGTTCCTATAGTTCTATGGGTTGGGCCGGCTGTACATTGTAGTCTGATTCCACTACCGTTCGAGAGAGTGGGGGTCGGATTTTGGTCTAATGTGGGTTTACAAGACCCCCTACTTTGTCATTGGTGGGAAGTTGCTATGTCGTCTTAAACGATCGATTGTGGAGTTCCACGTGGTTGACTCTACAAAACACCTATCCGTCAGCGGTGTTGTGGTCCACAGACGCGCTTGTAATATTATGTCGGTATTGTTCGAGTCTGTGAGCCCCGACTCCCGATCATCCATCCCCGGCTTGAAAAGCCTTGAATTACTGCGGGATGGCTAGCTAATTCTTTCTTCTTCTTCTTTATAACCGGGTGTCGGGCCAATTAGAATACTCGACTAATTCTTGAGATAGTGGAGCCCTCCAATGCTAGCTGATTCTTTTGATCAGCTTCTACTGTCGATATGCCAGTTTTTTTTTGTTAACCGCAATCACTTGTGTGTATTATTCCTCCAAAAATTGACCGAAGATATTGAACTAGCCTAACCAAAATATAGGTTGTGTTTGGTATCCGATAAATTTTTATGAAAATTTACAGCCAAAATTTTATTTTATGTGCTTTGATTTTAGTTGTATAAGTGTGATCATTACTTCAAGAGGGTTGGCCTAATAGCTAAAATCTTACCTCACAACTTAGAGGCCATGAGTTCAACTCCTCTTGAGGCCACTTTACCGGTAAGATCTTGCCCAATAGTATGGATTTAAAGATCTGCCCCAGACATTCATTTAAATCAGTACACCTTCCGGGAGCAACGGAGGCTAACACTCAACCAGATCGAGTTAAGAATTAAAAGGTTAATTTGTGCCAAAGTTAGCAAATCTTGTTTAGACTTTAAAAAATGGAATGGATGTTCCCTGAAGAAATCATATGTTCCTGCTTGTGGTCTAAAATTAGGTATGCGCACAAGAGATTCATATGAATCAGTTTTAGATGGAAACACGATCCTTTTATTTCTTTTCTTTTTTTTTGGCAACACCAACTAAAGTTAAAATGGCAAACTACCTTTTATCTCTAGTGTCATATGACGACAAGCTCATGTGACTGACCATAGGCCTCTGTTCCCGCTTTAGTAGCAGAGGGAGGTTATTGCACCCCCTCTTAGAACGCCTCCTTATAACGCTCCCTCCTGCGGAGTCCATATGTGATGCATCCAAGGTTAATTTTTTTAGAGGATGTTTAATAGTTACTAATTTTTAAAGGTTAATTTGAAAATGTTAGAAGTCTTAGAACGAAGTGATTTTTGAATATGATGATACACATAGTAGGAAGAACATCCTCTAAAAAAATCAACCCCTAGATGCATCGCATGTAGGCCCCACAGGAGGGGGCGTTATAAGGGGTGTTCTAAGAGGGGTGCAATAACCTCCCTCATAGTAATAATAAGACAAGGCTTAACAAATTGATGACAACCTTAGTTGTATTTTCTTGAACGATGATAAGACCTTACTTCTCAGTACTCACTACTTCAATGTACATCGACAATGACTGAATCCTAGAAAAATTTAAGTGATAAACCTATCAAAAGAGGGGGTGAAAAAAAATAAAAAAAAGAATGACCAAGAGCATGAATTTATACAGGTTCACATCAGTTCGACTTTAGCTTTTTGACTTAATCATGGTAAGTTGCTAAGGTAAATTTTTTTACCATAAAGTACCTCTGTTGATTTCATATAAACAATTTCTAGAGGAAGCCATAGTAGAGGTTGGGTTCAAATCCTGCAAACGTATTCTTCTTCCACTAATATAATAAAGTATTCTTCTTCCACTAATATAATAAAATTGAATGAAGTGACCTCTTAATCTCTTATCTCTAGTCCAAATTCTACCCGATTCACCTAGGGCCGGTTTCATCCAAGATTGTCAATTGCAAATTCCAATCGGTTCTACCCGGTTCAAGGTGTTGCAAACCTTAAATGATTCAAAGCGACTTCTAACTTGTAGTTCCAACAGACAATGACATTAAAAGTTGTTGCAAACCTTAAATGATGCAAAGCGACTTCTAACTAGTAGTTCCAATAGACACTGACATTGGGCAAATAACACAAGTTCTTGGATTCATTTCCTATAAAAAGTTAACATCCAAATTTTACAGCAACAAAGGTGGGCTGTCCCTCCCCATGTAAAAGGAAATATAGAAGGACAGATCTTGCTTAACCGATAAATTTTTGTTACACGTTTTAACATCCACGAACCTAAACAAAACAGAAAGGTAAATTGATCGATATATCAATATTTCACCTTTCCTCGTAACAATTTCATGAAGAGACTGGGAGCCATTCAGACATCAAGCCAAAGGTATTTGCATGCAATTTGACTCAGACATCGAGACTCTGAGTCATTCAGAGTTACAATCATTGAAACAATCAAGCCATGTATTTGTATGATGAAAATTTTCCTCGTACTCTAAAACATTCCATCTTTCACCTATTTGTTCTATTAGTTAGTATAATGGAAATTTTAACCCTGGGGTAATTTAGAATTTTGATGAAAAAAAACTCATCAAGAAAGTTTTCTTGACATACATTGAAACATGAAACAAAAGAACGTGAAGTATATATACACAATAGTATTTGTATGCAATTTGGAAATGGAAATGGTAAAAGAAAAAAAAAATGATTTTAAGGAATGAAGAAAAGCAGCTGCAGTATCTTTTGAAACCATGAACCCTATCTTTGGGTTAGATCACAAGATCAAATCAATCTCCAAATTTCAATTTCTAGCTCAGAAGATGAAAGCAAAATATGCAAGATTTTCTTTTTATACCAATAGGATTCTAACCTAATCGAAGACTTGTTTACAATACATTTCTACAGGAATATTGGATCCAAATCATTAATCATATAAAACTATGAACTATGACTGGGTGTTTCTTATTCTGGTTGGTAACAGAGCATTTACAGACAAAGAGTGTATCAACTTCATCCTCCAAAGACACAAATTATGAATCCTAAAATTTCAACTTAACTGGTCAGAGTGTCGGACCTCTGTTTTACGTAGCCTTTCAATATTCTAATAATAACATCAAATCATATAAATGTTACACACTTACAAAAATTGTTAACTAAGAATAATCATTTTCCATGCAAATACCACCAGCATTTCTGCCATCTATATCTTATGAAAAAGGGAATCTGGGTTTCCATTCTTAAGCAGTTAAGCAAGGGTTTATTAGGTTTGTTATATTCGTCTAAATAAGTCTAGACTCTAGTACACTACCATTGCAATAAATCAATGTTAAAATCCTTTCCCATCGTATTTTAGCAAATTCTCTGACAATAAGCTAAAGAAGTTTCTCCTGTGGTAATAAACTTAGCATTTCTGGATAAGAGCTCATCTGAAAATGAATGTGAAATTCTGCAGTAATTTCAATATGAAATTGGAAGGTAATCATGCTCTGCTGCAGAAGATATAACTGTTTTTTAAGGCATAATATTAAATTAGGAAAGAAGATCATGATTCTCCTACCACAAAAACGCCATGTTGATAAAACCACATCCTACAAGTTCCTCTTTCCAAAACCACAGCCTTGTAGTGTTCTTTCGCAAGGAAAGGGAACAAGTTACCACACCTAAAACAAGGACTCCATATTGTTCAGCAGATAAGAATTTACACCCATGGATACAAGTAGAACAACTAGAACCTGTTTCCAAGTTATCGCACATACCCACATGTATTCTTACAGTGAAAAACTAGAAAACACATCTTCACCCTAGGCTGTGATCACATCAGGGTGCTAGTCTTGCTTTGAGATCTCATAAGAACATCAATTGTACAGCACACACACACACAGAAAAAAAATCTACCATTCTACCTTAACTGTCACTTCACTTCCTTATTTCACCCAAACACACTGGAGTCCCAAACCACGATCCTTTAGCAACTAATGCCTCAAAATTATTTTGAGGAAGAGGGTTCATAATTATGAATAATTATCTATAACTGAATAAGGAACTTATTATCTAAAGAATATCTAACTCTTTAGAAGATTAATTTTGAGAAGAAACATCAGATAATCAAGTTTTGAAATAAAAGAAAGAAATCCTTTATTTTACAAGTTTTTCTAAACAAATAAATAGGTGATAGTAAGGACATAAATGTAGTTTTAAACTTTTAATAATCAGCCAGATGAACATAATTACCCACACAACTCTTCAGATAATAAAACAAACATGCCACTGCATATCCACTTACCATCAGAAATTATATGCAACACAGAACACACAATGACAATCACTGAAAGAAAAGGTAAGATTGAATTGCAACTTCAGCAATTCAGCAAACAAGACTGTAGAATACACTCAAATATCACACTGCTACGCCACAAATAATGTTACCAAATTCAGAAGGAAGATATAAAAAATCTTTGTTAATTATATAACCTTACAATCCACCTAATGAATGATACACCACTTAACCTCTTGAAATACTAAAAATTAGAACATCAATTCATAACTTGGTCTTATATTTACATTCCGAATTCTCAACTGTTCGATTAACAACATTTAACAATATATCACAAGATGTAATCGAAATTAAATGATGCTTAAAGATTTTCAGAACAGAAACTCTCCCAGAAATCCTTGTATAAGTACTTACAGGCAACGTACCTGAAATAACATCAGAATAAACATCTGATTTCGAGATCAAACGATCAGCCAAAACAGTCAGAGTTGAGTTCATCCCAATTGTCTCTCCAGGAGAAATCTCACCTGCAGGAATTTCCGCTTCTCCAACAACATCTCCTCTGTAATACAATAGAGTTGAACCATTACCGTACTTAAATCCAGCTTTATTAGGGTTTTTAACAGAAAGATCGAGATTAAGAGTTACATTCAGATCCACTCCTACTCTAGGAACATCTAATGACATCCAGAACCCTTTTAGCTTTATGGAATTAACAGTAGTAATAGTATGTTTAGCTCTGAAGACAGTAAAACCTAGAATCACTATAAGTAGAACAAAAACGATGAATCCGATGATTAATCCGAAACATAAGTTCCTTTTCTTTCGAAAACCAGTAGATCTGTTATCAGATTTTCCATTCTTTGAAGAAATTAAATCCATCGAAACACATAAATCCGAGTTTCAAAAGCTTTTAAAACTAAATCGAGATCATGGAGATTGAGAAGAACTCAAGAAACTCTTGAAAAAAATACATTCAAAGAGGTTTCAGAGAAACCCTAGAAAAGGGAGAAATTAGGGTTAGGAAGTAGTTGAGAATGAGAGAAGAAAAAGTAAAAGCTACCACCGAACTTACCAGATTCTGACGGTTTCGAAATAAATCTGTTTCTTGTGAAGTGTGTGAAATGATGAAGAGTGGGGTTTCCTTCTTTCGTGCGGGATTTTGATGATCTTTCGAAGCGTTTTTCGTGATTTCATTTTCCCGCTTTTTTCATACCTAAAAAATGAGTCGTTGGTTTGGAGTGGGTGAAGAGTCACCTTCATGCGAGTCTTGTTGGCTTCCGTACGTCAATGGTAGACGAAAACCGAATCAAATTGGAACCAATTTTCCTGATTACAGTTCTTTATATTTTAGAAACGTTAGGGCAAGGCCTGTGTACACTGTTAAACCTCAAATCCAATGAAATTTTAAGGCTAGTTGGCACCCTTATACCTCAAACCCCTCACCTATTCTGGTAATTTGATGGAGGGTGAAGGGGATAAGGGTACCCGTAGATCATATCTGCGACGAGCTCACCGCAGAACTTATCTGCGACAGAGCTCATGGCAGTTAAGTTCTGCGATATTTTCCTCTCTCTTCACTCCTGTGCGGATTTATTACATATCATCTATACTTTTTTATTTTATATTCCTTGTTGACTACGGGGCCCACCACGAAAGAAGTAAATCGCAGATAACTTCTGCGACACGGAAAAAAAAAACCCCACTAGCCCTACCATTCTATTATACATCAAACCTACCTTATTTGTTGGTGGGTCTGAGGTAGGCCACTGGCCTTGCCCTTAGGAACATGAATGAGAACTGTTAATATTACAAGAGTTTTCCACAAAATCTACGCCTGCTAAGTGTAATGTGATACCTCAAATCCCTACTTCAAAACTCCTAATACTAATTTAATTTGAGGGATAGTCAATTGGGATATTGGTGAACATTCATGGACATGTAAAATCCAGGGTGTGTGGTTGTGGCCATTGAGAAGTTTCATGTATGTAGTTGTGGACATGAAAATGGTGGACATTGAAGTTCATAGACATTAGTGGACATTTTGTGAGTTTTTAAAAAGAAAAATTGTCTTGCAATGCCCATCCCATATAAATTCGATTTGTGTGGACATTCTCTCTCATCTCTCTCCACCACCACCTAATTATAATTATAATTAAAAATTAATATTTATTAATTATCAGAATAATAATTTATAGTTTAATAAAATTAATAATAATATTAATATTATAGTAATAAATAATAAAAAATCATAATTAAGAAAATTTTAAATAATCATAAATATTTTCACTCCCACCACCACTCACCACAAATAATTATAATTAAAATTTATTAACTATTAGTTATCAAAATAATAATAATTTATATTTTAACAATAATAATACTTATTAATAATTCATAACATTAGATAATAAATCATTATAATTAAAACTATAAATAATTTTTTCCTCCATCATCACCAATAATTAATTATGATTAATTTATCCATAAATAATTTCTCTCTCCACTACCACCACTAATTAATTATGATTTAAAATTATATATCATCACAATAATAATATTTATATTTACTATAAAAATTATAAAATAATAATAATAATAATATTAAGTATTAGTTATTTTATCTTTTTGTTAAATGTTTATTTTATTAAAAATTGATTACTTTATTTAATTTTACAAGTCCACAAGAGTCATGTTCGTGGACTTTGTCAGTACAAAATCCTTAGGAGTCAATAGATATCTGTGGACATTGTCCTCTAAAGTTCGTAGATGTCCATAGACTCTGTTAGAATCCCTTGAAGTCGATGTAGAAGTCCCAATTAATTACCTCTTTCCTATAGTGGACAATTTATGCTCATCTGTTTCTTTAATCCCTCGTCTTTCTTTGACATATCCGAATTCTTCACTTAGCAACCTCAAGAAGTCAAGATAAGATGCATGTAAGAAAAGATGCAAAGCGGCTTCTAAACAGTAGTTCCAAGCTTCCACTAGACAATGAAATTACCCAAATATTATAAGTTCTTGGATGCATTTTCTATACATAAGAAGTTGTTCACATCAAGCAAACAAAATTGTGCAACAAATATATATATGGGATGTTTCTCCCCATGTAAAAGAAATATATGAGGATTTGTACACGTTTTAACATCCACGAACCTATACAGAACAGAAAACAAAATTGATCGATACAGTGGATCATCATGTTTTGTTGGTGAGCAACACTTTCTACAAAATTGATCGATACAGTGGATCATCATGTTTTGTTGGTGAGCAACACTTTCTTTTTCCAGAAAAATTGATTAAACGTACTTTTTTTTTTTGGATCTGCGTACATCTAATTGTAGATATCTTTCTCTATATTAATATTTCATCTTTCCTCGTAACAATTTCATAAAGAGATTGGGATCAATTCAGAAATCGAGCCATAGGTATTTGTACGCAATTTCACTTAGACATCATATCGAGACTATTAAGTCTTTCAGATATTAAACATTCAAGCCAAAGCCCTTAGGTATTTGTATGATAAAAAATTTTCCTCATACAACATTCCATCTTTCACCCATCTTCTCACCATTTGTACTACGAGTTAGCAACATTATAATTGTGCAGCTCTCTCTGCCTAGCACCCAAATAATGCAGCTTACACCGCGAGAGATGAAATAAAGACTTAACTATAGATTAGAGAGCAACACGAGAGTGACAATCTACCTTTCCAGAATGATCAGGATCAGCTTCTTTAGTTGAAAACTCCCACAGATCAGTTTACAACAAAGAGTGCTTACAAATTGATTTCACAGGGTGCTCCATCTTCTTCTTCTTCTTCGACTACCTATACTATTGATTTTAACTGGAAAGCATTGTGGAAACTAAAAGGTATTTCTCCTCAAGTACAGTTGTTTTTATGGCGTGTTTTAACGGATTCCAATGCCTTACGCTATCGGTTAGTGAAGTATGTGAGTGATATGGATCCATCCTGCTCTCTTTGTCAATTTGAGTCTGAAACTGTTGATCATGTATTCTTGAAATATGGGGTAGTGCAAAGCATTTGGTTTAGATCTCCTCTTGGCCTCAGTATAAATGCTCAGGATGAAAATTGTACGCTGAAATCGTTATTTCAGTATTGGTTGTCTACTCCAAGTTCTTGCGATGTTGCTAAAATGGGGTGTGCTTTAATCTGGAGTATTTGGAAAGCACGGAATAGAATCGTCTTTGATAGAGGAATGATCAATCAAGTAGAGGTTATTAATTCTGCCTTACAATTATATATTGATCACCTTGTCGTTCCACAGCCTATGTCTACATCATCATCTCGAATGAAGGTTGCATTAAGATAAATGTGCCCGAAATGAATATGGAATGAATATGGTATGGTGGTCTCCTGTAAAACATATTTTGATGGTAATTGGTCACATCAAGATGCTCTCTTATATTAAGTTTGTGGGCTTCCAACTCAAAATCAATTGGCAATGAGTGGTGTGACCCAGGATCATTATATTTTAAGTTTGCTAGGCTCTCATATCCCATGTGGGACTATTCTCATCACGCCCCCTCACGTGTGGCGTTCTTTTGCGCCTAACACGTGTAATTCTTTTTGGGTGACGGGGAGCACGTGTGGCTGCTGGGCCTATCACGTGTGGGCCTGCGCTCTGATACCATGATAGAATATCATAAATATTGACGCTGAGGCACGTGCTTTTCTGAAAGGCCTGGAATTCGCTTCTGACTTTCCTAACACTCCTACAGTGATTGAAGGTGATTCTAAATCAATTGTGGTGTTTCTTACTGATGATCATTCTCTCTATCCTTGGTGGATTAGGAGTATAATACAAGATTGTAGATCTCTGCTTAGTAATAGTTCGTTTCTTTCGGTTAATTTTGTTGGTAGGCAAGCAAACAAAGCGGCTCACAAGCTCGCTTGTTTTACGATTTTAAATCGCTCTTCTGATGTGTGGTTTCTTTCCACACCTAGTTGTATCGCAGAGATTGTCAATTTAGACACTACTGCGTCTTCTTCTTCTGATGATTAATGAAATCTCTTCTTCCCCTCAAAAAAAACATGGGGGTGACAATCAAAGCTTGAAAAATCTAGTTGAGATTTTGTAGACCCACTTTTAACATGGAGCAAGAAGACTTACCATGTGATTGGTGGTGACTTAATTAAACCATTAGAATCTTCACAAGGCGAATACGAAATTCTTCCTCTCTTTTTTTAACAATTTTTTTGCTTTGAGGTATTAATCTTAGTACATGTTATAGATTTAAATATGAAAAGGCCTGATTAAAGTAACAGTTTTTGAAATCTATCAAAACAAACGATTCCTGCCGATAAAAATGAAAAAAAAATATATAAAACGATTAACAAATTTTTATTTTTTATTTCCTAAACTTTTTTTTTTCTGTATTTTGTTTGTTTTTTCACACTTTAACTTTATGTAAAGACTTCTAGAAGAAGAGCTAAAAGAAAAAAAAAAAAAAAAAACTTATATCCCCTATTAATAAAGGAGGATTGTGGTAGATGTGGGTACCCATCTATCTATCTCACTTTTGAGACTTTTGTTTTGACAGTACTTATTATTGGGTCCCTCTGACCTTATCCACCTACATTTATTTGTAGCCGTAGGGCAGGGACAATGGGGATTGCCTCAAATTTGAATTTAGGAGATGAGTCCGGGCAGTGGAGATCCTTAGAATTTGAAGATCTAAATATTGAATTTGTAAATAAATGAGAAAGATATAAATAGAAAGTAGAGAGAGTATAGAGAGAAATCAGATATAGAGAAAAGTGTTTGTGCTTCATAAATTGAAATGAAAAAACAAAACAATCCCCCCATGGACTGGTTGAGGCAAGCTATGGGTCAACCCAAGCTTCAAACACTTGAACCAACTGAATCAAGTTTTTGAAGCTAAATAATGTGTATTTAGAAGGAGACAATCAGGCTGTTATCTCTTTTTTATTTACAGGGCAAGGATCAATACACTGGAGCAATCTTTCAATCCTATAAGATACTCAACAACTGCTCTCATCTTTTATTTTTGTTCATTGTAAATATGTTAACCGGGTCTGTAATAAAGCAGCTGATGGTCTAGCTAAGTATGCTCATAGGTCTACTTTAGCAGTTAGTTCGTTTCAAGATCCTCCACCCTTTTTATCCGATATCCTGTTGTAGGATAGTTCTAATGTTAATACAGTTTCTTCTGTGGTTTGTACTCTAGTTGTTCCTATAAATACTGAAGAACCTACTACTTCTGTAAATATGCTTTCTTGTTAAAATAATCTTCTTTCTTTATAAAAAAAATAAAAATCGAATCTGAGTTTAACCAACATGAATACGATATAGATACATATTGAAATCTCATCTCAGCCCCAAACTGAATACAATAGCTTAAGACCTGACTGGTTGTACGAGACCAACATTGCGCACTAGTGTCAGCATCTAAGAAGTACGAACACTTCTCTCAGAGAATTGTGCCCATGTTGTGTCTTTATTATATTCCATTTTTAGTTGAAAACTTAAGAAAATAAAACTTGTGCTTTGTCCATATCCGTGTCCCCTCGCCATATCCGTGCTCTATAGGTCAACATCTTTTGATTTGGAGCCACTCTCCAAATAGACACCACTCAATAGCCTCCTGAGTGGTTGTAAAAATACTATGCAACAAGTTATTGAATATTCACAAATTTTTTGTCTTTAACTAATTTATGTGATATGTTATGATGCCAAAGTTAATTTTAATTTTTTGGATCAAGTTTTTTTTTTTTTTTTGAAGAGCCTATTTTTTTTTATGAGATCAGTATCTCGATATAACTCTAAGCTGTCAATAATAACATACACTACCAACTATATTAAATAGCACACGTTCGATTAAATTTGGTTTTATCGGTGATGACCTAAACTATTCCACAGTTTCCACGGGCGTCAAGATGGTGAGTTTCTTAAACGTATGCTTATCCAGTGACAGATCAGGTTAGGTTCACTAGGTCTGTACACAGCAACCAGAATACCAGTAGGAGTTACAAAAGGAATGAATGAATGATGTCAACAATGTGAAGATTCAAGAAATCTTGCTAACCTGTGATGTGAGTTCGAAGTAGATAGATCTCTTTATTATCTTTGAAAAATGATCAACTTAATTTGAACGGATGCGTGTAATTAGTCAAGTAGCAAACCTTTCATGACGTTGAGGTTTTTATAGAAATTAATTTAAGAATTTGTATTTTTACAAAAATAAAAATAAATAAATACATAAAATTCTTGGTCGTATCGATGATAAGTTTTACACACATCGTCGACATAAAATTCATTTTATTTATGCAAGTATAGTTTGCTTAAAATTGGTGTGCCGCAAAAGAAGCATATTCAATTTATTTTTAAAATCATCTCCAATGCAAATGGACTCAACTAATGTGAAGATGGTGTGACATATGGATGAGTATAAATCCTCTAGTCCATCCTCTTGTTTTAGAGGTTCACCAAGAGGATGTCTTCCCATCCTAGTCAGTAAATCTCGTTAAAAATATTATTTTCTCTCTATTTTTAGCAAATCTCATTAAATATCTCATTTTTTCTTTCCTTTGCTACAATTAAAAAATAATAACACGTTTAATTAATTAAGTGCCATATATGCAAAATAAACAAACACACCACATAAAATGTCTTGAGAGCCATGCCACATAAGAATCACACCATATTTTTGCATCCGAACTGCTCTTATCCTATCTTCCACAAATTTAGCATACCACTGTTGTGGATGCATCGGTGTGGTAAATAGAAACTTTTACGAAAAATTCTCGTGAGGTGATGGATGGAAAACTAATCACTACATCCCAACACCACATCCCACACAAGCACCCTTTTTGTGGTCTCACCAATGGTTGATTTTGCCTTTGTGGAGCTTACATAGTGATGTTCCAATAGATGATATTGGTTCCAATGTTTTCATCTAATTTATCATTTTCACAACAAATTAACACATTCAAATCAACAATTAGGAAATCTTTTTTATATTGAGTAATGGAAGGTTGGTTTTTTACAATCAAATTTTGTGGAGTTAAAATTTTCAGAATAGAATGACTTTATGTAAGAAAGGATGTTTAAGATGAGGAGAACATTTTGACGAAACATCAGCCACTAGATCGTTTCAATGTGGCCGCACAAGGCAAAATCAGCAAATAAAATCAGGATCTGGACTCGGCGCAAGTAAAATTTTCTTAGAGGTAAGCTACACTATCAATTCTCAAAGGTCAGACAGTGCCACACTTTTCAACGTAACGGACAGAAAAACGAATGAAGCGTACGCCACGACAAAAGATCCAACGGTCGAATTTGTCTGGGTTATATCCACGGCGAATACATTATCCACGTAAGCTTAAACGTCATTTTAAGGTATACTTCTTTTTGTTCTTCTTCATTTTTGCAGTGAAGACTCAGAAAGAGAAGAAGCAGACTTCATGCAGAGAGAGAGAAGCAGAAATGGCGACCGAGTCGACTCGTTTTGAGGATAGAATTTTGGAAACAGTAAAATGGTGCCAAGAAAGAAAAGACCCACCATTAATATGGGGGATGGAGGTTTCGAAGTGTGTTAAAGAAGCCGGGTTAGGAGTTCCGAGTACCGAGTTAGGGCAAGTTTTGGTTTCAAACCTCTGTTTTACAAACAATAATCCTTCTCTCTGGAAGTTTATTGACCAAGCAATTTCTTCTGGTCTTCTTTCGTCAATTCAAATTCTCTCTCTTCTCAGTTCCAGGTACAAATTTGATTCCCCACATCACATAAACTTTTACATATATGTTCTTGCCCTTGTAGAATTTAATGCATAGGCGAAGTCTGAAATTAATTTGATGGTTAGTTTGATAGAATTCTTAGAAATTCAAAGTTACCCACTCGGGCCTTGACCGAGTTAACTCAGTTATTCCAGTTATTGGATGAGTCCCACTACTTGTTTGATTTCATTGGGAACCTGTAATGATTAATTTGGGTGTTTTTTTGTTCTGGTTAAATAGAACTAGTATTGAATTACACATTCTTTGTACCTCTTTCTCTCTCACACACGCCCTCTATTGATCGATAAAATGCCTGAAAGACACACACACGCACTCTCTCTCTCTCTCTCTCTCTCTCTCTCTCTCTCTCTCTCTCTCTCCTTATAAACCCATGGTTCCAAATTATCAAATATAAGCTTACTTGGATGATATAGTAGTTTGATCAGATACATTTTGATTTTGCTTATAAAAAAAGAAGAAGAAGAAGAGGTCACGTTTTGATTTTCAGGTGGAAAAATCTTGTGGGGTGAGACTAGTTTTGATTGGATGATCAACGGACTGCATCTTCACTCTTTGATAATAGAGTGCCATATTGTTATGTTTATAAACCAATTACAGTTTCAAGCATTTAACCAATCTTAGTTTTACCAGATAGGTTAGCCGTTAGTGGGGACATATTCCAGAATTTTATTTTTAACAGTTGTGATTATAGTGGTTAATATGTGCATTCAACTACTTAATTAGAATAAGAGGCTGATGGTTCAATTTTCTTACAAAATATAGGACAATATTTATGTAGGAGTGAAAATATCATTTAGATTGTCTTAGGGTTAGGGAATTAACAGAATTTCTACAATTCTACTTTCTACCTATAGTTTTCATATCCTAAGCATATGGGGTCAGAACATTCAAAGATGTGTACTTAGTTGACCAGCAAAATCCAATGCCTCGGACAGCTCGTCTAGGTATATTATAAAATTTGAGTAGTAGTATCAGTTTCCCCTACTCTCATCTTGATATAGATATCAAAGGATCTTTCTCAAATTTGACTATTGTTTTGTAGTTTTGAGATGATAGGATTGAGATCAGTGTGGTAATTCTCAATCGTTGGCCTTTGTGCTAAATAGTACCTCAACCCAAGTTGTTCCCGAGTTGGAATAGAAACGCAAAACCTATTTGTTTTTCTCCGTACTGTACCTTTATATATCTTTTACCTTTTTAGGAATACATGCAGCTATTTGGAATTTTTGAAGGTAGAAAATTCTTGAACTTCTTTTTGGAGAACACAAGAAACACTTATATTTTATATGACATTATAGATAACAAGTGGTAAACTACTACATTAACAAAGATCTAATTATCTGAAAGCTTATGGCCTAATACACCCAAAATAGCAACTTACTTGAAATTGAAGACGAATACTTACATTATGAATTTGCTTGAGCTGTAAAATAGAAACTATTGTACTGAATTGGGGACGTCCAAAACTTTAATTGGATTTTCAACGGAGTAGTGAAAATTTTGTTGATGTTTCACCCACCAATATGCTAGACAGATGAGCTACAATCCACTCCGAGCCAATGGATGATGGGGAAAACTCATATTTGCAAATAGACCAAGGTAGGAATTGATTTTGGGCTAAATGTGGGTGAATTGAATCAATGCTGGATTTTATCCTGATAAACCTTGCTCGAGCTGCTCGCTCATCCAAGGGTTGTTTACTACATGAAAAATTCTTGTTTTTTTTATTGAAGTAGGCGAAGAATCCATTATCTCCATCTCTTATTACTTGAAAAATTAATTACTACATATAGCTATAGTTTTATTAATACATTGGTACTGTTTTTTTTTTTTGATAGTCTGCTACTATGAGACCCTTATATGACCTTGTGGTTCCATAATTTTAGGGTGGTTTCTCATCGACGGAGTCAACCAGAGGCTTACAGACTTTATCTTGAACTTGTAAGCCGATATGCCTTTTCGCTTGCTCCAATGGGGACTGATATTTGTAAAAAGAAGTAAGTACCTTTATCCCATTTATGACCAAGCTGAATGCTCAGGATATTTTTTGTTACTAAATTTATAATGAACAAATTTTCCTATTTTTGGAATATCCAACTCATTCCTTTAAAATGAAAGTTATCTTTGTTTACGTTGGAACAAAAGTCTTCTTTGGAGTTAGATACCTGCTAAATTAATAAGGAAATAGATGTTTAGGCATGAAGCATGGTTCATGATCTTGGACCCTAATTGGAATTTGGGTTTTAGTGATCTAGTACTAGTAGTAGTCAATGACAAGCCATGCCTAACCGGAGTAAAATCCAATGAGTTGTGTGTAGCCAACTCTTTTAACAGTTTCTTGAGGTGCCTCTTCGGGCTACACTTTGATGTACGCTTAAGATCATGTACATACATATTGGAATCCCCTTCTCAAAGTTTTGACACAATGGTTTGGTGTTTTGGATCAATTTTGTCTTCCTAACTTCCGCTTTAAACTTAACCTAACAAATTATTTAATTGTGTCATTCCATTCTTTTGCTTATGTGATGTTTTTTTTTTAATCGGGTAAATAATTCATTTAAATAATAGAATAATATTACAAAATGACCCACAGGGGATCATCGAAAGAATGCGGACCTTCCCAAACTAGCATTATTTTGAATAATTGTTAATTAAAGTTTTTAAGGGTCCGAGGCCTATATAATGCTTTTTTCCCCTTTGTAAGGTGCTGCATAAGCCTCGACGCAATATGAGACGTAAAGCTCAAGTTTTTAAAATGAAGCATTAAATATTCATTGACTTATGAGAAAATAAAGATTTGTTCGCTAGTGGATTGAAAAGGAAATTAGGAATAGTTCAGTGTTTCAAATTCTAACCCAAGGTGTCGTTTTTATGGTAATTATAAAAGAGAGCGGATCCGGATACATTGATATTCATACATTGAGTGTATAGGGTCTGTGGGGCCCACAAAGAGATGACTCAAAGGCTGATTTTAAGTTACGATATTCTTTTCATCATGTAGATCATTTTCACAAAAAATCAGCCCATTATAAAACTTGTATCCCCATCATCCAATTTTTTTTTTGAAAGAGGAAAGAATATAAAGAATAAGAGAAAGGATACTAGAGGAATCCAAACTACATCCCTACAAAATTATAGAGTTTGTGCAACTAGATCCCAATGAAAAACGAAATCCTCAAAATGATATCCTTTTACGATCTCTCTAGCTTTTCCCCAAAGAAACAGTAAACTCTTCACACGGAGAACTATCTCTGGGAAAGAAGGCTCCTTGGACTTGAAAATGACATCATTTCGAAATTTCCAAATCGACCAAAAATATGTGGGATCAAGCTCCATAGTTTTTTCCCTTCCTTTGAGTAGCAGCAGCCTTTCCAAGCCCCTAAAGCAGCCTTTGGGGATGCCTGACAACACCACATGAGACCAAACAACTCTAAGAAAAAATGCCATAACCTTGAAGCAATCCGACAATGAAGCAGCAAGTGCTCCACTGTTTCTGCATCCTTATGGCATAAAACAAATACGTTTGTCAGAGAGAATCCTAGTCTTTGTAATGAGTCCACAATGGGAATCTTTCCCAAAACTGCTGCCCAAACAAAGAAATTGATCTTGGACTGAATCTCATTCCTCCAAACTTCCTTTATCGATAGAGACTTCGCTAGTTGTTGAATCGATACCCGATAGGCAGACTTCACTGAGAACTTCCCTGAAGAACAAACAGTCCAAACCTTCTTGTCTTGCACTTCCTGATCCAAAGTAACATCTCCCAACGCCATCCTGATGGGGTTAAAAGTTCTAGAATGCTCTAATTTTTTGTGAGGATAATCAACATGGTGAGGAGAACATCCTCACCCAATATCATTCCCTTGGATCAACTTCATGTGGACCCCACATGTAATGTACATTTAACGATGTATTTTGTTCCATTCTCATTATAAAAAGCGCTTACTTGGCTAGTTTACTTTGTGATGCCTCTTATGTTTAGAGTCCTTTATATGTTACTAGTAAGCAACTTTAGATGGTTGATGACTTATTTGAGTGTCTCTTACTCAAGAACCATTGTACTTCTCAAATAATGCTCAATTTTATTAGACTTTGGTGTTCTAACTATTATGGTTACTTAATCACTATAGAATGATAGTCACTAGGTAGTACCTCAATCAGAGCTACACCATGTATTTAGATTTATTAGTGTAATGAGAGAAGGAAAATTTTCAAACTCATCTTCCTTATGGTTGTGTTACGAACCTAGAATTTAAAGAAACAAAGTGATTTACTTCGAGGGAAATCAGACCTC
The DNA here is from genome assembly GCA_002174775.1 of Macleaya cordata. Lineage (NCBI taxonomy): Eukaryota > Viridiplantae > Streptophyta > Magnoliopsida > Ranunculales > Papaveraceae > Macleaya > Macleaya cordata. The sequence goes on along the minus strand of MVGT01004392.1, from coordinate 679,135 downwards.
CAGTCGTATTCTGAAAGGTTCCTTTGGGTTTATCAATGTTCATGGTGAGACATAATGAACTCAAATGTAAGTCCTTGATTGAGTTAGAGTTAAGGTTTATCTTTCGTGCAAACTCACACTTCATCGAAGATCGAAGAGAAAGCACGCCATCGGACTCAACTCACCACCGGAACTCACCACACGTTGGTAAGTGACTTTGTTTATCATTCATAGGTGGTTAGGATGCATTAGGACTTAGCATCATTAGTTAGAATGAACCTAGAACACTTTAGAACATCATTTAGGATCATTCTCAATGTTTCGGTAAGCAGGTATCGATACCCACTCAGGTGGTATCGATACTGGGCTAGCCTGATCTTCAGACTAGCCTAGTATCGATATACTGCCTTGATCTGTTGACAACAGATCAGGCCAGTATCGATACTACCCCAACGGAGTATCGACAGATCAGGCCAGTATCGATATTACCCAAAGGGAGTATCAATACCAGCTGCCCAGAACCCACTTTTCAGTTTCGGGTTTCCAGGTTGCGAGATTTTTAGACCTAGGGCCTCATGCCCGTTTGGTCTTTTGACCTAAAAGCCTTAGCTTTTGGGTCCTTCTCTACATATAGAAGAGAAGCAAACCATTTTAGGTTATGCATCTAAGAAGAAGAGAGTTAGAGAGCTTAGAGTGAGAAACCATTGAGAGACTCCTTGGTAGTCATCTTCTCCAATAGCTAGGGCTTCAAGATCTTGAGAGAGATTGAGCTAACTTCTTCTTGAGAGTTTATTTTGTTCTACTCTCATTGGGCTTTTCATTTTAGCTAGATCTTGCATATCATTCTAGCATGAGAGCCACAAAGTGTTGAAGATCACCAAATCTTCAAACACCATTACAATCACCGGTGGAGTTCTGGTGAGTTCGTCGGTGGAGTTCCGGCGAGGTGCAAGCTCGTTGATTCGAGCATACAAGTACGAGGCTTCATGGATTCCGAGTTGGAGGCGTACAAGAGGCTTGTGGATTCAAGCTAACAAGTGCGGGGCTTGGTGGATTCCGAGTTGGAGACGCACATACCATTGAAGGGGCGATTCGTGGATTCGGGTCGTGGAGAAAGACCGGTTGAGTTTGCATGAGGGAGTCGTGTTGTCGATGTGAACGGTTGTAAGATTTCTCACAACTCTTAGTGGTAATTTCTGGACTAGGTCCCGGGGTTTTTTTCTTTAGTTTTTCTCCGTCAACAAAAATCATTTGTGTTGAATGTTTACATGTGAATAATTTTTGTACAAGATTGAAATATTTGATTCTCTCTTAATTCCGCATTCGAGAATCGAATAAGTCAATACTTGTTTGTTTCAATTTCAACTTATTATGAATTCATTGTGAATTAAATTTTAAATTGGTGGATATTGATCCCCCTTCCATATACACCTAGATTTGTGTTTAATGTTGTGACCTAAACCTAGGAGTAGGTGAAATTTCAGATTCTTTGAAGGAACCCAACCTCCTCTCAAGAGATAGCTAACTTGATGCATTCGAATTCTCCAATGAACTAAAATAAACTATGTTGGAGTGGATTGTTTATTGTATTAAGTTATGTCCTAATCCTGTAGTCTTCTACTTTGCTCTTTTGTTCGTCAAAGTTAATTTCATACCAATCAAATAAAGATGCACCTAATAACACTTTATCCTAGGTGTACTGACTGAGCACTGAAATTTGTCAATTATAGTAAAAGAGCCACCAAGATGTTGTAAATTTTATAACATGAGATAGAAATAATCTATGGTTTTCACATTAGGAGATATTTCAAGATGCTAGATAGGGTGAGCACATGTAAAACTACTTAAGGTTAATCAGCTATGCTACTAAAAGAACTTATACATTCTCATGGATCCCATGCTTTTCTTTTGCAGGATAATAAAATCTGTTGATGATGCCCTACAGCTTTCACATGCTTATGGAGTGCAGATAGTGGAGCTTGGACATGCATTGGTGTTGTTTATTTTTAGCGTGATCGTTGGTTTAATCGATAGCACATTGGATGATTGGGGGTTGCATCCGACATTTATACAAAGTGGCATATTTGGAGGTGGGGATCACCAGGATATGGATGTAGACTCTAAAGTAAGTCACGGTGATAAAAGAAATGAACATCGTGAACAGCTACGCAAAGCCAATGCTTTTACAGCTATGGAGATCTTGGGAAAACTGACAGAAAACAAAAAGGCCATGATTCTACTCCGTCTTGTTCACTTAAACATGTAAGAGATTATCCTTTCCCATTCAATTTGTGACCCTCTTCATAAACTTGTACAATTAGTTTGTTTCTGGTTCTTTAACATATATAGAAAATTAGTTGAATCGTTTTCTTGTATCTTTTGTTTTTTTATTTTTTATTTTTTATAGAAATCGTTTTTCTTGGATCATTTCATGAATTTTGCAACTTTATGATTCAATCAGGATGTCGTAAATCATGCATGTGTACACAGTTAGTAATTAAATATCAAAACTCATTCACATAGAGATCTACATTCTTATTGTACCCACATGGGCCACATCTACTTACATGCAGACACATACACAAATTGCCGATGTATAGAATGTTCTATCCATGAATTTATCTTTCATTCGATGTGATATTTCTATTTTTAAGATATTCATAAGCTCATAGGAATTCACCAGCTACTGATACAGACTTTGTTTCGAGAAATAGGCCTGAAAAGTTCAATGGGCTTCTGCAAAGACTGCAGTTCATGGAAGCTAATAAGTTGGTTTCGTCGAATCTAAAGTCTGCAAGCCAGCTTTTGGTAAGATTGTCTGCAAACATACAGAGAGTCCTGGGTTTTCAAAATCAAGTGAACAAGCGTCAGCTTATTGGAGCGCTGATTGATATTGGATCATGTAGCTCTACCTCATGCAGCAATTTTGGAGCTCATCGGGCTGCTTGTTGGGTGCCTTTTGACATTTATATGGAAACTGCGATGGATGGGAAACAACTTCCAGCGACATCCGCCATTGACATACTTACAGGTACCTATTGACTAAAAAAGAATAATCGTTCAGGTAACCTATTGCAGATTTCCTCCCTGTAACTTTTAATCTGTTCCATCAAAAGCTAGTGTTGTATTATATGTAGTAAATTGGCTGTTCATTTTCCAAGAATATTCCATGTCGGACAACATATGTTACTCACACGTCATACACATGCCAACATACTATACCAAGGAAATCATTAATTTATTCAGATACTTAATTTTTTCTATTGTTATTTGTTTCCCACTCAGTTCTAATGAATATCAGCTTATCTAAATACATGAAGTTTCTCTTACATTTGACTTGAACAAGTATTTTAAACATGGAAATTGAGTAAATATTTTTTTCTCTAATGCATTTGAGCAAACAAGGAAAAAGAAAAAGAACCAAGTATTTAAAAGTAGGGGTTTTGAAAAAAAAAAGTCCCTGTAAAAAAAGTCATTATGATTTTAGTCCTTGTTTTATAAATTTAGTCCCTACTTTTGGACATAAAAGTCATAAAAGTAGGGGCTAAATTTATAAAACAAGGACTAAAATCATAATGACCCTTTTTACAGGGACTTTTTTTACATTTTCCATTAAAAGTATGTGTTTCTCTGCATATGGAGCTGACTGGATATGTCAACGTACAAGGTTTTGTAGGTCGTGTTTGACACTTGTATCAGCATCTGACACTGACATACGTGTCTCTGTCTTTGTAACATTGGTTTGCCAGCATCTTATTTGAAGAAATATTAGGTCTTTGATTGTTACCACAGCTTTAATTCTTTCTAAGTTGGATGACTTAACTGCAGAGTTAACCAAAACACTCCAAGTAATTAACCGAGCGAGCTGGCAAGAGACCTTTCAAGCGCTCTGGATTGCAGCACTTCGGCTTGTACAACGAGTTGAGTTAAATCCACATCTTCAAGCACTTCTTTCTCCTCGAAAGTTTTCTGGCGAGTAATGACTGTTTCCTCCATGCTCTATTGCAGGAGCGTGATCCTCTGGAAGGGCCTTTTCCACATCTCGATCCACGTCTCTGTGTCCTGTTGTCTATTACTCCATTGGCGATTGTTCGAGTTGTAGAGGATGCGGGGGAAATGCCTTTATCTTCTCTTCAGGGGGGCAGTGGATCCGGGAACACTGGGGCTGCTTTTGAACAAGGAATTGATGGGAGAGGTCAGGCTTCTAGAAGACAGGGATTGATTTCTTCGCTTCGGATTCTTGGCCAGTTCTCTGGGCTTCTGTCCCCTCCTTCATCGGTGGTTATTTCAGCTAACAATGCTGCTGCAAAAGCAGCGAATTTCATTTCCAATTTCAAGAATGGGAGTGACAGTTTTGGTGGCAGCATCCGTGGTGATACTCATGGCAAAGCAGGTGACTTGCTTGAAGTCTAATGTCGAGACTTTCAGATCTTTCTATCCCATTAACTCTATTAATAACTTATGCTTATCTAGTTACTAAAAGATGTTGCTTTCTCTACATTGATCGAACCTAATCTTTATCCTTTGACAGGTGGGACCATGCTGCATCTCATAGTCGAAGCTTGCATTGCAAGAAAGTTGATTGACACATCAGCATACTTTTGGCCTGGTTATGTATCTGCTCCACCAATTACCTCACTGTCAGATTCGTCACTGGGTCAAGGATCTCCTTGGTCCACGTTCATGGAAGGAGCTCAATTAGTTGGTCCCCTGAAAAATGCTCTCATTGCAACTCCCGCTTCAAGGTATCTCTTAAGGAGTATTGGCTAAGTTTTAACTTCAGTGATGTGGTGGTTATATTATCTGATATTTTTCTCCTCCTTGTTTTAAGCTTAGTGGAGATTGAGAAGTTATATCACATTGCTATAAATGGGTCTGAGGAAGAAAGAACAGCTGCTGCAAAGATTCTTTGTGGTGCATCTTTCAGCCGTGGGTGGAATATCCAGGTATCTGATGTATTTGGTAATACTTCCATCTCAACTACTTCTGGGTCTCTGATTCACTCAAATCATGAGCAACTGAGCATTGGTTGACATGATAACATTTGACTGTTCAAAAGAAAATATATGTTTAACTGATAAAAGAAAATTTTGATTAAGATGTTGAAAGCCGTAGGGTTTTGAAAAAGGATGTGGTCTGAAGTTCTAAACTATTCCTTGTGCCCATAGTGATGTCCTGAAGACGCTGTTTGTTCTTTAGTTTATGTAAAACATCATATGGATTTTACAACCATTTTTCGGCGGCAGTGGTGACTGTATTTCGTTGAGAAGGTGAGTGAAAAACGAAGAGCTTGTTCTTCAGACCTGAGCACTCTAGAAGTTGACTAACAATTATCTTCCTCTTCAAGCTCATTGATATGGAAATGCAATCTCTGAACCTCAAGGACACAAAAATAGAGAGACTTATTTTGACATCTTCCACACTCGGCGACTAATAATTCTAAATCTTTTGTGCTGTTATTGTAAATTATGTAATCTTTTTCATCACCTCTCTTTGGAACATGAGCAACAAAAAAAAAAGAAATTCAGCTTCCTACTTTCGGGATGATAGAAGTCCAAAAGGATATCTGGTGGGTCAAAAGTTCTATCATTAGATACCGATAAAAAGATGTTCTATCCTAAGACATTAAGACTGGGAAACCCTTGTTTCTTTCCAAGCTAGAAATGGTTTCCCTCACCTCCTCTTCTTCATTAGAATCCGCTAGAAGAATCTGCATCCCAAACTTGAGACCCACATAAAGTGTTGTTGCGTGAAGAGTACATAATGGACAGTTTTTGAGTTATTCTGGCATTTTATGAGAAATGCTAAATCAGTAACTTTGATTTCTTGCAGTTTATATTATGTATTCACAATTTAATATCCTGGGGAGATTATTTTGATTTTTTTCACTGAAAAATACTGAAAGTACAGCAAGAAAATGAGATTTAGGATCATCCTTTCACAATTGCTTACAAGTCCAATTTCTTTATCTTAGCAGTAACACGAACAAATGTCTTAGAATCTCCTGAGAACTTCCCCTACTGATAAACTTATGATAACGATATTTTTGGTCATGGTAGAGAGAATGATTTTGCTATTCATGCTGAACAGCATATATTCAAGGTTCCGCATTTGTTCTGAAGTAATTATTCACTAGTTTGACCTTCGTGGCTTCTGAAATATTATATTTGTATTTAACTTTCTCTCATATTTTTGTCATTTCATTTGATCCTTTGCAGGAACATGTGGTGCACTTTGTTGTGAAGCTTCTATCTCCTCCTGTGCCTCCCAATTTTACTGGACCTGGGAATCATTATGTTGAGTATATGTCCATGCTGCATTCCGTTCTATTTGGGATGTCCTCTATTGATAATGTCCATATTCTTTCTTTGCACGGTGTGGTAAGCAAGCATTTTTCCCATATCCCTTTTTTAGTTCATGTTTATACACCTTTGTCCATGTGCTAGTGGTTATAACTTATTAATTAAACTACGACCTCTTGCACGCAGTTATCCTCAGTCATGATGACATGCGTACTGTGTCAAAATGGACTTGTTAGTTTACTAGGACCCATGCTGATTTAGTTCGGTCTTTCTCGCTGAATTTAGGCTAACCTTCTCTTTTGCATTGATACAAGTTGCTGTATTATGTAAGGTGGCCTCCACCATACATTAGGAGGCTGTCACATTGATCCAAGTTAGACGACAGCCTTCGGGGTTTGCCAGGAAAGGATCGTAATGCTATATCTAGAATATTTCATCTCTTTATTTATTGTAATCCAAATTTTAAAGTTGCAATTGTTCACTCCATGGACTTAAAATTTCTATTACAGATTCCAGAAGTGGCGGCTTCCTTAATGCCACTTTGCGAGGCTTTTGGATCACTCGTGCCCACATCAAGTCTCAAATCAAGCACATGTGATGATATCTCGTCTTACACAGTCTTTTCTTGTGCATTTCTCTTTCTCCTGAGATTGTGGAAGTTCTATAGGCCCCCTCATGAACACTGTATCACTGCTCGAGGAGGATACACTGGATCTGAACTTACTCTGGAGTATCTGTTGATATTGCATAACAGCCGCATTGCAGTCCAAAATTCTAGTGCCATGGATAAACCCAGCAAAGTTTCAAACCCACCTGAAACATCGAGTCAAGCAGTATATATTGACTCATTTCCAAAGTTACGAGCTTGGTATTGTCAAAACAAAGCTTGTATAGCTTCGACGCTTTCTGGCCTCAGTAGTGGAAATCCAGTTCATCAAGTTGCCAATAAGATATTAAATATGATTTACTGGAGAATTACTAAAGGTGGGGCCATTTCTAGTAACCCTTCAACACTTTCAGGCAGCAGCATAAGTGGATCTCCTGCAAGTGCAGGAGAAGATGCTTACCAAAGACCCGTGCTTCCTGCATGGGAGGTTTTGGAAGCAACCCCTTTTGTTATGGAGGCAATTGTAACTGCCTGTGCTCATGGAAGGCTTTCATCCCGGGATTTAACAACAGGTTAGTTAAACCAATCAAAAAGAAGAAGAAAGAAACAGGGTAGTTAAAAGCTTCTTCATTTCTATTTTTTTTCTAGTTCCCCTATTTTTTATTCCTTCAATAGTGCTTAGATACTCGTTAAGACTATCCATTTTGTTTTCCAACTTCTTTTGCCGTTGAATTTCGCATAGTAGTACAGAGAAGAATACTAGTTGAAGGACCAATTCTATAAGCTACTTGAGATATTTGTAATGTAATATCAGAACATTTGTGATGTGATGTGCAAGACCAGTTTTTAGTATCTTTTTACTCTTGATCTGTGTTTCGCTCATGAACTCTTGAATACCTTGCAGGTCTGAGGGACCTTGTGGACTTTTTGCCAGCTTCTCTTGCAGCTATAATTAGTTACTTTTCTGCTGAAATTACTCGTGGTATCTGGAAACCTGTTGCAATGAATGGAACAGATTGGCCTAGCCCAGCTGCGAACCTTCTCTCAATTGAGTCTGAAGTAAAGGAAATAATTGCTGCAGCCGGCGTGACTGTCCCCAGTGGTTCTTCAGGTACATTCTGGAACTTGTTTTCCTCTTTTCATGCTTGTTAGCAATCACCACGATTTGTTTGTGTTCCATACCTGTATTTATGATTTTTTTTTTTTAAAGAAAATCATTGTTAACACATTTTTCTCAACAGTAAAATTCACTAATTATATGGGTTATATTTTATTATACATATACACAATTATTTCAGTATTTTTGTACAAATATTTAGAAACATATTTAGAATTAATAAAATATTAAATAGTATTGATTTTTTTGTTTTATCTATCACACAAGAATTCTCTACTTCCATGAAGCATATTTTGTGGCTTTCTTCAGGAGCAGGTGCACCCGTGATGCTTCCATTGCCAGTAGCGGCGCTGGTCAGTTTAACCATAACGTTCAAACTTGAGAAAAGCTTGGAGTATATACATGGGGTTGCCGGTCCCGCCTTGGAAAATTGTGCAGCAGGTTGTACTTGGAATAGCATGCCCATTATTGGAGCTCTGTGGGCCCAAAAGGTCCGCCGTTGGCATGACTTTATAGTTGTATCCTGCTCTCGCTCTGCCTTCAAACAGGATCAAGGAGCCGTTGCTCAACTTCTTAGAAGCTGCTTCACCTCGTTTCTTGGTTCCCCACATGTTGCAGCTTCTCCAATTGGGGTTGGAGGTCTCTTGGGCTGGAACATCTCAGCTCGTGGGGCCCGCCCACATATGGCACCTGGTTTCCTATACCTCCGTGTGTGCAGAATGATACAGAACAACCAATTCGTGAACAACGTGATTTTAGGTCTAGTAGTTGACACAGCCCGAGAATCAGCTACCAAATGGGCCCATGCCAACTCTCCCCGTTTGAAGTCAAGTCAAGCATCATTAGCCTCTGCCGCTGCGAGAGCAAAGGAGGTGGCCACACTCGGTGCAAGTCTATTGTGTATCGCAGGCGGAGTACCATTAGTCCAGTTGCTGTACCAGGAAACAATACCCACTTGGCTACTCTCTTCCAGAGAAGGGGAGAACCGGGATGTGGGTCCAATGTCCTGTATCTTGCAAGGATATTCGATGGCGTATATGTTGATCTTATCAGGGTCCTTTATCTGGGGGGTTGGGGCCACTTCTTCCGCGGGGTCGTTCTCTAGATGGGCAACCATTGTCAGGGTGCACACTGATTTTCTTGCAGGCGCTTTGGAGGGTAATATATCGCTAGGGTGTGATCCAGCCACATGGAAGGCTTATGTTTCATGCTTTGTCGGATTGGTGGTGAATTTTGCGCCAGCGTGGATAAGGGAGGTGAACCAAGTGACACTTAAAAAATTAGCCAAAGGATTGAGAGGTTGGCACGAATGTGAACTGGCTCTTGCCCTGCTTGAAAGAGGTGGGCCTGAAGCCATGGGTTCTGTAGCAGAACTGGCCCTTGCTTCTGATTAGTAGCACTATAGATGATTTTGGCACCAGGAAATGGTCTGTGTTGCATGCTGTACAGTGTAGTAAAAGTACTTACAGGGGTTGTAGTAACAGTTGTTGATCCAAGCTTAAATATAGTTCAAATGCTAAAATTCTGAGTATCTAACCCTAGTAGACGATCACGATCCGTGTTTGGATTGGATGGTTAGAATTAGCCAATTTTTGTTATCGAATTTCTCCTCTTAAGGACACCAAATGCATGCTCTCCATATGAGCAGTATGAGGAAGCTCTATCTTGACAGGGACCAGCTAAAACTCATGCAAAGAACAGAATAGTTCAAAAACAGTTCAACTAAAACGTAGTCCTTTTTTATCATATGGTAATGCTTTTCATGTCTTCAGTCTGTTGATGGATCTCACTAATTTGTACTCATAAAGAGAAAGGAGGAGTTTTGTTGTGTCCGTTTATTTGTATTCTTTACCTTCATATTTTTGAAGATTCACATTACACCTAATTTACTTATTTTTCTATAAACAATAAATCAGCCCACCAGTTGTCTATGAAAACTAACAGTCTAACACATGCCTTGGTGCAATGGTTGTGGTTTATGCTGGAAAATGTTGGAGGAGGTTCTGGTTTCAAGTCTACATTGCAAGACTGCTCATGAATTATGCTGGAAAATGTTGGTGGACATGCATTGTGTACTCATTGTCTATGGTTGATAACCTAGTGTTTGTAAGTAGGCGGTTTTTTTTTTTTTTCATTTTTCCTATGTTGTTGATTGTGGTTTCTCTGCTCATTTGTGGTGCCTTTCATTCCCCCACTGGTGGATGTGTTTTTTGTGTCGTTAATAATGTCTCTCTTGCACTCTTGTTTTTGCTTGTATCTCTTTTGAGTAGGGATCAAAGAACCCTAGGTTTTGTGAGGTCGTGACCTGCACCATGAAAGAGGGTGATCTAAAGTCTGATTTTTGGTGAGGATGACCTGCTGACCGTTTGAATCATCATGTTAAGAAAATCAACGCCTTTAAAAAATTTCAACCCTCTCAAATTAGCCTTTAAAAAATGATAATTTTTATAAATTTTTTGCGTCGTTGATTTCTAATCAACTTTTTATGGGGTTATCAGTCTTATAATGAGCATATTTTTGGTGATGGTGATTTACATAGTGGAGATAACATCTTCACTAGAAATCAACCTTGGGTCATCTCCATGTCCCCCCACCCAGACTTGAGTAACTCTGGGTCACTTAGGGTAGTTTGATTGATCCCTTCCCGTCGTTCTTTTATTTTATTTTATTTTGTAGTTGCCTGAAGTAATTAGTAGGAAAATGATTCTTTTTTTTGGCAATCCATTTTGGATGGAGGGTTACCCTATTTAAGGGATAACATCAAATGTCCAAACTGGATATTGAGAACTTATAATTTACTTCAAATTTGAGCTCTTGATTCAAACCATATTGAGTTAGTGCATCTCCAATGCAAATGTCTATTCTATCTATGTGGCATTTGTGATAAAACAACGTTTTATCTATGTGACACCAATATATTCACAATAAACATTGTTGAAAACAATGTATCTCCAATGCAAATATCTTGGATTCTTCTTTTATTTATGTGGCACTTAATTTTTGAATAGATCCAACTTAGTTTGTTTGAAAAGTAACTAAAATTTTGGAGGGAAAAAAATTGTTGATGTAGATCGTAAGACATTATGAAGCTAAATGTTTAGAAATAGATTTTCTCCACTTCAACATCACAAATTTTCTTCACATTAGCATTGGAGAAGATTTTTTTAAAGTAAATGTCTATTTATCCTATGTGGCAATCTAATTTTACCACATTCGCGTTAACTTTCATCTAGTGTGGTGTCTACAGTTGGCAACAGTTTGTAGGTCAAATGTAGTTTGACTTTTTTAACATTTTTTAGTATAAACACGTGGATAAGATCATCTCCAGTGTAATTAATGTGGTAAAAAGTGAATTTTTTAGCATTCTAGTCAGCAAATCTAAATAAAATTTCTTTTATGGTAATCAAATGTTACATTTTCTCTTGACGGGAATTTTTTCTGCCAATTTGTTTTATTTTTTAAATAAAATAACTGTAATCTATTTAAAAATCAACTGCTACATAAAGAAAAAAAAAATAATCACGAGATTTTTACATCACAATTACATTATTCTCTTCAACGTCCTATTGTTAAAATTTTCTTGCCACGGTACAACACAAGCCCCAAGACGATGTCGAGTCTAGAGTTTACCGTTAAACACGTAACGCCGTCAAATATCGTCGCTATCTTTTTCATTTCGGATTTTGAAAGCCGATCGGACGCCAAATCTTAGTTTTAAATCCAACCTAATTATATCTGCGCTTTATTTGTCTCTCTCCGACACTCCTCCTCACTTCTGTTTTCGTCTCCAACATTCCACCGATCGAGAGCGAGAGAGGGAAAAAAAAAATAAGGAGTTCGATTCTTGTTCTATTTTCTCAATTTCGCTTCTGATTTTTAGGGTTTCATTGGGATCTTTTTAGCTTAACAAACCCTATACATCCTTTTCCTTTTTCTAGAGGATTTATAGGGTTTACTTGTTTGGAGTGTTTTCTTCCCGATTTAGGGTTTATGAGAAAGATCGCAGCTTGAGGTTGTGTTTTTTCTAAGAGGAGCGAAGGATTGTTCATTTATTTTGTTTTGGATTCTTAGATGTTCTGATAGAGAGGACACTTATTAGGGTTTTCTGAGATGGACGGAAGGAGGATTTCCGTCAGCCCACGCCCCTGCTCAGGTCGCCGCATTTTGGCGAGGAAAAGACCGCGTGTTGATGGATTTGTGAACAGTGTGAAGAAACTCCAGAGGCGGGAGATTTGTTCGAAGAGAGATCGTGCTTTTAGCATGAGCAATGCCCAAGAACGCTTCAGGAATATCGGGTTGCAGGTTAGTTTTGGTTTGCTTCCTTATAACTTCTTCGTATTTGTATCTTTCTTTTTTTTGTGTGGGTTTTTTTTTTATAATTTCTTTATCTTTACATGTATTTGTATATTTTACTAGGCTATTTTAGGTGTTAAGTATGAAATGAATGCGAAAGAAGTTGATTATGGGAAATTAGGTTTTTGTTGCTCTATTGGCTACTATCGAAGTTGGGTTAGAGCCAAAGTGGTTTTGGAGTAGGTTTATCTCTTGATGAACTCGTTCAAACTTTAGAGCGAGTTTCAAGGTAAGACTAGTTATGTTGTTGCAAAAGTTGAAGTGAACAAAATCTCTTTTTTTGATCGGTAAGTGAACATGATCTCTGGTATCATCACTTTGGCGTAATTGATAGCTATCAAATTTGAGCTTTTATACATTGTTCAAGAATTTTCAGCACCTTGCTGCACATATGGGTGTGTTTTGTTCCTCACACATCAAAACCTAAGATGTATAATGAAGATAAACGTTGAGCAAATGCTGCGCTTCAGCTCATTTATGATTCCCAATAAAATCTAATAGGTTGAAATAGCTTGGTCAACGTTTGATTAATGAAGATGGGCCGTTAGATTTCAAGGTCAATCAAGCCTTACTAGTGCATTGTATAATATTGGGCTTTGCTTTGAAATTATCGAAGTTGACAAAGAACCTTCTATTGACCTTCATGATGTGATTGATCATAATTATCTTTGAACATCAGGTGGACTGAGGCCAGAATTTCATATTGAGAAGAAATTATTGTGGAACAGGTGCCCGCAGCTGTTCAAAAGGCAGATTATGAGGCTCAAACCAAAATTTCTGTTTGGGTTCTTAGAACTTGGTTAGATTTAGAACAATTTTCTTTGTAGTCCCATAACCTGCATGAATTCTTTGTGGATTAGGAGTTGTTTCGGGGACTTTATATTTGATGCTTTCCTTAGAGTTTCAGTTTAATATATATTGTTTGTAACGAAGCAATATTTGTATTTCTTTTCATTCATAGTAGAATATTGTTTCGTTGCTTTTTCTGAATTGTGATTTTATTCTGAACATTGAATTGCAGATTCTCCTTTATTATTTCTATGAGAGTAGTACTTTAAAGTTTGTTTGGAATTAAATTTAGTTTGGGAACTTTGGATAGGATAATGAGAAGAAGCTTATAAGGATACTTTGTTCCACATGGTGATTTTGTTTGAGTTTGAATAGATTATCTGGTTGAAGATCTAGCGATTTCTCAAATCAGTGGAGTAATATCTTCAAGCCCTTAATAAAGGAACAAATCCTGTTGGTTCTTCAATTAAGAAGCCAATGAGAAAGTTGTCTAAATTGTTATTATTTTCTTTGATTAATTATTCTCTACAGTATTCTTAACGGTAGTAGATTACCTGGACTTCAGACCAGCTTACCTAAATAATGAATCTATGGGTTTGAATTGATCCGAACTTGTGAGGCTTGAATTCATATTACTTTTTTCGTTTCGCTCTTTACATTTTCTGAGTATTACTGCTGGATATATCAAATATAAGTCCCAACGTAGAAGCCCATCAAGATACATGAGGTCTACTCTCATACCACTCAACATGAGATTGAAACCTCACACCTTTCACCTTACCTGAGTTGAGGAAATCATCTACAATGGAGCCACTTCTGCTTTTGCTCCCAAATCTTAATATAATTGAACTAAAATTGGGTGGCAACCTCTACACACCTGAGATTCCTCTTTCAGTTGCTCCTCTATGTTCTTTTGAGCTCTCTATCGATGCAAGTATTAAGTCATATAAAAGTCTTATCTTAAATAGAAAGCATGGTTATAAGGACCATCTCATTTGATTCATCCTTTGTTAGAACTTAGATGGAAGCTTGTAAATTACTAAAGAATCATTTCTTGCTTTTTCTGAAGGACACAAGTTAAAAAGAAAAGAAAAAAGAGATGTGGTCAACACAGTCGTAAAGCAATCGAATGCGATCAGCTCATTCCGTGATGGCCCCTCGTTGTGCTTTTAGCACACCTATTTATTGATGTTCAGATATGAAAATATAAAATAACATGCATTCTATTTAGGACATGCATCACTAGAGTTTCATTGAAGTTTAAGTACTGAGTTATTTTGAATTAGTGAGCTGCTTCAGTCCTGGAGCTTTGTGGTGTGGAGTCTGTGGACTTTGAAGCGCTAGGCGTAATTCTGATCATATCTGTAATTTATATAGCCTGATCAATAAAACCTAACAAATGAAGTGAAAAAACAGAGCGTGAATTGCAATATCATGGACAAACCGTTACAAATGAAAGACATTAAACCAAGCTCCATGTCATATAGAACTTAACATCGTATTTGATTGATATTTTCAATTTTGAATTGCAGACTGTCACTACAAACTACACAATAGGAACTTTTCCCTTATATAACATGGCCTGCATCAGATGTAACATTATGTTGAAAGTAGTATAATACAAGTACTGCGGCTTTCTCCTTTAGTAGGGAAGTAATGTTAACAATGAAAAAGCATTAAATCAGTGCTTTATGCATTAAAATGTGCCGGATTCGAGTAAACTGTACAACCCAACAGCCAAGGTTGCGATATTCAAACCTCATCTTTCGACGGATAAAGTAAGTCAATGCTTCAGAATTTGGGGTGTTATCTTCAAGTGTGATAGGGCTATAGGATCACCATGTGATTTCTTTTAGTATTGTTGTCTAGTCATATATGTTACTGATTCGTTTCAGTGAAGCTTCGGTTTGCTACTTTACAAACACCTGTAAACAGGAATTGGGTGCCGTCTTTTGTTTTCTCACACTCCTTAACCAGATGAACATGCTTTTGGGTTCTTTATTCATTGTGTGTATGTTGATGTTGTTGTCCCAATCTAATAGCATGCCCCTATATCCAAACTTAAACTTTTCAGTGACACTAATGCATGATCTTTCCTTGGGCAGGAGGAATATGATACCCATGATCCCAAGGGACACTGCCCTATGGTACTGCCTTTCTTGAAGAAGAGATCGAAAATTATAGAGATAGTTGCAGCCCGTGACATTGTCTTTGCTCTTGCACAATCTGGTGTTTGTGCAGCATTTAGCAGAGGTCAGCATACATATTTTCTCTGTTTCAGTCATAATCGTATTTGGTACACTATTTCCTTAAAAATCCTGGCAATGTGAACAACTTGTTTTATATGCTTTGTTTTGATTTTCAAATGCAGAGACAAACCAGAGGATATGCTTTCTGAATGTGAGTCCTGATGAAGTCATTCGGAGCTTGTTCTATAATAAGAACAACGATTCACTTATCACGGTTTCAGTTTATGCTTCAGATAATTTCAGCTCCTTGAAATGCAGAACAACAAGGATCGAGTATGTGGAACTCTTCTATATATATATATCCATCTTTATTTAGTATTCCTCTATCTTCCTTTTTTTGGAACTTCTCTTCTGAAAGAAATGAAATGTACAAAATAAATTAGGTACATACGAAGAGGAAAGCCAGATGCAGGTTTTGCGCTTTTTGAATCCGAGTCACTGAAGTGGCCTGGTTTTGTTGAGTTTGATGATGTAAATGGGAAAGTTCTTACCTACTCTGCCCAAGACAGGTATCTCTTTGACTTGCGTTTGTACTTTGTATATGCTTATTGGTCTGCTTCGTGTTTTGGTTTTGAAACTGGAATCACTTTTTGTTTTCTTTTGTCAGTATATACAAGGTTTTCGACCTCAAAAACTACACAATGCTTTATTCTATATCAGATAAACATGTGCAAGAAATCAAGATCAGGTAAGCCCTCTCTCTCTCTCTCTCTCTCTCTCTCTCTCTCTCCATTTGTTATCAGGGTTATATTGTATTTTTCCTATGAATTATTTGCATCCACAAACTTACCAACATGCTCATACCTTCCCAAGGTATGTCTTCTCATGGTATTAGAACCAGTTCTATGATGCTTTGAATTTTATAACATATGTAAATGCTTCATGTGCACTCTTTACATTATCTTACTCTTTCATCTGTGATGATTTTATTTTGTAGTGTGTGTTCTCCTTACTTGAATAATGTCACTCTTTTGTATGTTGAACATTTCCTTGGCATAATAAATTCCAATCGTGCTATGTTATCTTCAGTTATCATAGAATTAGAAATTTTAAATATCCGGGATTGAAAGTATTATTACAGTTAGTTTCTGGAATGTCCCTTGGCTTGGCAGATTGTGGCAATGAGAAGTTCTTGTATGTGTCTCTGTGGTTTTCCCCTTTTGCCACTGTTAGAGCAGAATTTCCTTGAATCGGTGGATGTAGCATGGTTGGTTCTTTTTGTAGGAGACCTGATTACTTATTCCTTTTGATGTTAAAACTTTTTCAAGTGTACTGTGAGACTTTTGATAGGACTACTTAACGCACCACTGAACATTGACCTACTTAATGTTTGTGTTTGTACGAGTATTCCTATGACATGTAACTCACCACTAGGGATTTGAAGTAAGCTGGTGGCTGTACTCAAAAGCCTTGTGTTGGAGGTGTGCATCTCACATGCATCTCAGATTCAATTTATTATAAAATAAAACATTTTTTTTCCTTCAATCTTAATGGATCAATTTTTATTTTCCTTATATTTCCTAGTTGTAATTATTATTGTTCTTTTTTATTTCTTATTCCATTGAAATTGAAGAAAGGCTTACTCAGGAGTCGTTACACTTCTACCCATGCTTTGGGGTTTGGTTCAGTCAGTTGTAAGTGCATGTAATCCATGTACTTGTGCTTCAATCATGAGATTCTCTTAATTTGTTGCTTTTCTATTTCATTCATACATGATTTACCTTATTAAAGTGTTCTGTGTTTTGTTGATTTCACATCTGGTTCTCATTATAATAATAATAATATACATGTTATCCCTTTCTAACTCTTTTTACTTTTCTTTTTTCCTTTTCATCTTTTTTTTTTATCTTCTATTTTCCCGGGTAACAGTCCAGGCATCATGTTGCTGATATTTACCAGAGCTGGTAGCCATGTCCCTCTTAAGATTTTATCAATAGAGGATGGCACTGTTCTCAAAGCCTTCAACCATCTCCTTCATCGGAATAAGAAGGTAGATTTCATAGAACAGTTTAATGAGAAGCTGCTCGTTAAGCAAGAAGATGAGAACCTGCAGATTCTTGACGTAAGATTTCCTTCTTATTTGTATATTTAAACAACAGTTTCCTCACAAGTTTTTTGGTACTTACTCTGTAGTTGGTAACACTTTTTCTTTACAGGTAAGAAATGCTGAGCTAACAGAAGTTAGCAGAATGGAGTTCATGACTCCATCGGCATTTATTTTTTTATATGAGAATCAGTTGTTCTTGACGTTTCGAAATCGGACCGTGGCTGTTTGGAACTTCCGAGGGGAGCTTGTAACTTCATTTGAGGATCACCTTTTATGGCACCCTGACTGCAACACAAACAACATCTACATTACAAGTGATCAGGATCTTATAATTTCTTATTGCAAGGCAGATTCAGATGATCCATTGGAAGGAAGTGGTAATTTCTTATGCTTATCAATGAAAAAGAAAAAGAAATTAATTTGTTATACTAAGGGCTATAGATTTGAGGGCAGGCGTCGATCAAAATACTTTTGGATCCATTTCTTAGACCTGTAGGAGTGTTTCTCCCATAACGTGTATCTCAGTGGTGTTAATTGTTTGCGCTTTTAACAGTGCGTGTTTCTTTTGTGCAGCTGGTTCGATCAATATCAGCAATATCTTGACAGGAAAATGCCTTGCCAAGATACGTGCAAACAATGACAACCCCAAGGACGAGAGCAGCAGTAGCAGTAGTGTTGGTCCTGGTGGGAGAGTAAAGAAGAGATCGTATTCTGCTAGGATCAGGAACACAGTAGCAGAGGCCTTGGAGGACATAACTGCGTTGTTCTATGATGAAGAACGTAATGAGATCTACACGGGTAATAGGCAGGGACTTGTTCACGTATGGTCTAACTGAAGGTAATATACCTCTTCTTCTGCTCAGACTGAACAATATTATGGTGGGGTAGAAGATCTTCATCAGGCTGCGGGCCCTAGGTGTTCTCTTTTGCAACTCCGCGTTGTTTTTTTAATCCTTTGTTGCTGCTATGCACACTAGGTGGGTAATGTAGATTCGATCAAGTCACCTGGCTTTTAGATGTGTATCAGTGATATTTAGCTGTCCTTTGAGTTGCCTTCTAACTTCGCATTTCTAGGTCTTGTATTCATCTTCACTTGTACACTATTCTCAAACTTGTTCAATTACTCCTCTAAATGCAAAACATAAATTTGGCTCGAAACCCTGACAGGGCTAACATTTGGTGATGTTTTTTTATTTTATTTTTTTCTCTAAAACATCAGGCATGCTGTGTTCTATGGATTTAGGTTTAGATGGATGATTTTATTAGCCCTACTCAGGATTTTGTTCGTTTTTTTTTTCAGTTCTGAAATCCGAGACTCGTTGTCTCTGCTCTATTCAGATTTCAGATGCGTTTTTAAGTGGGTTACTCGGATTGTGACTCGCACAGAATGTTTGATTCCAAGATCAGTCAAGTCACAGGCAAAAAATTGAGCTGAAATTGAGAGGGGTGTACGACTCAATGCACAGTTACCTTTTTCCACTCGTGTTAGGTTTCAACATGGAAAACTTATCGTTGTTCTTTGAGAAAAAAAAAAAGAAAAAAAAAAGAAAGGAATCCTTTCTTTGTTTGAAAGGAAGTCAATCTCATTTTGCTAGTTCCCATCCTTTTATTTTAAGGATTATGCTACTTGTACACCAGGGTTAAAAAAAAAAAAAAGTGAAGTGTAATGATCAAAAAGCATTATTGTACTTTTACCTTTTAGACCTTGTTCAAAATTATTACACACTTGTTTGTCAAATTTTATGTTAATCTTGGTGTACAAATAGCAGCATGCAGGATGACACTGTGGAATAGTGACAAAAATAGATTTAGTCCCACATTGATTGGATGAAGGGGATCTTAGGGTTTATAATGGGTTTAGGTCAACTCTATCCAATAGACTGATCTTTTGGGTTGGAATTTTGAACCACTAACAAAGTAGTACTAGAGCCGACCCGGTCCATTCCCATAAAAAATGGGGGTCACCAACCCATAGTAACCAAAAACGCCCAAACATGCTGGCGCTCCCGCTCCCAAACCGCATTTTCGCGTTTTGGGAGCGGGAGCGCCTTCGATCCGCGGTTTGAGAATTTTCGGAGCGCGGTTCGTGAATTTTCGGAGCGCGGTTCCAGTTTTGGGATCGCCTAATCAACAAAATATTTTCAAATGTCTATTTTTTTTTGGTTAAGTTTGTCCAAATAGACTAATTTTTTGCATGTATGTTATTTATACTATTTGGATCATATTTTTAAAAAATTAGCTCAATCGGAGACTTATATCACTACAAACACTTAATTTAGACTTTATAGTGTGAATGAACGGCTGGCATTTAAAGTGATTTGTTTGGAGGGTTAGATATCTCTGATTGAGCTGATTTTTGGTGGACATCTTATAAATAATGATAATATTATATATAAAAAATTAGCTGATTTGAAGACGTCTAACTTGTAAAAAAAACTCGTTCAAAAATAACCTTATTAAGTGCCCTTAAAGCACACGTTATATGGTTGTGTTTCTCACTTACTTTTTGGACAGTAAAAATTCATTTTTTCTATAATAAAATATAATTAATATGAGAAACAATAAATTTTAGTTATTATATATATAGTATACTTTATAGTTAACAAATAAGAAAAAATAATAATTTTTTAAAAATAGAATATTATTACAAAAAATACTTAATAAAATTTAAAAATTATTTTACTAACTATTCAATGATTTTGTTAATAAAAATTTATTTAATAATCTAGTTAATCATAATCTAGTCAATGGTAGTCAATTAAAACTTCAACTAAACTTCAACTACGTGTGAGTAAGTTAGGCGCTCCGAAAGCGCTCTGAGCCTTAGGCATTTTTAAATTTGGCGCTCCGACGCTCCCGCTCCCGCTCCGCGCTCTGGTTACTAAGCACTAACCTATGGATTCGTCATTTTTGCTGGACGACCCTTAACGACTACCGTATGGATTTAGGATTTTGGGATAGTCAAAGGTATTTGACCAACCTATATGTGAGTGCCAAAAAGAATTGAGCCTTGGCGACAACAACAAATGATTTAGGATTTTGGGACAGTCAAAGGTATTTGACCAACCTATATGTGAGTGCCAAAAAGAATTGAGCCTTGGCGACAACAACAAATGATTTAGGATTTTGGGACAGTCAAAGGTATTTGACCAACCTATATGTGAGTGCCAAAAAGAATTGAGCCTTGCCGACAACAACAAATGAGTTTCATTCGGGGACTTCCACCAAGATTATAGTTGGCGCCAATAAAATGACTCCTATTGGAAACCTAGTTTTTCTAGGTTCACCGAGAGGTGGGCCTAACCTTCAAGGGTCACTGACCCATATTCCCACTCTTTGACTTCATTAGGGCAAGTGTTATGGACACCTTAAACAAGCAAAGAAAGTATTTTTTGAGGTTTAGGCAAGTACCATGGACACCACAAACAACCAAACCCCTCCCTCCGGTCCTAGATTTGGGACCTGGGTAAGGGGTTTGAGGGAGGAGATAGAGAGTGTGCCGTGCGGCACAATTTGTGCCATACGGCACACTGTGTGTCGTACGGCACACTCTCTGCCGTATCAAAACTATTAATTTAGCATTTTATTTTTAAATAAAGTTATAAAATATTATTAAATTTAAAGTAGCCTCCTTTTATATTGGTGGAGAAGTGATAAGTATTGTGCCATACGACACTCATTGTGCCGTGCCGTATGGCACTATCTTTGTCGTCCCCACTTGTTTTTCCATGGCACATGCCTTCCCTCAAACCCTTAGGGGTGGAGAATCAGACAGAAAGTTTTGAGTACTGATTTGTTTTTACATGTTTGAGTACTGAAAATGAAACTGTTAGAACTTAGAACTACGATCGCTGTTAATATAACTGGTTTTGATTCTTAATACTGTAGTATCCGATAGAATTCGAACGAACTCATTTAGATTCAGAACCAGTTTACAAATTCTCTTTCCACCTATTCAAGTACCATATTCAAGTACCAGAACCGAAACAAAAAAGAACTTGTTTGGATTATGGAACAAGCTTGTTTGATACTAAGTAACTAGAATGTGGAATTGGAGCAGAAATAAGAGCGGGAACGGAATCGTCGAAGCAGGCAATTAAAAAGTGTTCCTAATTCAAAAATGTCTTTAGAGTGGGAGCGTCAGAACGTAGTTCCGAGTAGGAACATGGAGTTTCGAAGTGGGAGCATCACCTCTATATCATAGTTTCGACTACTGAAGTTTCATAAGTTCTAGTTTCTAGTAGTTCAAGAACCGAATCGAATTTTCTTAGTGTCTAAGGGGCTGTCCCCTTAAGCCATTTGGGTTGGCTAAGAGGCGCCAGTCCCTGAAATGCATGAGAGAGAAAGAGAGTGAAGGGAGGAGAGAGAGTGGGCTGTGGGGTGGCGTCGTCGTGACAGCTCACATTGTCCGTCCACCCCTATATATATATTATATTTTAACTTTTATAAAATACCAGTTATATCCTCTAAGGCCCTAATCCAATTAATTTATTTATACTTGGTTTTGATCTAAGGACTGATTTTTTGTGACGATGATATATTCATCATCTAGATCAATATCAGTGCATGTATTGTCTCCAATGGGTCCACATAATATCCATTTTATTCTTAAATTTAACTTATACGTGTTTGTGCACCCATGTGAAGTAAATCTAAGGGTTGATTTTGTCGAGCGCATAACATGTTTGTTTTTTTAACGTCAGATGATATCATAACGCACCACATAATTTGGCAACTCATACGCGAGTTTGTCACGCGCATGCGGAAAAATGCGCGTAGCGCGTTTGAACATCAAACCCACACGCGCTTTGCGCGTGTGAGAAGGATGGACAGCAAACTCTACTCACACGCGCGCGTGGGGAAGGAATAATCAGCTAATGCATGTCAGCATGTGGCACTGTTTTTTTTTTTTTTTCCTTTTTTTTGGTTACTAAAGCCAAACACACGCTTACACTTCAGTCCCAGATCTACAAAAGGGTCCATTAACATTTAACACATTAAAGAGGAACAGTAAAAAATTAGACAGAAAAGTTGACAACCATGTGAGTGGTTGAGATGCTGAGAGCCTCCGAAGTCTGAACTCTGAACCATGCATGTTGACCTAAATATTACCAACAAGACCCTGATATAGTAATTCCCAACCTACCATCATAAACTACCTCTCCTTTGGACCATTAATCGCCATTAATCTTTCGAATTCTTGATTATTTGATTTGATTTGATTCTATCTGTCATAATTATTTATCTATGTTGGAACAATTAATTGGATCATTTTAAAAAAAAATCTAATATTTATGTCGTGATTTATAAACATTATTTTCACATATTATACTGAGTACAGAATGCTACCTGTGGACTCCACTAACAACGTCTTAATGAGAAATTGGATAGTTAACTATTAATGGGAAAAAAAAAGGGAGAATATCATCTGCACATTCATCACGCATTTTTTGAGTTGTTCAGATGTTTCCATCACTGCTTGAAAATGTTTTTGAGTACCAATATATTTCTTGGTTCTGCAAGGTTTTGCAATAAATAAATAATTTATTAGATCTCACATGGCTTGTCAAAGACCAGTTCAGTTTTGTGCACCCACTCTTAAAGTGGGTGATCAACATAATCAAATCTTCAAAGTTAATGTGTAAGAGAAGTGTAAAAATAAGATATAAATGTTTATGTGGTAGAAAGTAGAGACATGCAAGTGTGTGGTGTTTGTACACATAGGTCACTCAATGTTGGAGCCACATTATTGTAAAGATATATTGTTAAATTTTTGGGTCCAGACACACATACTGCATGCAACCGTGGTTTTTTGGGGTGTGTAAATAGTTGGGTTCAGTGGCGGAACCACAACTAGGCTCAGGTGGGCTTCAGCCCGAGTCAAATTTTGGATTTGGAGATTTAAATAGAGGAAGGTCTCCTTACTAAATTTTAAAATGAAGTTTGATAGGCTAAACCATACTAGCCAGGTGTAAAATTTTTACGATATATTAGTTGTTTTCCAATTTAACTATTGTGCATCCGTTGTGTTGGATAAAGAGAGATCTACTTATCTGATATCTCTCACTAACCATCTTTTCTCTATTAACACTTTAATTTTTCTTACACTTTGTTTACATCGCCTTATTAAATACATAAATAGATGATTTAATAGACGAATTTTTTTTTAAAAATGGTCTCTTTACCATGCGGATCATCCTAAAGTAAAACGCCACATTGGTCAAAAAGATTTATTACCACTAAAAGATGGTTTAACATTAACATTAAAACATAAGGATCTGGTTTTAGTATTTCGGATACAAATTTATTTAGCTAAGATTTTGCAAGATTTTTACGGAGCCCAAGAGGAGATGATCTATGATTCTCACTGAAAATCACATGGTTCTAAAATTTCTAATCCATCAAAAGTGGGTGATTTATGTGCCGTCCAAATATAACTTTAATTTTAAACCTTTGATAAGGTTAGAAGCTTTAGATATAGGTGATTTTATATGTCTTTACATTACAAACAAGTTTTAGACAATGGCGATTTTAGTTGTACAAATTTTACAAAAATGATCTATAGATTGTATAAAACCAACAAGCTAGCTACTTTATAACTACAAAATTTATGTTGCGTGAATATAATAAAAAGTTGAGTGTAAATATCAATGACCTTTTATATTAGAATAGTTTATGTGGTGAGAAGATCATCCTTGCACTCTTAATTGGATCATCTCTTTGTAGATCCCACAAATATTTTAGCTACATAAGGTAGGCTCTGATCCTAATTCATATATATCATATTTAACTGTTTATCTAATTTTTTTGTTTTTTTAATATCGGATATATGGTATATAATTGATAAACTTTTTTTTTTTTACTTAGAGCTTCTTATATAAAAATCTACTGTATAAATTCAATTATAATTATTTTGAAGTTATTTATTAGATATTGATATTTCAGCCCTCCTCAATGCCAATTCCTGGTTCCCCTGCTTGGGTTTTGCGGTTTCGAGTTCGAATTTTGTCTAAGGTGATTATTTGAAATTTAGTAGTCCCAAGTCGAAAGGAAGACGAATGATAATAATAATAATAATAATAATTGTTCCATGCCACTTAGTAACGAAAATTATGGTATAGAGGTGGCGTTCCCGCTCTAGAACTTTGCACTATCGGTCCAATACTTTTGCTCCGAAATCATTTTTTAGCTTGGAATATTTTTTAATTGATCACTTCAACGCTGTTGCTCGCACTTTCGCTACCGCTCTACACTATATGTAGTCCTTACAAAATACAAACTACAACGCTTACACTTGAAGTTTAAGGTTTCTGTTCTCATAAGTCATAACCAAAATCCCCAAAAGATGGTAAAAGTGAAGAATATTATTCCCACAAACCAATGATGTCTCATTATTTCTCTCCCTGGCTAAGAAGAGTGATCCGGTACTATCATGATGACTTTCTATGTCCACGTGTAGCACTTTTTGAAGTCTTCCTCTTGATGGACCCACCACTACATCTACAGATTAAAACAACATAATCCAATCAAAATCATTCTAATATGATGAATTTGCTATATTAAAAGTTCTTTTAAGCTATAAATAGACCTAATCAGCAATTTTGGCTTTATTTACTGTTTTCTTTGGTTGGGTCCCACTCCAGCAAGATTATGAAATCATGTAGGTGTTTTTAAGTAATTTTCAAGAAAAAGTAGTGGTATTTTTGGAATAGCATAAAAGTACTTAGATGGGCCGGTAAACCGACTAAACCGACGGACAGATCTTTAGAGTTGGAAAAAAGAATGGCAACCTTAGCTTTTACAACACTTCTCTCTTTTTTGCCCCCAAAATTATACAAAAAAAATCGTACCAAAAAAAACCCACAACAGAAAAAGCAGACTCATTCGCTAATGATGATTCTCTCTAACGAGTAACGACCATCCATAATTTCGTTTTTGTGGGTCCCACCACTTCTTTCCGGTGTGCGCAATGCGCATCTACTTCCCTGTAATTATATGCTGCTACTTCCTACTTGGTTACTAGTTGTCATTGGATCATCCTATTGTTACGCTAGTGCGCAATGTGCATACTTTATAACAAAAAGCATCCACAAAGCACGTGATGGTCAGCCTTCACGTTATACAATACCTATTTTGTCCATTTATGACTCAATATTTACTAAACACCTCTATATTTTAGTTTAAATTTTGGATTGCCTTTTTTTTCTTTCTTTATTTATATTTACATTTTATTTACACTAGTCTATTTAAATGAATAGAATTCGATGATTGATTTTCTTTTATTTTTGTAAACATATACTTATTATTCTTATAAAAAATCATGTTGACCTGAATTTTTAGTACTATTAAAAATTATTTAATTGCACGTGAGCCTTTGGCTCAATGGTTGTACATCCTTTCTATAAATCTTTAGTAGTAGGAGGTCTTGGGATCAAAACTTCTCGGTCGTGGTATTACCGTTAAGTTTGTCCCATATAATCTGATAATAAATATAGGTACGCTGTTATTGGCGGTTTCTCTGTGCTCATTGGTGGGGGTGCATTTCCTACGTTTGTTGGTGACAATATTTTTGGCAGTTTCTTTGCGCTTCTCACACGCCCACTGCGTGTATCTATGCCACAATGTAACCTGGACAATAGTCCCATTAAAAAAAAACTCCTAAAAATTAATTCAAATTTTAAATTTCGTAAGTTATTTCTTTCTTTCTTTCTGTCATTAAGATTTCAACCAACCTTTTAAGAAGTTTCAAGTTTTAGAAAGAAGTGACTATGACATGGAGATTATTTAAAAAAAAAATTAACCTTTAAATTTTATCCATATAGACTAACAAGACAATGTAAACCTCGTGTAAGAATAAATAAAAAAATTAGATAAATAACATAAATGTGAGGATAGATCCAAAACTACCATTTGCTTAAACTTCACAATGCATATTATAATGTTCTGTTACCTTCCAAAATAAATTTTGATCCATCTCCGAAGAATTAGAGCGAAGGAAGGTGTTATTTAAACACCAAGACCTGGTGTTACAATTGTAACGCCGAACTGTGCGGCTCACATGGATACAATTCAAAAGCTGAAATTTTGTATTGTTCTCCTCATCATGTACATCGTCTTCAGAAAAAATTAGCTCATTTTAAAACTTCTAATTCAATCAAAAGTTTGACTCTTTTTTTGACAGTTTATTTCTCACCATTAATTTTCAATCAACTGCCCATCAATTTTTGATGGGGCTAAAAGTTTTAAAAAGAGTTGATTTTTTGTGAGGAGGATCCATGACAATGAGAAAAACAACCTCACAAAATTTCAGCTCTTGAAGTATAACCATGTGGGCCCCAAAGTCAGGTGTTACAATTGTAACACTAGATCTTGGTGTTTAAATAGCACGGTCCTATCGGTCTCTTTCTGGATCGTTGGATGGCTCTAACCATGGACCCATCATTGGTGGTCCAGATCTTTTTGGCAATGTGATTCACAAGTACTGTTTGAGTGGATCCCCCACGTGCCTCACATGTCGCAACTACAGTAATTATCAAGGCCAAGTGTGAAAGAGATTTGAATCGTTGACTTCTGAATCGCCTGACTTACGAGTCATGTTGAGGTGGAAATGGAACCAGTGATGAGTCAACTATTCACCTTACCGATCCGACTCCGTGGACCGATTCTCTTGACACGTGTTTGAACATCAATTATGCGGTTCCACAATTTATTACACCGCACTTTGTCTGGCTCTCTAGCTTCCTTCAGTCCCGCTTTCTTTGCTTAAAAATAAATATGCTCTAATTCTACCCTTGCATTTTGTCCAAATTGCTAAAATGCCTTTCATGTTTTACCCCAACTTTCTCGGAAAATAACCTATATGCCCTCGCCTCGAGTGTGGTACTGTGGTTTAGAATTATTTGAATCCTATCGTTATCGCGCATTGGTTGCAAGGTTCTGTTTGGAACCTTTCTTCTTTAATTTAGAAAAGAAATTTTTTTAATAAACAATTATTTCAAAAAATTGTAAATTAAGAAGATATCCAAAGATCCAAAACTACCAAAAATATTACTTTATTTTTTGGATTATTTAGGTTACAATTAACTATAAAAAAATAGAGTTTGAAGTAAGAATACAAGCATAAAAATATGGTTTGAATATTACTAAAATTATTAGGAAAAACTTATTTACAATAGGCCATAATTTATGATTTTTTTTTTCTCTTTTAAATTTCTAGGAAGACTCATACTAAATTGAGATGGTCGGTCGTCAACATGTTGACATTTCTTTTGATTTTTTTTTTTCTTCTTTTTATGTAGGAAAATGATTTTGGGACCGGCCCGGTTGAACATATTAAAGGGGCGGTCCCAATAGCACCTCTCTTTTATGTATTTTATACCCATTAAGATGTTAATTGCCTAACCAGTAAGGACTGAGGCTAGTTTAATTATGTAAAAGACAATAGTTTTTTTTAATCGTAAAGTTATGTTGTTGATTTTATAGACCTAGGTTCAAATATTGCATCGAAAAATTTGAAAATATTAGAGGATTGTGCATAATTCATGAGTGTTTAGTATTACGTTGATGGTTGATATTTCGGTATTTGCTGGTTGGCAATTTCTTTCTCTTTTTTACGTCATTCATGGAACCTTTTGTTCGCATTTAATGATTGCATTCTTTGTTCATTAGTACCGCCTTCTCTTTTATGCCTTCAATTGTAATTTTTATTGAACAATAGTTTCATCATAAAAAATAAAAAAGAAAATTAAATAAAAGGACACCAAATATTTTCATTAATATTTTGTGAAAAATATTTCTATAATTTGTGGGTTAGTGGAGTAACACATCAGTCTCCTTCCCCATACTCATAATAAAAGTACTTGGAGTACCATAATATATACATAAAATTTAGTTTTATTAGAAATTTTTTACTTAACTAACTGCACAAGGCTTGAAAATTATTTCAAATTATTGATAAAATTGAAGCCTTAAAATACTTGTTTCAAGATTTTGATGTGCTGATTTGATTGAGCTAAAAATTTTAAAGCTGATGGGCTGATTTGATTGAGCTAAAAATTTTAAAACTGACTAATTTTTATATATGATAATATACATAGTAATGAGGAGATCATTTTATGTATAGAGGCACAATAGGGATATATATTTGATCCCTTCTCAAATCCAACAGTCAAACACTGTGACATACACTGCTTTTGTTTTAGACTATAGTTTTGTTTTTTTTGTTTTTCAAAATGATTCTGTTTTATCATATTTAAATGTGGTTGTTGTCTATATTTAGCTTTTAATTATGTTCAACTCTATTTATAATCAAAAGAAGTTGTATTTATAATTTGAAAGCACAAAACTTGAGATGAAATATAGTTTTGTTTTTATACGGAGTTAAATAGGCCTTTTATAAGGACCCTATAAAAGACAAACATTTGTAGTTTTTAGAAACAAATATTAAGAAGCAACCCTTTAATTGAGTTGAAAAGGTACAACCCTTTAAGGAAGATGACACTCTCATTCTGGTCCCCTACTATTGGCCCACCCACCCTCAGATTTTATAGCCATTAGATTTTATAATTGTTGAGATCTTAAATTATTAAGAATCACTTATTTTAAAAGTTCCAACTATTAAAGAAAAATTTATCAATCTAATAAAAAATGGGTACATGGGATGCTTTGATCCAGGATCTTTTAGACTTCTATGTATAATGTCATATTAACATTTACTTACACTTATCACTTGAATTATTAACAAGACGAGATGGAAGATTTGTATTTAGTCTTGTAGAATCTGACTCATTTTTTTGTCGAGAAAAAGGTACAAAATAAATCAAATTGATTTCTCGATCAAAAGTATTAATTTTTTTTCGAAGCAAATGGTACGAAATAAATCAAATTAATTTATCGATCAAAAGTACTATGTGAAATCTTTGTTTATTATTTCATCTTCTTCTATCCCCACTGATACAACATTTGAATCAACCACATGTAGACCGTAAATTCCACAAATGATTTCAGATTAGGGCACCGACAATCTGCACAGGAAGAAAAATAGAATGACCGTGAAGATTCCTTGGCGTCGGGGTGGTGCCGGCCTAAGGGTCTCCGACGGTCAAGTCAGTTTTGACTTAAAAAATAAGTTAATGGAAAGCGAGAAGAAATAAAGGGATTTGTACCACCTATCTTTGAGGATCGTGAAGGTAGATAGGGTCTCTGTCGTTGGATCTCGGTCCAGAAAACGTACTCTATCACAAGGATGTTGACCTCGTAGCGAATATCGTGACCCTTAGAATGGCAAGGAATTTCCTGTGAGAAAGATTGAAAGAGAGAGAATGTGTAAAGGAGTGGGAACCAGTCAGAACTCGATGCCCTTCTGCCTTTTCCTCTTCCTCTTTTTATAGGAGAAGGGGCCTTGATGAACGACTGAGATCTCGGGATTACCCGTCCCAGGTCTTAGGAGGATTTTTCGACGGTTTCAGAAAACGTGCGTAGATGGAGTATCTGATTTCAAACTTGTCAATACGTAACCGACTTTTAGTTATCTGACCAGTGAAGCTGATCTTGGGCTTATGGGCCCTTGGGCCTGATAAAGGTGCTATTCGTAAGGCTGATGGGCCTTAAGTCAGTTCTAAATATTTGTCACTACACCACACATCATATACAATGATGAACGATGAGGGTAGAAGGTCTGAAATCTGAATGCAATTCCAGACAAGTATAGTGGCATTTGAGTAAATTCAGACATAGAAATAGAGACTCAACGGCACTCTCTCAGATTAGATTCGGACAAATCTATCTAATCGAGAAGAGCAGCGGAGTGGCAAGTAATATAATTACCTTTATTACCAGGGGTATTTTAGTAACTCTCCTCAGTTCTAATATTATTACACTAGAAGAGCGCTCTCTTGCTCACAAGCTGTCTTTGTTTCCAATTTTTGCTCTTCTCATCAACAGTAAAAGCAAAAGAACCTAAAAAAAAAAAAAAACCACAGAAATCTCAGCTGTGAATCCTACTAGTTCCTTGATCTTTCTCTCTCTCTCTCTCTCTTCGACAGCAACAGATTTCAGAAAAATCCTGATCAGGTACTCTCTTTCTCTCTCTACCATCCTCTCTCTCTCTCTACCACTTTCTCTCTCTAGATTGGATTCGGTTGGAGTGAGTGACTTCATTTTGATTCACGATGGCTTACTTATGTTCAAATCGAGCAATGCTTGTTAGATTTTGAGTTATGGTTTCGAATAACAGTTCATTTCCGCTACCTGAATCGACGAAGATTTTGAGTTTTTTTTTAGTTATGGGAATTTGACCGTGTACTGTAAATTTCTCTGTCGGCGACATCATTTTATGCTAGATTTGTTGGAATCTGAGGGTTTTATTGGCTAGGTTGGAGTCTGAATCGATAGATTTGAGTTAAAAGTTTGTTTTTTTGTCAATGTATTTGTAGTTGGATGTAGTTTTACTTTAAGTGTACTTGAGGGTTTTGTCTAGCTTGATTTGAGCTTGGTACACTGATTTTGGAAATGATTTATGTGGATTTCTTCTCTATGAAGTTAGTTTATATAGGAACTTCACTTTAGAGGTGTCTGAAATCAAATGCCTAAAAAAAGGAAGAGGATTTGATGTCTTTTCTGCTTTGAATTGAGTGAGAAAATGGTGATTTTGGAAAATCTGTGTTTCTCCCAGCCAGATTTTTGGCTAAATTTAAAGATATGGTTTCATTTTTCTCTTTTCGATTAGCATTTCATGTGAAGTATGAATCTATATGATTTCTTTTAGCACAAAATATATTCTTTACATAATATTGGTCAGCCAAACAGACCCTTAATTTTTTATTGTCGTTTTGTACCTACTCCATTAAGCAGGACAGGTCGTGGTTCTTCTGGGAGAAGATTTATACTTATAGGATTTTGTTCCAGCTTGATGAATATGTTAATTGTTTTAGTTGGATGGGGTACTCTTCAAACTAAAAGCTGGGTTTTTTGCTTCGTTGGAATTTTTATTGATTAGCATTATACTTATTGTCCAAAACAGTTTATCCCCACTTGGTTTCTTTCCTACCTTTTTTTTTTCTGTTTATTTACATTTATAGTGTTTAGGTCATTCATTTTTAATAAACATCAATGGAGGTTCAACCTCATTAGGGATATGATGCAATTACTGCTGAGTGCTGACTTGGATAACTGAACGATTGTGAGGTCTTTTTGTTTGTCCGTTAAATTAAAATTCTTGTATTTTTTTTTATTTTGCATCAGGTTCATGTTTTTTCTGAGACGAGCAGATTGAGATGGAAGGAGTAATAGACGCTGATGTACCCTTGGATTATGCTGCATTTCAGTTTTTGCCTACTCAAAACAGGTTAAACTTCTTCGCTCAAACTACCATTACTACTACAATACCTTTCAGAGCAGATTGTGTGTATATATCTCAGTACTGATGAAAATCTTGCCCATGTTCATTGGCATACATAAAGATCAAATGATATCTAAAATTCAGTGATTGATCTTAAAGAAAAGCCTTTAGTCAAGAAGCAAATTTTCTCAGGGAGATGAAGGGTTTGCTTTTGGGTGCACGGATAGCCTTGACCTGGATATACTAAATCAACTATAAGAGGTTATAGTTATTGTTGTGGCATCTAGGGAAATAGGGGTGATACATTTTGAACCTGCATCATGCCCCCAAAGAAGTGTTTATTAAAGGATTTATATATTCTGCTCAAACTCATATTCGTAAAAGAAACAAAAGAGTGAAGGAAATATGAATGTTGTGTCCCTTTTGTTTAAAACCTATAATCTCTCATAACCAACATAACACTGATCTACAAGATCAGGTTGACAGGCATTTCTGTATCTGCTGTGTCAGAATATCTATCGAATAATATTAGTTGTATGGAGATCCATGCCAACAGAACCAATCATGAAGATGATAAAATGGTTGCTCCCCTATTTTTGATTCCAGTTCATAATCCTGATGAAAAACTCTGAAAAGTAATTACCCTATATACAAAGTACCTAAGAAGCACGGACACTCCTCTAAGGGTGCCGTGTCCGTTTCGTGTCTTCGTGTCGTGTCCTGTTTTTAGTTGATATTTTAAGGAAAAAAAACTCGCATGCGGTCCTGATTGTGAGTTTCTAGCTCAATATGCGCATCACAATACTGCTTTTTACCTACTTCTGTTAGCTTCCTCTTGGATACTCTCATTTTTTTTTTCTTCTGAAACTCATCTAGATACTGTGAGTAATACTCTTGAGTTGTTATGGGTTTTTGAATTTTATATTTTTGCAGGTATGAGGCATTTGTTTGTCATGACAGAAAAATAGAGATAGTGGCTTCTGGTCTTCTAGAACAGCTCATGTTAGAATTACCTGAAGTGAAAAACTTCCACCCTGAGGAAGAGGGTGACAGCTTCAAACTCCAATTACCTGAAAATCTGAGGGGCTCAGCATGGTTCACCAAGTCCACTCTCGCTAGGTTCGTGTTATGAAGCTTTATCTTTTTCCCAACCTTTTTTTTGGTAAATTATGTTTGTCTTGCATAGGGCTTACTCTCTAAATTACCTACAAATGCTAACTGCATCTACTTCACAGGTTCTTGCATATTGTCGGTGCACCCGAATCATTAGAGATTTGCAAAACAATTAGGGATGAGATGTCTCAGTTGGAGGAAGCCAGACGGTTTCATCTTGAGTTGTATGCCCAGGTAGGATCTTATGGTATTTTTTACCGTCCCAATTGTTGGAATCCTATTGTTTATCTATCAGCAATAAGAAGTATTTCCTTCTCTCAGGGTCATCAAGAGTATCCTGGAACTGGGGAAACAGGTATGGCATGTGAATTTTAACCTTTTAAAAAGTTTTTAAATCTGAACTTGGAATTTTCCATGCTCAATCCCATCATTGAACATATGCAATTCTTTTAAATGGTTATGTTGTGTGTCAATGAATGCATTGCTGAAAGTGGTTAACATTGTATTTAAAACACTAATCTTTTCTCATTAAATTGTGCTCTGAAAATACTTCTTCCTGGTTCTCATCATCCACCCAAAAACTGGTATAAGGCATAGATGAAAACTATTTTTACTAACAGTAGTTAGTGTGAGGCACAGAGAGAATAGTTATGAGTTTTCATGCCTGATTGGGCTGCAATTCCTTGCAGCCTTTTACCATATGATATTGTGTGCCAAGGTTCATGAAGAATCCGTTTGTTCTTCATAGAGTATTCTTGTCTAACATTGCAATTATAGGGGCCAATTTATTGAGAATATTTTGAAGAACTTCTAAATTATTTCGAAGTGAAGCCAAAAATAAGTTCTCATGTAAGTATAACTGGCAAAGAATGGATCTTTCCTTTGCTTCTTCTACTTAATTCTAATGGTGCAAATATGTTTTGAAAATCTTTGCTCATGCAGTGGCGTATTTATTCAATTGAGAATGGTTGTGTCAAATGCACATGCAAAAATGGTAAGGCCCTGCACTACCATTGGTTCAAGGGGCACACCTTCTCACAGTGGAAATGTGCATTCGATACGAACCTTTTTAAAAAATTTCTTGTTAAGGTGAGAAAATATTATAGCCGGTTCCAAGTTCCTACCCTGAGAAAGGTGTGATACATGGACCAAGAGTGTCGTGCCTAGTGTTATAAGGCTACTTCTGAGCAGAAACTTACTATCTACTTTTTCCGTCTTGAACAGATGGCTACAACACAAAAGATGGAGAACAAACACTGAAAGTAATGCTTCTCCACTGATCTCTTTAAATGTTTGTGTCCTTAATTTTGTTTATTGTCATCTGTGTTATTTATAACATATTGGCAACTAAATATGACTTCATGTATATTGACAGCTTGACTCCCAGACAATGTCTTCCGATGCTACAAAGTATGTAGTTGATTGTTATTGTTTCTAATAGGAGATTTTTGTTTGGACCAAACCTGTTCTCTGAATTAGACGAATAAATACTGACAGGAATGAACTGCTGCGAGCAATGGACTTGAGACTAACAGCATTAAGAGAGGATTTGGCTGCTTCTTTCGCCCAGGCTGCGGGTTTTACATGCTCCACTAAACAGATTGCTGATTTGGTGGCATTTTGTGAGCATTTTGGAGCAATGGATTTAAGGTATCTACCCTTCCAAGAAGTGTTTGGGCCTGGGGCTTGATCCGTAAAATTTCCAGTTCCTTAAAAAACAATGAATTGATTGTTTGTTTCCCTCTTTGGATATTACATCAATTGTTTGTCTACCTTCCAAGAAGTGTTTGGGCCTGGGGATTGATCTGTTAAATTTCTAGTTCCTTAAAAAAATGAATCGATTGTTTGTTGCCCGTCTCGTTTGTTTCACCAAGAAAATCATTAGGTAAGTTTCCTTTTCTAGGGACGAGAAGTACTAAGATGTGATATTGTGCTTTTCAGGAACTCCCTGTCCAAGTATTTAGCATTGGGAGAGAAGGATCAAGTTGCTGAACCCCAAAGTGAACAATCTAAGTTCT
Organism: Macleaya cordata; assembly: GCA_002174775.1. Taxonomy (NCBI): domain Eukaryota; kingdom Viridiplantae; phylum Streptophyta; class Magnoliopsida; order Ranunculales; family Papaveraceae; genus Macleaya; species Macleaya cordata. The sequence goes on along the minus strand of MVGT01004392.1, from coordinate 644,223 downwards.
CACCTGATTCAAGGAATGACAGTGGAAAAATGACCAATCTGGGAGCTCAGGAGTGTTCCCCAGTGAATACATTTAAGGCCATAAAATATGGTGCCTCCCCTGCGAAGGCTGCACAAGTTGAGCGCCAGAGCTCTACAGGAAGTGAGGAATCTTCTAACTCAAGTGACGAAGATCAATCCTTTTCAGAAAGAAGCCGACCACTTGTAAGATCCGCATCATCTAGAAGGTCAGCATCTCCAATGCGAAGGATACAGATAGGAAGATCTGGATCACGCAGAGCTGCTGCACTAACCATTAAGAGCCTTAACTATTTTCCAGCCAGGGAAAGGCTATCTTCTAATAGAGATGGTGCTGGGAACAGCAGTGAAGATGAAGATTCGGTTCAGCCACCAAAAAAACCTGAGAGTAATGTAAGAAGGATGAGTGTTCAAGATGCAATCAGTCTCTTTGAGAGCAAACAGAGAGATCAAACTACCGATCTTCAGAAGAAGAAATCAGCAGATGTCTCTGTTAGTACTAACAAGGCTGTTTTGAGAAGATGGAGTTCAGGTATGGGTGATTCTTCAACCCAATGTCCATCAGAAAATGCTTCTGAAGGTGCTGTTCAGATAACTACAGATAATTTAGTGACTGGAGAAATGCAGAAGAATTCAGCAGAAGTGAAGCCAGATCATGATTTCATTGGTGAAAGTTTAAATCCCAATAAGACTGCTGAGACAGGTGCTTTAGTAGCAAAAGGGGAGAGGAAAACATCTCGTCCAACAGATCGTCGAGTTGATATTCTTGTAGTCCATGCAGAAGAAGATGATGAACGAGTAACAGACTCTGCCGAATGGAGTCAGAAAAAGGAAGCTGAGTTGAGCCAAATGTTGAAAATGATGGAAAACAAACCTGTCAGATATCGGAACATGACCACTGCAAGCAGAAGTCAAGAGTTTCCTAGTGAAAAGAGGGGTGGCTTTTATGATCACTATAAGCAGAAGAGGGACGAGAAACTTCGAGGAGAGAATTTAGGGAAGCGGGCAGAGAAGGAAGAGCAGTTTAAAGCTCTACAGGACATCCTTGACCAGCGGAAGGCTGAGATGACCTCCAAAGTTGCGGGTATTGCAGGAAAACAAAATACTTTGGGTAAGCCTCGGAAATCTCAAAAGAATCCGTCACCACCTATGCTACCTAAAAAGGAAACCTTAAAACCAGCTGTTTCACGGAAGGCTTCGCCTAAAGCCTCACCTAAACCATCTCCCCTGCCCGCAACTCGTAAGTCCTGGCCATCTGCACCATCCCCAAAAACAAGCGGTCCTACACCAACTAAGACCCCTAATGGGATCTCCTCCGCAGGAACCACACCAACTCGTCGGAAATCTCAGCCAACACCATCACCAACTCGGACAAATCCGAAATTGGAAAGATCCCAGCAGCAACAAAAGAGCACGAAGGCTACCCAGATTGAGACTAAACGGAGCTTAAAAGGCCAGGAAGAGAAGAAGCAGCAAGCAACGACTAGGAGTGACAAAATCTCAAAAACAAAAGCTCTACCAGCTGCAGGGGATGGTTCTGAGTTGGTTCCAACTAAGCCGAGTTTCTACAATAAGGTGACAAGAAAGGGGAGTGTGGTTCCGTTAGAGTCCAAACCTTTCTTGCGTAAGGGCTCAGGAATTGGCCCTGGTGTTGGCCCTGGTGTTGTCAAGACAAAGGCTTCTCAGTCAGACGAATCTTTAAGAAACAGCGGGAATCTTAATAAAGCTCAAGAGGAGGTGGTTGCTGATACTCCCAAGCCAGTGACACAGCAGCAAGAGGAAGATGTAGTCCCACCGGTAAGTGATGTTACTGATTTAGAACCAGAAGCTTCAGTACATTGCCACCAGAATTGTGAACAAACAGAAAATTGTGATCAATTTGTTGCTGAAGGTGATAGCTGCAAAAAGACGACAGAGTTTCCCGTAGAAATGCAATCTGACGAGGTATCGACCATCTCACCTAATGCCTGGGTGGAAATAGAAGAGCATCCGGAACTGCCTGTATCTTGTGACAATGACATTAACCCTACGCAAATTGCAAACCCGACCAATGTTGTGTCGGTAACATCATCAAGTCCACGTGTTCGTCATTCTCTCTCACAAATGCTGCAGGAAGACAATGGTGATCCTGAGATCATTGAGTGGGGAAATGCTGAAAACCCTCCAGCCATGGTCTATCAAAAGGATGCACCCAAGGGATTGAAGAGGCTCTTAAAGTTTGCCAGGAAAAGTAAGGGGGAGGCTAATGTAACTGGTTGGTCCAGCCCGTCAGTGTTCTCTGAAGGAGAGGAGGATGCCGAGGAGTCTAAAGCTGCTAGTAAGAGAAATTCAGACGCTTTACTAAGGAAGGCTGCTCTTCAGGCTTCATTTGGTGACAGCTACAATGTTGGAAATTCAGACAAGAGAGCTATGGACAACACAACAACTATTCATGATTTACTGTCAGGTAAATTTCCTGGGGCGGTTTATCCTTTCCTTTTTTCTGACTGTTGAGACGAAAGACAGTATTATATCCTCTTATTAGAGGCCATCCAATTTTAAAGCAAGTATTCTGTATTCTATATTTCTATCCTTTATTTTTTATCTTGTTCTTTTTTTTTTCCTTCTCTTTTCTTGTCACAATAGTAGATCTTAGTGTATACTTCGAGGGTAATATGTGCACGTTTTTGGTTTCACAGTAATCTGCTATGTCAAATTTACTCTACTCTGTTGTGTTGTCCTAACCTTTACAGAGGATCTAAAACTGTGATACTTTGTCTTGCCTGTCATCTCATATTTTTTTTAATCTTGAATGTTTCTCTCTGTAGCTCAATCAAATATAAGCAAAATCAGTGCTCAGAGTTCTCATAAGTTGTCAGAGGGGAACATCTCTGCTGCAGCCACGTCGACTAAAGGTTGCTTTTACTCTTTTCTAATTCAAAGTTTCATTTTTTGGTTGTATGTTCATATGTCGTTTTTCCTTTTTCCAATTCTAAGAACTCATATTCGCTTTATCTGCTCATGTTTGGATTCCAATATTTTCCCTATGTTTGTATTTCAGCAACTCGGTCATTCTTCTCTCTTTCAACATTTAGGAGCAGCAAATCAAACGAGACTAAGCTTCGTTAATGCAGGAATACTCTAAAGGAAAGAGATGTAAACATTCATTTCCTCTCCCTGACCTTGTGCAGGTGGTTTGGCTTGAGGCAAATGTTTCCTTCTCTTCTTGTGCAGGTGGTTTGGCTTGAGGCAAATGTTTCCCTATGTATTTCAGCAACTCGGTCATTCTTCTCTCTTTCAACATTTAGGAGCAGCAAATCAAACGAGACTAAGCTTCGTTAATGCAGGAATACTCTAAAGGAAAGAGATGTAAACATTCATTTCCTCTCCCTGACCTTGTGCAGGTGGTTTGGCTTGAGGCAAATGTTTCCTTCTCTTCTTCCTTTCTATTTTTTGATTATTATGTTGTCTTATTATTTGAGTCTGATTATGCATATTGTCAGTGAGTTGTTCTGTAAATGCAAAGTGATTACAACAATAGGGATTATTTAATGCTGAATATTTGGACTGTTAAACTGTAACCGGAATTCTAGAAACAAATATTAGCGTGTAGGATGTAAACATTTTCTCAGATGCATTACTTATCTAGTCCATTAACATTTGATTCAAGTTGCCCTTCTTTATTTATTCGGGGTACAAAGCACTATTTTCTGATCTCCGAATTTAAGATATTTTAGCTTCCTTTACTGTTAGGAATTATATACACTAATCTGCAACAAACAGAAAAAAGAAAAAAAAGAAAGGGCTCTTGTGCTGAGAAGTGAAGACAATTCTGTCCCTAAACACAGAAATTAACGTAAGCGTCAGACCATGATAGATACAGAAACTGTTTTCTTCTACCATGCTGTGGGTTGTCTCTTTGGAATGCCATTTTCTCACTGATTGGAACCTATTCCAGTTGAACTGCTTTTCCCCTCCATGGCTTTAGGATTTGAAACGAGCAGAGCAAACTCGCATCTACACTCATCAGTGCACCTGCATTGTTGAATTCTCCACAATAGTTGGGTGCGGAAAATATAGTAACCAGCTGCCTGTCCGCAAAGAACTCATAACCATCTTCAACAACCTGTCATCATTTTCATTAGGAAGAGAGATCTGACACACTACTAAGTTTCATTAGGGTCATTCCAGGTGAATATTTATCTTCCATCTATTGGGGATTATCAGTCCATGATTGTTTTGTTGCCTTTTATAGAAGCAGCCTAAACTGTCAAGGTTGAAAAAACTAGGGCTCTAGCTGAGCCAAACCAAGGTTCACAAGCCTCAACACTTCACCTCACACAACCCCAACTTCAGTCGAAGAATTCTCAACCCAACCAAGCGAGCATCGTTGGGTTACTTCATGTTGTTATTTTCTTTATACGTTAAAACTAAATGTACTAATACATAGTATTATATAAACAGTTGTGTAGTATTCACTATGGGGCTGGGGTTAGGTTTGGTTGCTCGAGAGTCGAGCCTGAGTCCAACACAAGGTCGGGTTGGTAAGGTCCAACACGTCCAACTTTCAACCCTAGAAAAAACAAGTAATCTGAAAGAAATGTACCTGGTGAGCACGGCATATGAGATCAAGGTCATGTTTCTTCAAGAATTCACCAACCTTGTCAGCTCCAAAAGTATAGGAAACACCTCTATCATTCTCCCCCCATCCCTTAATGTCTCTATCAGGATCTGCCCAAAGGAGATCACACAAGAGACCTTGATCTGGCACATCTACTGGTCTCTCTATAGCTCTTATTTGATCCAAGCTATCCATTTCTGGCGAAAGCCCACCATGCATGCATAAGATCTTATCATCAATGACTGCTGCAACTGGCAAACAGTTGAAGCAATCTGTGAAAATCTTCCATAAACGGACACTGAATCGACGTTTACACTCGTCATAGAATCCATAGATTCTGTTGATAGAAGCACATTCGTGGTTGCCACGGAGAAGGAAGAAGTTATTTGGAAACTTGATTTTGTAGGCTAGGAGTAGGCATATTGTTTCTATGCTCTGTTTTCCTCTGTCTACATAGTCTCCAAGGAATAGGTAATTGGATTCTGGTGGGAAACCACCGTATTCAAATAGTCGTAGAAGATCGGAGAACTGACCATGTATATCACCTGTTCATCAAGGAATTCCAGTTTACAGTGGAGCAGAAAAGAAAAAAAAAAAAAAAACAGAAAAGAAGGGTTGAAGAGAAAACTACAGAACTATCAGGTACGTTTCAACCACTAATGAAACATTTTACTCATTTATACCAAAATTTAACGTGCTTAAACACCAACGAAAGCTCAAGAATTTTCACAAGTTTGAACAGTCCATGACAGATTCTCATCTGAATGAGATCCGATTACATAGATTAAACATTGCAGAAAGCTGGAATTCGTCTGAAACAATTCATGTTAAAACCATGAACCAGAAGAATGTGCAATCTAGAAAAGCTCAAATCTTTCTGAAATATTAATTCATCATCTATCTCAGATGCAGTTTTTTCAAAAACCCAAACTATGATTATGATTATGATCATGAATATGATTACATACCGCAGACGTTCACGGGTGCTTCTAATTCCAACAGAATAGGTTGGCTTAAGAACACTTCTTTCGAGACTATGCAAACCTGACGAATTTCCGCCTCATTCAGCTGAACCCGTTTTCCTTTACTCTTCCTCCCTTCCAAGAGCCTGTCAATTAGATTATCCAATACATTCCTATCCATCTCTTCCTAATAAAATCTAGATTGAACCCTTCACCCAAATGACCAAAAGAAGAACAGAAAAGAAGAGAAAACAAAGAAAGAGAGAGAGAGAGAGAGAGAGAGAGAGAGAGAGAGAGAGAGAGAGAGGTGTGGGGAAGAAATGGATGGAAGAAGAAGAGAAACAAGATGATCTTGTTTCTTTTTGGGGGTTTCTATAATTGGGAACTAATGAGAAGGGAAGGTGTTTAAAGAGGAGATTCTGAAGCCCTTCATTTCCACCGTAGTAATCGGGTTGAATGCACGTTCCATAACTTGCGGTTGACAAGAGAGAGACCCCCTTTACCAAAGTGATTTCTCTCTCTCTAAAATTCTCTCTTTCTCTCTCTAACTTCTATTTGTCTTTCAACTTAATTCTCCACTATTTCTTTGTTCTTGTTCTAAGAAAATGTTTAATAATTAGAAATCTGATTGAGATAACTATGATGCTGCTGCAGCTGCTTACGTTACCATATAATAATACATATTACAAGGTCTATTGATCATGGGTTTCAGCAAGTGGCCAATCATGATGAAGGTCTTCTTGGGTTATAACGAATCTTCATACAACTTGTGGGACTTTATTAACCGTAATAACATAATTACCCACATGTTCTAACGTCCATTTAATGAATGTTAGGATTAGTCAATATTGCAATTTCACGTTAGATCAGCCGTTAGAACATAGATGATCCAACATCCCATACTTTGGGGATGGGGGGTGGGGGTTGAGAATATTCTGTGGGTCCCACAACGAACTGTTAAGGTTCAAGATGTGCAAAGCAGAAAATCTTTTTCTGTTTTTGGGTCAAGGAGTTCTTTCAAAACTAATAGACGTGGCACCCATATATACTTGTCCCTGTTCAAAGTTAATAATTTGTGGGGATGACAGATGATCGTATGATGAGAGTTGAGTGCATGGATATTGGATAAGTGGGAGTGGGGAACCCATAAGCAAGGGGGAGTTGAGACTTGAGAGAAGAAGATTCTCCCTCTTCCTTATTTGTGTAAAGATATAAAAAACCTCAACTTGTACCATCAAAATTGCTCTCCAATGGAGATACCTCCCTTTTGAGATATGTTTGTATGTAAAGATTGGGTTTGTTATTCCCACATTTTTTCAAGGCTTTGCACTTCTTATTTTCAAATTGTCATCCATTTATTGTTATTATTTGTTTACATAGATCGTTTTAAGGGGTGATTTATTCTGCAACTTGTAGATTTTTAGTGAAAAATAATTTTATCTCCATCTAAAATTAATCTAAATTTTCATCAAAATTATCTAACGAAAACCTATTTTTTAGTGGCGCTAAAATTTTTATAGTGATGTGACTTGATATGAAGATGAATGACATTGTGAGAAAAACATTCTCACAAAAAAACTAACATTTAGATCATTTTTTTGTGGGCCTATAGACCAATGTAAATAGAGTTTAAAAATAAATGAGATATTAATAAAGAAAATGTGGGGGTGTTTTGAGAAATAGGAGGTTCATTACTTTTTTCAATGGAATCACAAACATGGCGTTAGGGTTTAAACTAAAGAAGGGGCAACAGCCTTCAAAGTTGGGCTCTTATAAGGGGGTTGGATATGGGCCGAGTGGAGCCCTTCAACAAGCTCCGACGTAAAAGTCCGCTCTGAAGCTTGGTGCCGTGTGATGTGTCAGGGGTTAGATCTTCCACCCTTGACAAGCCGGTCTTTGGAGGAGTATGTGTTGAGGTACCCAAGCAATATAGCTCAAAAGCAATTGCTGATATGGAGCGGAAAATCCAAGTACTTGACCTAAAATTGTAACAATGAATGTAAAAGCAAAGGAATCCTTTTGCTTTCAAGATCAGATTTGGTAGCTAACATCTCTGCAATTATAGTAAAAACTATATCAAATATATAGGAGTAGATTTCTTGCGTTAAGAATAACTGGAAAATGGAATGAAGCTGCCCTCTTTGAGTCATAACAGAAGAAACCTTTTAAGGAAAAAAACTCTTATTAATGTAGTGACAAAGTTTAGCATGAAACACTACAACAAACATTAAACTATTACTGTAAGAACCCAGTTTCAGAGAAGATACATGTCATATTAAAGTTCAAATCACCAAGATGATGAAACATCAGCAAAATGGCAACCCAAGTTACCAACAGAAAAGCAGACCCAAGAAAAAAAAAAAAAAAAAAAAGCAGTTATCCATTCAAAGTTGGCTGAAGGAAGCAAGGAGAGAGTTAGAATTGTGACTTGTCGAGGCTGTCGAAGTAAGGGTGATCCAGTGCTGCCTTAGCTGATATCCTATTTGCAGGATCATACTGGAGCATCTTCTGCTTGATCCACACGCGTACAAAAAACATACAAAAGGAGAAACGAAAAGAAAATGAAGTTAATCACATACTTCAGCAAAAGCTCTTTACATGGCAGTAAATTTTACTAATGTTGCAAAACCACTGAACGATCTCCAGTTTGAAACAGTGTTTCATGGACTTGACAAAAAAAGAATTGACCAAACAATACAAGCTGCTAAATTTGCTGGACTCAAATAAATGCAAAAAGTAAACAAATGAACTATTCATACAACTGAACAGCTGAACCTCATAATAAAATGAATACCACTAATGTGCAAAATCATTTCCTATGCATTCAGTTGTCTCCTATGGTTGGTTTAGCTAAACAAACCTGACTTTATGCGTATGGAATAGTTGGAAAACATACTCATGGTTTAAACTCAGGATCCCAATGTTCATGTATTACTAGTAAAGTGTTACTTCTGTGAAGTGCAAGTAAAAGGAATGTTTTGTTACCGATAGGAGATCAACACCATCAGGTTCCAATGATGGAACAGCACGACCCAAGTTCTGAGGCTTCCACTGTGGATATTCATGCCAGTCCCGCAGAGAACTAACTCCTGGCCACTGCTCATCATTTGGAGTTCCCAACAACCTGTCGTGGCAGATTAACACATCACACAATGAAATTGAAGAAAATAATGGTACAAAAACAAGCTAATAGAATAAGAAAGAGCTTAGAAAAGCAATATGAACAGATGGCTGTACATCATCACAGAAATTTGCTATTCAATTTTATCTAAGAGTGTCACAATTTCAGATGCTTCTTTGTTTGCTAAATAAGAAAATAAAAGCAAAGCATCAGCATACTTCTCAAATGTTGGATATTTCTTTGACATTGTCATAAACTTGGCAAACACAGAGCAGGACAGCATATGCTATGGTAGGAGACAAGAACACTCAAATTTATATTTACCTTATCAGATGATCATTCCTTTTTGGTCTATAAGACATTTTTTTCAAAGAAATAACCACAACTTTTACAATTACTAGCTACAAATGGTTATGATGATCCAATTGTCTAATTAAACACAAATGACTGAATGAGCAAAAAAAAAGACTGAATGAGCAAGGTCCAGTCCTTAAGAGTTCAGGCGACTAAATATTGCAATCCTGAAGATGTGCCACTATATAAAGAGTAATACAAAAGGAGAATACCTGAAAATGTGAAGTAGCTGTTGCAACTCTGAGTCACCGGGAAATAAAGCTTGTCGTCTTGCCATTTCAGCTGCATAGATAGAATTGAAGTAACACATAAAAATATAGAAAGAATGACTAGGGTAAACTCTGAGAAGCAAACCAAGAACCATATTGTCATCATTTGAACCATATTGTCATCATTTGAATAAAAATTGCAAAAACCAATGCTTGAAATGCAAAAATCCGCCAGGTGTTATACTTAACTAAATTGTAATTACCGTGCAACAATAAATCATTTCATTTCAATCACTTGCATGTCCTACAACTAATTGGCATCATAGTATAATTTTTTTCTCTTACAAATTTTTTTTTATCGTTTTCTTCTTTGTGTCTTATGAACAAACTAGGTATATCCCCGTGCCTTCGGCACGGGTCAATACCTTGTAAAAGAGATTAAGGTTTGCCAAAAAAAAAAAAAAATTCAATATAAAAAAGATATTTCAATTAGTGTAGAGATTGTGTTATATCTTAGCCGTTGATGCAAAAGATACCTTCCTTTGTCCTAACCGTTGATGGCAAACATAAGAAGATACCTCCCTGATTTATTATATAGATAGATGATGAATTCACAGCTCATGAGTTGCGGGCACAAAATTAGTAGTAATGATGACCTAGAGACTAAGAATCAACGTTGTTATAGAGTTTCAAAAATTAATAGTGTCATAATCCCTGACGTTGCAAGCCAAAATTAGAAGCATGAAGTCCCAGAGACTAAGCATCAACACTGTTAAAGAGATTCAAAAATGACTACAGCAAACCACAATCAGTCTGCTCAAATTATATGAAAGAATGTCTTAGCCACCATGAATTTAAGAGAAGCAATTAAAATAAACTGGAAATTGTGGAAAGCCCATATGGAGGAAATTCCTTCAAGTAGTTTTAGTCCGTAATTTGGAGTTTAAGATGTAAAGCTAACTTCTAAATGACAATCGAGGAAGAAATTACAAGAACAAGTTGGGCAGTAAAAGAGGGGAAAGGTTTAGAACTGACCAAATATGCATCCTACAGACCACATATCGACTCCAGTTGAGTAATGGGTCGATCCCAATAACACCTCTGGAGCTCTGTACCAGAGCGTAACAATCTGCAATTAAAGAAGATCCAAGAAATCAGATCAACTAAACATTTGAAAAAAAAAATTAGGGGCAACTAAACTTTTGATCAAAATTTGGGTCTTTCATTTATACCTCATGAGTGTAGCTCTTAAGTGGAACAGTAAATGCCCTTCCAAGCCCAAGATCTGCGATCTTTAGAATACCCTTTTCTTTATCCACCAAAAGATTTTGGGGTTTTAGATCTCTGTCAAACCATGACAGAAAATTCAGAAAACAAAAGAGATAAGTATCAAGAACCAGATAACTACAAAGAAATGAAATTATAATATATCAACCTGTGAAGAACGCCATGACTATGACAATGTGCAACTCCTTTGCACAATTGGAACATGAAACTCTGTATAAAATTATTGATTCTCGTGAGTGATCATCAACAAACAAAATGCTCAAATTCAACAAAGGGTTTTATCCAAATAGCCATTAATTATGAAAACTAACGCTTTTGAAACCATTAAATAAAATTCAAAAAAAGGGTTTCTTAAAAATATCCCTTAAAAATCAAAATTAGGGTTTTTACCTGAATGACGGATGGGGGTAAAGGCCTGGGATTAGGTCCTCTTCGATAAGTATCAATGAATTTCTTCAGATCAGTGTCCAAATACTCGAAGACTAAGTAAAGAAGGGGCTTCCCATTCTTGTCGACATGCTCAACACAGAGCAACCGCACAACATAAATGGTTTGAGAGAGCATTTGAAGAAGGGAAACCTCACGAAGAGCTGTCGGAGGAACTCCTTCTTCGTCCATTTCCAGACGGGTTTTCTTCAGAGCCACAAGTTGGCCAGTCGTCTTATCCTGCGCCTTGTAAACCTTCCCATATGTCCCTTCTCCTACCTTCTCAAGCTTCTCGTACTTCTCCATCAATGACCGATCTCTTCCTCTCTCTTCTGAAACCCTAAATCTCTCTCTCTCTCTCTCTCTAACAGAGTTTCGTTCTACTCTGTCTGTGATTAATTTTTCAAATGCATATAAAGAGGGAAAAAACATGAACGTTCAGGGTCGTCTCTCTGGCACTCTTTACTTTTGAAATTTGAAATTCAGAACATGGTCCCACGTGACGGAGGATTTCGAACGAAAGTTGATCTGGACCGTTGAATAAATTGATCATGAAGCTGATCTTAATCGTACGGTCAATGTAACCCTAATTAAGAATGTTCGACGTGCCAATGACGTACCATACTTCTCTTTTAAGTCCCAACGGTCACTAAAAAGACCAGGTTTGAAAATGGAGGAGCGTCTACTGTTTTCTGTTCCTTCAGAATCTTGGATTCTTGAATCCTGGATTACGAAAACCGTTTTTTCGGTTTTTTCATATTGACTTTTTAACAGTTACGTTACAGTTATCGATGATTCTAAAGATTTAAGTTCGAAACAGAACTAAAATATTCAACAAACCATACCAAATATGAGTTAGGAACAAACAACTGGAACGTGGACAAGAAATGAAGCTCTGCCCTCTTTGAGTGATAACAAAAAGAAACATTTTTATACAAAAAAGTTTAATGTTGTAACAAAGTTTAGAGCATGGAAGGAAGACTATATACATCAAACCCTAGAAGTAAGAACCCAGTTTGGGAGAAGATACATGACACAAGGTTCAAATCACCGAGATCATGATGAAGCATCACCAAGAAGAAAACAATTACATCTGTTCAAAGTCGGCTGAAGGAGGCAAGAGGAGAGTTAGAATTGCGACTTGTCAAGGCTGTTGACGTAAGGATGATCCAGTGCTGCCTCAATTAGCTGAGATTCTATTTGCAAGATCATACTGGAGCATCTTCTATTTGGTACAAAAGCACACGAAAAGAGAAACGAAAAGAAAATGTTGTTACTTCAGCAAAAAAAAAAAAAAATCTACTTATCTGGCAGATAAGTATAATTAGTGACAATACTAACGGTATAAAACCACTGATTCATCTCCGGGTCGAAATACAGTTCTTTCATGGACTCAACAGAATCGAATTGCCCCAACATGTTCAAAGTTCCTAAATTTGCTGAACTCAAATATTTTTAACAAAAAAATACTTCAGAACTTCAAAAGTGACAACTCTTAAGTTCTAAACCAATTTTTTTGCAAAAGAATAATCATGCTCTCAGTTCTCAATTTGAAAACAAAGCATGGTAGTCTTTCAGAATATTCAGTCAACTGGAATGCTGTATGAAACAAAGAATATCTGAACCTCATAATAGAACAAATACCAGAACAGATCGTTGTATGAAACAAATACTCTTGTTTCTAAGAAAATGTATACATTTAAGTCTAACAGAAAAAAAGAAAGAACTTAAGAGGATGAAACCAAAGTTGAGTTATGGGGGGCTGCCCCGACATGATGAATTACAAAAGGACTTCTTATGCGAAGAACTGAAGAACAGTCATTTGGCTTTCGAAATGGAGACCAAATCAATAATCAGAAGATACAGACAGATCGTTGTATGAAACAAATACTCTTGTTCCGAAGGAAATGATAAATACATTTTCGTCTAACAGGAAAGAGAAAAAACAAAAGAAGTTAAGATGATGAAACCAAAGTTGAGTTATCAAGGGCTGCCCCAACATGATGAATTACAAACCCATAGATCTTTCGTTTTAGTCGTTCAATCTTCTCGGTCACCAACTCTTCCCTTTTTGCTCCAACACAGTCCAGCCAGTCATTCACTCTCTTCAACTGTGATAAAACTGCAGCAATCGGGCCACTTTCCTGACGGGATTTTCCCCCACCCATTGAATTTTCCTCAAAGATCCTGAAACCGGCATCCAACGCCTCCTCAACAAACCGTAAAAACCACATTTGCATCTCTTTTTTCAGATTCAGAGCAAGCTCTGCTGTCTCATTGACTCCACATCCTCTTGACCATGACCCATTGACTTGATCAGAGGCTGATGATGATAGAACTCTGGAATGGTTCTTTCCAGGTGTGTTAAGAGGTGGTCGTTTAGACAAACTCATCCTTGGAGGTGATGGAGGCCTTATGTCCATTGAAGATGAACACGGGATTTTAGGAGGTGTTCCGCTTTGGCTGTTTAGGAGAGAGACAACTTCAAAATCAGTGGCTAAAGCAGCTTCAATCCAAAGAGAAATGGATTTTGACCGTTCTGTCGAGATATTACTGTCAGCTCTGTCATCGCTACGGCTAGCAGAAAGGGAATCGGCGAGCAACGAAGATTTTACGACAGCTTCATAAATTGACAGGAAACGATCAATAGACGGAAGAGGATTTCCAACCTTGGACGAAGAACAGAGATCTGAAAACATGCTGGGAGAAAAAAAGATAGGAATATTAGTCAAAGTATGGAAACATAATTTATTTGACAATGACAAAAATCTGATTTGATCGAACAGTCAGTGGTATAACATATGATGGGAAGCCCTAAACTCCAAATTCTTACCTTAAACTCCTGACAATGGACTCAGTAATAGATGCCTCTTCCAAAGCTTCAATAGCAGCCGTAGAAGCAAGAACTCTCCTTTGTAGAGCTTCCTACATAATAGAAGAAAAACAAGTTAAATGTGACTGCTGATATAATAAATCTACAATTCTGCAACCAGAGGGAAACAAGGTAATTGATGGGTCTTGATTCGAATTGCCCTAAATAGTGTGGTTCGTATAAAGTATAAGTTCATCAATTTATGCATACCTTCCCAAGCCTTGCAAGGTTTGCAGGCACAGCATCTAATGGAATGCTACCATCCGTCCATTTTCGGTCATGGACAGTGATTTTTGGAGTTGTCCTTGCCAGCTTTTCAGGCGTCACCTTTAGACCTTCAGTTTTACAACTAGACTTTGGTTTCTCGTTACTTGAAGCATCCTCCTGATTGGGCTGTCCAGCATTGGCATCGCTCAAACGCCTTGACATTGCTACCTGGAACATTACATGTTAGAATCACAAAATGGAGATAATTTTTTTCAGAAAATGACGCACTTTTTTTTTCCTGTACGAAAAGATGTTTAAACTGAGGCTTGCTAAACAGTCTAGACCACTTTCTTTACAATGTCCAAAACAATGAGATAGATAATATGTTTAGCATCACCAGATGACAATATTTTCCAGCCATGAGGACTTCGTTAACTAAGCTCATGAAACTGTAAAAACACAGAAATCCATATATCAAGTTCAGGTGGCAGTCCAATCTCAAGTGTTTCAAGAAAATGTTCTTGTAGCTGGAAGAACACAAATTAGGTATTCTATTTGCTGGGAAAACTGAACCAAAGACAAATCCAAATTAACTATGATTCAGAAATAAATACAACACAGTTCCTCAAAATTGTGGTATTGTTACTTTGTTATGCATCACAAAAGCCCCATAATGGTTGGTCTTCTCACCTCAAAAAGCTTTCCAAAGAGTGAAATATGATGTTGAAATAATTGAATACCATTTGTAAGAAGCATAAGATGAGTTAAACAATCCAAAAAAGCTTCAGTAGCTGAAAGTGTAAGTACCAGAGGAACTATTTAACTACTTTCTAATGAACTCTACAATGAGACAATGGATTTTTCTCTATTATCCAATGCTTAGATATCTTACTCTTCTGAGGTTGATGAGAGATTAACTCTATCTTTAAAGAAAGTGAATCGAAGAGCGTAAAGCGGTTTTCACCAAACTTATAGAACGCTAAGTTGTGCTCAATTCTAAGAGTTCACACACTTCATAGAGACCCCTTAGTCTGCTCCCTAACTATTTTCTGAAACTAAAAAGATTCTTGGAGTACTTTTTATGTAAGAAGATTTACTATATAGTAACTATAGTTCTTTCGTTTCAGTACATAAAGAAAGAACCACTATCTTCGTACTTTAAAACTCCGGGTTGTATCTATTCTAATTTTTTTTTTTTTTCATTCATGATAGATTTAGGTTTTCCCATGAGTTTTCCCTTCAAACTTAAAGGTTTCCTAGTAACAATTGGTTCTCTTCTTGCCTGCAGTTGTTCCCTTAATTTATTGCTTTAATTTCATCCTCTTGATCAGACAGAAGGAGAACCTAGTCTCCGAGAACTAGTCATCCACAATCAGGTAGGTCGATCTTGAGAGTTTTCAATGACCCAATTACTTCCCAATTAAGTATGAAGAAACCCAAATCTAAAACAAAACCATGGAATCAAGGAAATAAGAAAAACTCGAATCACCAACCTCAAACTCTACAAATTGAATTCTACCAGACAATCAAAAAAACTTGCAGAAGCAAATACCTGAGTTCGCAAAATAGCTCGCATATCCGGTTTACTTTTAACAACCACCTTCTCTTTCTGCTCCGCTAAGTCAGCAAACTCTGGTTGCTCATCCCAACTCTTCCTCATTGACTTCCCAGACCCAACCAAAGCCTCTGAAACCTTCGAAATACCTGCAACTATTGTCGCCATTTTCTTCTTACTAGCCGAATCACCAACAACAGGAGAAACCTTCAATCCACCTGAAAGCCTTCTACCAGGAGAAAGCGAAACCCTCCTAGCATTTGGTGAAGCCTGTTTCCGGCCATTAGGAGATGGTTGCCTATATCTCGAAGGTACAACGATTGCAGGCTCTCTAGATGTCTTCCGGTTCTCATCCTTAGCTGCAACCAAGCTTGGTACAACACACTTGGATGGCGCTGGAGAAACCGATCTTGAATTCACCTTGCTAGCAGGCGAAGGCTCTCGTTCCACAACAGATCCTCCATTTTTCTTCCCGACTGAACTTGATCTCTGCTTCGTTGATGCCGGAGATGAGAATCTCCGAGGCTTCTCAGATTGCTTGGATCCCTCAAAATTGTTACCTGATCATGCAGCGTGAAACAAGTAGAGAAGTTTAGATCAACGTCTAAACCTAAACAACAATAAATAGTTAATCAACGTCTAAACCTAAACAGCAAAATCGACTGATTTCAACGTTTGTTACTCAAGTTATTATCAAAACAGAACTTTAAAAGCTAAAACTGCCCCCTTCAAAAACCTAAATGATGGAATTTGGCCAAAAAGTGAAAAATTCGAGCTACATTACCTGAATTCACAACAGGAACATTATCCCGAGCTGCGAGAACAGGCCTGGTTGTTGTATCCTTATCGGATTTCACTTCTTCAGATTTCTTATTGGAGATGTAAGCAGAGATTGGATGAAGAGATGCATCAGAATCTGAGACTGGTTGGATGACAAATCCACGTTTTGAAGGTGAAAATTTAGCTATGAGTGGTTCAAGACTTCCAACAAACGGGTGACGGCCAGAGATTGGACGAAGGCCAGAGACACGAGGAACAGGGGAATCGAAGAGGAGACGGTCGACGTAAGCAAACTGACCGAGCTGTAAACGGTTGGTGAGAATTAGGTCATTGTCACGTTCGGAGAGGGATACATAGGTCGAGTTAGTGGAATCGGAGAGTTGGACGAAGAAGCCATGGTTGGGCCAGAGATCGGCACCTGCGAGGGCAGGAACTATTCCGATGACTTGTAGGAGAACAGATCTGTGTTCTCCAGCAACTTTTGTGTCGGAATTCATGGATTGAAGAAGCTTTAGCAGGATTCCTGGCATGAAGGGTATTTTTGTCAAAAAATGGAGCGTGCGAGACGCACATGTGCCTTCTAATGGCAGAATCACGAAAACTGTGAGTTTGATGGGGTAAGTTAATTATCTGATCTTTGAGGGAGGTAAGTCCGATTAGCCAATTATTCTAGGGGTAAACTAAATTAACCCTATTTATTATTGGGTTAACAAAATCCTCTCTCTTAGGCGTGGGTTAAAAAAACCTACATTATAAACATAAATTCAATTTTTAGAAGAACTAAATTTTCTAATTATCTAAACAAAATTCAAATTTTTTTTTTTAAAGAAATCATCGTGCCTTACACATGATATGATATATGGCCTAGTGTTTATATAGGTAGGTACTTCTAAATAAAGCTGCCGCGGGAACAAAATTTTCCATCAACATGGCGTAAATTCATTGGATGGGGTGAGCTAGATGGAGGAGCTATTAATCGGTCCTCAAAATCATTTCCGCAGTATCTGGTATCAGTATAAATACCGGTTTTGGGGTTTCCCTCCAATTTATTATAATCACATGATGACCTAATGGTTTTCCCTCCAATTTTATGAAATTCATTTAAGGGTGTCGTTGAGAGGATTTCTCTGCTCCCTGGAGAGTTCTGGAGTGAAATCTGTGCTGCACTGCTGATCTAGGGTTTCGTATTGCTCATCCTGTTCTTTCGATCTCGACCACCGTGAGCAGGTCTCTTTCTCATCAAATTCTTTACATTCATTACTCTTCTGTATTTGAAGTTCAATATGGTTATGGATTTGATGCGGGACAGCAGTCCTCCGAAGGTCTGAGAAAGAGATTCTAGGGTTTTGATAGAGGAAATTGAATTCATTTTCATTTATGGGTTCAATTTATGCCTTTATTTCTTGGGACTGGGGTGGGGTGAGTTGTTGAGATTTCGTACGGGCTTTCTACGATTTTTCAATCAACCAAGCCCTAAAATTCTGATCAGATTGTTTGTTGTTGTTGTTGTTGTTAGGGTTTTGCTGTAACATTTTACTATTTGTATCTATTTCTTTAGATACTTTTTACTATTTGTATCTAATTCTCAGGATTTGAGTAAGTTTAAGCTTCTTAATCCCTCAAAATTTCTTTGGATTTAAATTGCACATTTTACGAGATGCATTTCTTATTTTGTATTATTATCCTTTCTTGCTGACCTTATATGATATATGTAGAGTTCTTCCATTTTTGTATTTTGGGGATTGCAAGCACTTTAAATATGAAGAGCTAACATTTTATTTCTACAGGATGTCAGGTTTAGGGGAGAACTTCTCTC
Organism: Macleaya cordata; assembly: GCA_002174775.1. Classification (NCBI taxonomy): domain Eukaryota; kingdom Viridiplantae; phylum Streptophyta; class Magnoliopsida; order Ranunculales; family Papaveraceae; genus Macleaya; species Macleaya cordata. The sequence continues at coordinate 626,017 of MVGT01004392.1, read as the reverse complement.
AGATTGATATTTCCAAAGAGGTCTGCTGTGATACACTTTCACTAGTCCTGAGTTTGATTCCTTCATGTCAAAAAATTCAGGCTGTTTTGAATTCTGAAATGTTCTTGTACAGGAAAAAGATAAGCTTGTTGCGGAAGTGATTCGCTATGTCCTCTTCAAAACCCACCAGAACTCTGGGTGTCCTATTAAAAGGGATGAACTTACTCTGCTGGTAACTAAAAATTATCGCCAGCGATCACTCCCTGCACTTGTGATTAATGAAGCCAGAGAGAAGCTCTCAAGCATTTTTGGGTATGAAATGAGGGAACTTCAACGTACTCGTCCTTCATCTACGAATCAGAATCGTTCTTCACAGCTAAGTAAGAATACATTATCAGAACTGATTTCTCTGAAAGGTGTTTAGACCACCGAGGTGCCTTCCCTCAAGAATGTGTATTTGTAGACACACATTTAACTTGGGTCAAGAAGACCCAACCATGTGACTGGTGGGGACTTCTGCGGTCATCATCACCGTCCTTGTGACCGTTTAAGACCATCCAAATCGCCACCAATCACATGGTGGTGTCTTCTAGACATGGATCTACAAAATCAAACTCCTTCCCTCAGCTTTTGTGTAGTTAAATTTGCTTGTTGACCTGTATTTTCTGCTTTGGCTCTAATTATAATTCCTCCAATGCAACTGATCCAGGTCTTGCAGATGCAAAATCATATGTTATTATAAGTCAGCTACCTGCTGATGTGTATCGAAAGTACATCGAGGATGAGGGGACTTCACATATGACCGCTTTTACTTTTGTTGTTATTAGTATTGTACATCTTGCTGGAGGCAAAATCCCAGAAGGTATGCTTTTTAGTTTGGTAAGTTTAGTCTGATCATCACTAATTGCCATCAGTTAGGAGAATAGTTGGGACAGTGGCACAAGTTTAGGGGTTGGTGCCCATCGGTCATAACTCGTAAGTCTTAAGAATTTAGTAACCGTAAAGCAGATGGAAACCATATATATACATAATCAGCTCTTTGATGGTTATGATCATTGTATGAAGTTTATTTTGCTCTAAAATTCCCTTAGCTGGAACCATCAGCCCTGCAGGTGCAATATATGTTGGACTCCTCTATTTATTACCAGTAAAAGTCTCAAACTGTAGATTTCAACGTTATTCCACTTTGTACCATATTGTCTGAAAACTGATGAAGCCTAAACTTTGTAATTTGTATTTTTCTGAACTGTGGGAACTTTGCAGAGAATTTGTGGCATCATTTGAGGAGATTGGGACTATGCGAAACCGATGAAACCCATCCAGTCCTTGGAAATACCAAGCAGGCATTAGAGGCACTGGTCCAACAAAGGTTAGAGCATATCTCAGATTATGGTACATACGAATAATGATTTTAATTGCAGTTGATGGATTCCCTTAGATTTCTGCCTCAGCTCATTTGTTATAGTTAATGCTTTGTAGATATTTGCAGAAGAACAAAGTTAGTGGCCCAGAAGGTAATACTTTGTTTTATGAGCTCGCTGAGAGAGCGTTAGATGAATCAGTTTGTGAGAGAATCAAAGAAAACATATCACAGGTATGCTCTCTAGTTAAATCCGTCATAAAATCTGCTCTTGTTTCTTGGTTTTTGTTTTCATTTGTATCTGTTAAAAAATTCTCTTTGGAATCTCCGAGTTATGCATAGATTCTAGTATTCTACTAAAGATGCTCTGATACACATGAAGCATTTGCACCGGAGTGAGACTTAAAATTGAATTGGTTCCATCATTCGACCTAGATACTAACAACTGAAACAAACTGGCTGGATTTTTTAACTGCTGTAGGGATTAAGTGACCAGACAACATTTTTTTCATCTAAAACAAAGTAATTTGTTACGACTTATGATCATCCGATTGGGTCAGCCATTAGTAAATGTGATCTCCTATGAGGAGACACCTTCAAATAGTGGGATCACGACTGTAGCTGCAAACTAGAGTATGGTGACTGTAGATTACCGCTTTCTTTCTAGCTAATTAATTACTATGCATTTTTGTCTGGGCATCTCATCATTTGCTGTCATCATTTACCATATATGTTTTCCAGCTAAAAATCTAGACCTGAAAGTTCTCACTTGCAAAGATTCCCTGAATTCCAATAAGTAGGTTTCACCTAGGGGGATCTAGCCCTAAATCCAGTCACGTCTATTACTGATTCTTCCCATAATTTTCTTGTTTTCTGAAGATTCATTGTATTTCTTATGCGACATTTTAGCAATTGATATTGATAGAATTTGCATTTCTTTTTTTTCTTCTTTTGTGTAACTTATCTGCAAAAGAGTAATCTTGTGAACTATTGGGTTTGACTGGCAGATTGTGAATAAAGATGTTCCCTCCGTGGAAGCTGATGATGATTGATGTTCTGTCACCAACAGAAATGCAGGCTATAGTTATATATGAATTAACTTTGTAACCAGGTGACATTGACGACAGTTTCCAATACTACGACCTAATATGTATATTAATTCAACCATGTTGGTCACATACTCTCGTCCTGCAGTCTGACGGTCTTGGTTTATTTGGTCCTGCACTACTACTGCTACTGTGTCCAAGTCTTTTTGGGGTTGACGAGACCGTTGTCAGAATATTCTCGCTATAAAATTTGTGAATGTGTAAATTTCTCATCCATATGGTAGCATTTTCCTCCCAACAGAGATTGCATCAATTTACAGTTTCAACTGTAGACATTGTGTTTGGGTAATTTGTTGTTTTTTGTTGGTTATTAGCTTGACAAACTTGAGAAATCAAGGAGAGAGCCAATGGGTGTTCAAACTTAAGTGTGTTACTAACTCGGTAATTCCTATTGACTGCTTTAGAAAAAGTAGTACAAAAATCATATATTCATCAAGCTGGGAAAAATATGCAGCAAAACCCTTTTCAGATTTTACAAGCATTTTGTCTCATGTTTATTTTCGAAGCAGTTTTTGTGGCCATCTACTGTCATTCCAGTGCAATGCTAAAGGTCACAGGCAAAGTTGGATTCAGTTACAGAGTTTTCTTTGATTCGGAAAAGGAATTGTATTAAGTATTAACCCTAGGAGAGAAGAGTGAACAATAACAAGAATGACAAAGGAAAAGCGCAGACATAACGCCCATATGATTTGTAAAAGGAATAACAGATCAGATGTTTTTGCCAACATCAGAGCACTCTGCAACTCCAATTTTCTGTGCCAAAACTAGTTTATAAGTTTACCAGGCATGACCCAGCTCAGTCAGAACGAAGAAATAAAGAAGTTCAACTGCTTATTATTAAACACTTAACCCAACAAAAAGAAAGAAAAAAGAACAAGAAAGGGTGGCAATTTGATTAAACAGATAGGAGTTAGAAAGCGTGGCTATTGATTGAATTCATCACACTTTACAATCCTAAGTTCCTAACCTAAAATCCATTTTCAGTAGTTGTATAATTTGGTTCTAGTTGAACCCTAACAATATGAACTTTCTTTAGGAAGAAAAGAAAAATATGGTAAGGCTCCCCTTTCTTAACCTATACATTAATGAAGCTTACATACAAAATAACTGTGCCCTTGTGAAAGAAGATGATAAGGCGCAAATAACCAGTTCGAAATTGAAACCCATTATATGGCACACCACGAGAACTTTGTCATGAACCACCACCAACACTGCAGAAGCCACAATCAAACCAGTTCGTCAGTCCCCTTCATTTTCTTTAGCTACGAGAGGAAAGCTAAATGGTTCTAATCACCTTTCACTGAAGGAAACTGACGCCAGGGACTTGGAGGCCCATGACCTTGCATTCATTGCTCTCTCCTGCATGTTGCTTGTCTTGCAAAAAGGTCTCTTGAGTGCATTCAATACCTGCATTAATGCCAGAAGAAGGTGCTCCCACAAGCTCACCAAGCTTATATTCAGGATATTATGCTTCATCCAAGTATAACAAGCACATGCAAGCAGCGATGGTGAAACAAAGTAGATCAACCTCAGAAGCACAAATGTGGTTGCCAAAGCCAGGTACATCTCCTCCTGAAACAAATTTTCAGGGAATCTTGCCCATGAAAATGGGCAGTTATCCTGCTCAGCATCCTCAAGTTTTGCAAGATCCGTTGGGTACCCCATCTTCTCCAACGGCACTTGATCCTGCAATGCAGGCTTAATACCTATACCACAGCACATGGAAAATAAAAATCACATGGTTAAAACCATGGAAACGTGTAAAAATATTTCCAAACAACATCACAAAGTGAGTTCCAACTGAGTTATTTGAAAAAAAAAATTTATCAGATCAGGAAACTCTTAACATTATTAGACAATTCATTTTATTATAGCCTGTTAATTCCAGATGAATTGACTCTCCAAGTGTGTTGCTAAACAACAATGGTATCTCAAACCTTTTTTTTTTTTTTTTTTTTTTTTTTTGTAAGAACATTTTTTACCTTTCAAGTTCTCCTCTTTTTAAGATTTTTGAACAGTCAAATAAAATTACAGAATAAACATTCTTAGTAAACTTTGGATAAAACTTACCAGTAGCGTCACTGTAGAAAGCGCTAAGAGAACTGACAGTACGAGACCCATGATAACGCATTCGATAGGTGGAATTAAGGAGGAAAAGGGTAGGGAATCCATGAACTCCATACCTGGAGAGTGTGCTGTAAAAATTATGTAAATGTTATTATCACATGTGGATATACTAGACAACAAAATGTTGAGATGGGTAAAACCACAAATATAAAATCAAATACTTTCAACCTTGGCTTGATAGCAGATTCTTTGACTGCAAGATGACGGATGGAGGGAAACAAGGATGAAAGATGAGTGAAGGTCAGTCTACTTGTTCTAGAGAAAGGGCACCAAGATGCATAGAAAAGCACAGATACATATTCCTGCCTGCTACTGTGAACCAGATTAAGTGCCTTCTGCAACGATGTCTCGTCACCCTTCACAAAAGCAGTATAGATAACCATCAGTTACAACTTTACACTGGTCTATCTACCAAAGATAATAATTCATGATATCATCCAAAGCATATACAGGATATCATCCGAAATTTTCACATTTCGCAGTAAATTTCGTAATTTTGGTTGAAACACCACATCGAGGAAAACTCAAAAAAATTTCCATCTTCATTCCTCCATTTACTTCCTTCATTGCTGGTCTAGTAGAAATTCTTAGAAGTCAAGAAATCAGACACCAGAATAAGGCCAGCAGAATATTAATTTTATTCGATTTCGGGTTATAATTTCCTAAGCTTGAAGCTAATAAATCACTACAAGGAACAAAATGGTCGTTCCAGCAGTGATCACTCGCTTCCGCTTGTAAAATTTTTGTCATCAATGACTTCTATCTGTATTGGACTCAGCAACAGGAACCCATAGAACATCTATAAATGAACTTTAAGTTACTTCTCTCCCTCTACTGGAAAAAAAAAATCAACTTGATTATTTGAAAAATCAAAGTTTCTAAACTAACCCACTGTAACAAGAATTAACAAAATAGGTCTCAATCCTGTCTTCAATGTATATTTTATAATGGACTTCAAAAAAATCATCAAAATCCAAAATTCTATGAAGCCTGAACCCCAAATGATTTCAGATAGCTCGATTAAAAATAGAAACAAATCAGGGCAGAAAAGTAACACTAAGAATTAGGGTGTAACTAAAGCTGGAAAAAAAATAGAAAATAAAAAAACAGAAACCCAAATCAAGCTGAAAAAGTACAAACCCAGAAACCCAGATCAACAAAGATACCAAACTCAACAAGAATGAAGCAAATAAAATACCTCCGTAAGAACGAAGAAGTTTGTAACAGAGTCAACATTGGAGTTCAAACAGAGCTCCTCGAACTGCAGGATCGAATCCGTAATGGAAGGCACAGAACAGACAGCTGAAGACGAAAATGTATGGGGTTTACCCCAAGTTTGCCTCAAGAAAACCAATAAGAGAACGATACTTGTCCACCAAACCCTAGTCTCCATGGTTCTTTTTTTAGAGAGAGAAAATGAGAGAGAGAAAAAAAAAGGAGGGGTCAACAAACCCTAATCAGAGGGTTTGAAGAACGGGAGGAGGATGAAGGAGGAAGAAGGGTGTACTAGGAATCCAGCGCATTTTAGCGTAGACCACTGGTAATTTCATGGTGGTTTAAGATTTTTTGGAGGAAGGTCGACGCTGCTCGATGAGTGCAACTGCAAAGCGACGAAGGTGCACAGAAGAAGATAACACAACACCGCGCACGATAGCACTTTCCACAGTGTTTCCATAATTAATGGAAAAAGAGCTTTACTTTTAACGCACGTGCTAAAAATGAGAATGTACCAACAAACAATAAAGAGAGCAGGGATATTTGATGATCATCCCAAAAATTATATAATTCTAAAACGAAAACGAAAAACCCAAGTTTTTTTTTTTTTTTTTTGTAGGGTTTCATTTTGAAACTTCTTACCTACCATTCATTTTTATTATTAAAATATGATGAGAACAGATTGCATGCAGCCCCATTCTACACACCGTTGGATGACTTTAAGTTTCGTGTGATAATCTTTCCGCACAAAAGTCGGAGTTATTTGAACTCATTTGATAGTCTTATTCAATGGGGTTTTATCACGGAGTGATTTTACATTTGGCTAATCTATACTAGTGTAGATGAGGAAATTATCCTCACATCCTTAGGGGCCTTACAACATGTTGGGCAAAACTATTGGGCATTCTTTTTTCTTCTTTTTTTTTTTGGTTTTTATAATAAGACGTGCGTATCTTCACCTTCTTAAATATGAAAAAAAAAAACTGACAGAGATTTGAACTCCTAACAAGTGAAGAGAAGAGAAAGAAAAACTGCAAACTTACAAGTATCAGAAGATTAACAATTGATAATAAAAAGTATTCGTACTATCGTACATACCTAAATTATACACTACTTCCAACATTTTCTGATTTATTCTCTGTAAGCAAGACTTAATTCTATATCAAACTTTATGGACTAAGCTAACTAACACTTCTATTGGGTATTGTAATGTCAGGGGAGAAAATCCTTTTTTGTGACAGCAAAATGCAATAAATTTGCTTTTCCGGAGGGTGAGATACTTGTGTCATGGTGGGAGTTGTGACCACTTGGACATGTCCAAATCTGATTGGAAGTCCCCATCACTTCACTAAATTTTGAGTACAGTGGTTACTACAGTAGGTCTGTAGTCCATTTGACTTAACCACCACCACCACCACCTACTACCTAATCTTTTATTATTATCATGGTGACCAAAGAATAAGAAAAAGCTTGGAAAACCCGTTTATAAATTATGACATTTCATTGACCCTTTTGATTCCTTTCTTCTTTTTCTTTTCTTTCTTTTTTATTGTTGTTGGGTAACAGGGTTAACACTGGCCCTTTGATTCCTTTGTTTTCAGCGGGACCCAATCCCCCCTCTGTTTTTTTTTAAAAACCCAAGGGCCTCTTAGAGCACACGACTAGTCCTTGGGGTGTGTGCAGACCTCCAGGGCTCCGTTGAATGTTGTACACACCCATGTTTACTGGTTCTTGGAGGTTCTTAAAAAGATCCCATGTTTATACTAGTCCACTGACACCACTTTCTAATCTCTTATACAATTCAGGACGGGGGGCAGATTTGTCCTCATTATAAATTGTGTCCTGCTTCATAAGCTGGCTCCCCCTCTCTCTCCCTGCCCTCTCTCTCTCTCGACTTCTCTCTACCTCCCCTCTCCCCTTACTGTTTTTTTTCTTCGATCTGTGTCGGCTCCTCCTCCCCACTGCCACCGACAGATCTGCTGAAGTTCTCTCCCTCCTCCGCAAAGGTTTTGAGCCGTGCCGGAGGCACGGCAATATACCTAGTCTAATACAACCTAAAATGGGCTTCTGTAATTCATCAAACAACATGTTCAGAAAGAACTAATTAAGAGATAATCCTATTCTGCAAACATATTAGAATTACTGGTATCTAAATATATATATATATCGATTAAGAAATGTTGAGAAGAAGAGCATTAAAAGTTTGGGATTTCATTATATAATGCCACCATTTTCATGGATCTTCGCTCCATCAGAACAAGAACAAGTATAGGAACTGAACAGTGAAACACCCAAGTCAAGTAACGGTATTAGTAAAGAAGTTGCCTATTACAAAGAAGACTACACCATCTTCAATGGATACAAGAATTATATGTTTAGAGTTTACCAGGATTGCTCGACAAGTCATTTTCAAATATATTTGAGTTGCCCGGAAATCTTGGCCTTACAGGAGGGACACATATAACCAACTGAATCTGATTCCATTGCAGGGTCGACAGTGTCAAGGTTGAACGCCACTCCACACCACACACAAACAGTGGTCATGAACTGCTGCTGCCTGCTTTCCATATTCGGTAAGATTGATTCCCAGTCAAACTGAACAGAGGTTCCAAGCCCATGTTCTAGATCAGCATCATAACCCAAGCCCATAGATTGCTCCTGCAGAGGATTCGACTCTTGCCCAATCAAAAAGCTAAACTTCGAAGGATCCATCTCATCCAACTTCAGCTCCTCAAAATCTGATACCTTCTCCAGCTTCTGGTTAACAGTTCGGAAATCATTTTCTCCCTGTTACTCGAAATAAGAAAAGAAAAATGAATTTCTAGGACTACTAGAAAATAACCATTGCACCTCACAGATAATATCGATTATTAAGGCCAAATCAAGAGGTTTGTTTACTCGTGGAATTGCAACAAACTAAAATCAGGGGTATAAGTACTACATGATACTTGTTAAATCCGTTACAGGAATTTTAAAAACAATAACAATATATTTCATACCCCACAACACGAGGATAACCTTTACTACCTTACATAAGTTTAGGTTTAGTGCAGATATATATTTATTATTATTTAGAAAAGAAGAAAAACAAATCCCTATTTACCCAAAACAAAAAGGTTCATGGTATTTTAGTTGATCATGTATTCATGTGTAATATATCTATTGTTAGCTCAAGTTGTGGGGCGATGCCATACCTTATCTGAGATCATACTGAAGGTAGGGAAAAAGTTTGACGATTTCATCAGTTCCATTGACGTATCAGCCACCATTGTTTCTAGTAAATTTCCTTCATCAGTACTCTCAATAGTCTCTGGTACGATATTCTTACCAGGCCCAGAAACCCTTGTGCCAAAACAACTTTCTGGCACATTACTACCAGATTCTTTGGCTTCACAAAGTTGGGACTCCTTCGGATAAAGAGAGAAACCCTCATTGACACTAGTTGCAACCTCATTAATTTGCTGACCAATAGACAGAGTAAGCCAACAGCTTCCAGAACCTGCTTCTTGCTCGAGTCCATACTTATCAATTTCTCCACTAGTGCTTCCAAAAACATATTCTCCATTAGAAGTTTTAGAAGTAACATTTCCCTCACTAGATAAGATAGATGCAGAATACAAGCAAGGATTGAATGTTCCAAACAAGTTATTGCTAGGCTCATGGATCTCCCCCAACTTATAGTCAGTTATCTCATAACCACCGTACTGCTTATCACAAGATTCGTCAGCCAAACTTTCTTTCATTTTACCAGCCCCTCTATCTTGCTTGTTGTAAGGAGATGCAAGATGCAGTTCCCAGTTGAATTTGGGAGTAGAAGTTTCTGGAATTGAATCTCCATCCCACTTACAATGAGGGGAACCATCATTAGGTTTGGAAGTAGAAGAATCCGTAGCTGGTGCACTACGCAGAACTTCAACATTCATCTCATCAAAGTTAGTTTTGGCACTAAAAGTTCCCAGAACAGAATCCGCAACTGGTGTACTAAGAGGAGCTTCTATATTCATCTCATCATTGTTCGAGTTGGCATTAGAAGTTTCTAGAACAGAATCCGTAACTGGTCTACTTTGAGGAGCTTCAACATTCATCTCATTGTAGTCCGATTTGGCATTAGAAGTTCTCAGTACAGAATCCGCAACTGGTGTTCTAAGAGGAGCTTCTACATTCATCTCATCATTGTTCGATTTGGCATTAGATGTTTCTGGAACAGAATCTGTAACTGGTCTACTTTGAGGAGCTTCAACATTCATCTCCTTGTATTCCGATTTGGCATTAGAAGTTCCCAGAACAGAATCCACAACTGGTGTACTAAGAGGAGCTTCTACATTCATTTCATCATTGTTCGATTTGGTATTAGAAGTTTCAGGAACAGAATCTGTAACTGGTGTACTTTGAGAAGCTTCAACATTCATCTCATCATAGTCCGATTTGGCATGAAAAGTTCCTGAAACAAAATCTATAGCTGGTGTATTACAAGGAGCTTCAACACTCATCTCATTATTGTTCAATTTGGCATTAAAAGTTTCTGGAACAGAATCTGTAACTGGTCTACTTTGAGGAGCTTCAACATTCATCTCATTGTAGTCCGATTTGACATAAGAAGTTCTCAGAACAGAATCTGCAGCTGGTGTACTAAGAGGAGCTTCTACATTCATCTCATCATTGTTCGATTTGGGATTAGAAGTTTCTGGAATAGAATCTGTAACTGGTGTACTTTGAGGGTCTTCAACATTCATCCCATCATAGTCTGATTTGGCACTAAAAGTTCCTGAAACAGAATCCATAGCTAGTGTACTACAAGGAGCTTCAACACTCATCTCATCATTGTTCAATTTGGCATTAGAAGTTTCTGGAACAGAATCTGTAACTGGTTTACTTTGAGGAGCTTCAACATTCATCTCATCATAGTCCGATTTGGCACTAAGAGTTCCTGAAACAGAATCCATAGCTGGTTTGCTAGAAGGAACTTCAACACTCGTCTCATTATTGTTCGATTTGGCATTAGAAGTTTCTGGAACAGAATCTGTAACTTGTTTACTTTGAGGAGCTTCAAAATTCAGTTCATCATTGGGTTTTGCAGAAGTTTGTAATGTCGAACCCTTGTCAATGTCAACCAATTCATCTACCTTACAGATCACAGAAGGTGCCACACTTGAGGAAGATGGCTGGATTCTCTTTGGTATAATTATCTTTCCTGGTGATGCTTCAAGCCTCTTGACATAGTTTTTCACATGATTTCCAACATGACCATTGTAACGATGCTTTTCCTGGAAAATCTTATGGCAGAATTGACATTCATATTTTCCATCATTAATTATCACTCCATCAGAAATGGATGAACAAAGTCTAGACTTGTTTTTACTCTGATGTGATGTCAACAAGTGCTGCAGATACGCATCCTTCTCATCATAACTCGTGTTGCATTTACGACATACTAAAAGGTCTTTTACTTCGACCTCTGCTAGATTTTCAACCCTCATTGAGGTAACTTGGTTCCCATGTTCAGTAGATAAAGGTGCATGGGGTGATGCCTGATGGTAACTCGAGTCTTCCCTTGCCTTTTCATCCCTATGTGGAAGACCTGCAATCTGTAGCATATGGCAAATTCTGAGGGAATGAGGTTGACTTAGAAAAAATATTTACTAGAACCTTCTTTTTGGGTCGTAATAAATTTACTGAAACATTGAACTTACACTTTCAGATGCCAAGCTAGTAGCCCCACGAATCTCGGCACTCTGATTTGTATCTTCAGCTCCAAAGATAGAGTGCAAATAGGAAGAAACTTCTTTCATCGATACAAATTGGTGTCCACTTGGGCTGGACAATCCAGAATTGAAAAATAAGGAAATGTAAGCAAAGAACCAAGCAAGCCATAATACAGCAGAATGGTGATGAAATGCCACTGAAAATAGAAATCTGGCTATAAATTATAGTTTTGGAACAGAATATTAAGATAATTGAACACATATTGGCGCATAATCCATCATTTGCTGGATCCTTTACAGGGGTGTAACTCAAAAAATGTATTTTTACTTATAAAAAAAATGTATTTTTACAATCATAAGAATCAATAGAATTTTTGTGTACCAACAAGTTCAACAAATGCCTTTTGGCTGTCCTAAGAAAATGTGCTGGATAGGATGGCTACTAACATCTAATCAGGCTGACATCAAGCGCTGGAAGCCTCATTGGAGGGTCACCCTAAATGGTAGATCTCGGCCCTCTACATGTTTACTATGGTAATAAAACCCTCTGTATTGAATAGGCCTGTATGCAGACAGCATATTACAGATGTACAGGCCTCCCATAAAAGTTTGTATTTCATCTTTATCCTAATCACTAGACATTTTCCACAATTTATTGTAAGAAGTTGTTAAAATCCAACGAAGATGAGAAACATGATTTTAATTATCAAAAGAAATTTATTAATTACATTTAGTTTGCCACAAGACATTTTCCCATGATAGGTAAGTTGAACCATATTGTCGCCACACATATCAACTCCTCCTATGCAACTGCCATTGCATTTTATTAAATCTAATACACTCCATCATGGTATTGCACATACACCACATAGTGATGTAAATAATGTCATTTAATGGAACCCACATATGCGCGGTGTGCAGCTGTTAGCTGGTTTCTAATTTAGTATTTTATTTTTTACGATTCTCTTTAATGTATTTATTTCTAATTAAAAGTCTTACACTGATTTGGTTAGATTAGCTTAGGTAGTTTCCATATTTTTAGGAAACGGAACATCTTCTTTTTCTTGTCACCTAAGCCACACTAGGGCTTATAAATAAAGGCTGTGCTTCCTCATTGTATTAATTCCAGTTTAATAAAAGTTATTTAAGTTAAGAGTTATTTGTGAGTTGATTCACTTCTGCACAAGTTACACTAATTATGGTATTGGAGCATAACTCACTCCTTAGTGACGTAGAATCATGGTGGGTATCTGTAAGCAAACTCTCGCCCAACGTATGGAGAAGATGGAGGACCAAGATTGACGACAAACTTGAGAATGCTGTGAAGCATGCCATAGGGGAGACACAGGCCGAAAGCTCTCGCCAGATTCAAGATCTGATCAATCTCATCTCTCGCCTTTGTGCAGTAACGACATTAGGGAATGGTCTGCAGCACAGGTTGCACAAAATCTGATCCAGACCACGGGTGTGAAAACAACGAAGGTGGATTCCTCTCCTAAAAGCCAACCCCATCAGACTGCAGGGAGCTCCTCCATCCTTATTCCAAACTGTCAGGATAACGGAGGTACGAAGGTACCAAATCCCCATCTACCCATAGATGTCAATAAAGCAATGCCTTCTAAGATTGACCGTGTACTCCAAGAGACTCTCAATCAATCTAAAGTGGCTCCGCCCCCTTTTGTCGATCCTTGTGCTCCTTGCCTGCAAACCCAGTAAAGGCTAGTGGCAACGGTATTAGGGGAACAAAAGAGTGGTTGTTACAAACCCCTACTTTACCCATTACTTTCGGCACTTACGCAAATCCTTTAAAGGGGCATCTAAATGTTCCCCACAGACAGAGTTTACAATCACTTAGGGGACCTAAATCGACTCATAGGACTACCAACTCTAGATTAACAAGGGTTAGGGGTCAATCTATTTAACCCGTTAACACAGATAGATGAAGAACAACCAAACCAAGGGAACAGCATTGCTTCCACTCTGGTAAAGTTGGCCAGGTGGCCCGATTTTGCCCAACTTGTGGAGGTCGATGAAATCCAGTTGAAAGATTTTGTTGTGGCCCTGATGGTCCTATACAACCTCCAAATCAGTAACAACCTGTTCAAAATAGATTTCCAAATCTTCCAAATTTAAACAATGAAATCTACCAGGCACTTGTTTTTTAGATAAGATCTGTTTTCCTGTAAAAGAGAGAGTGAAAAAATATTGCAGCAAATTGTACATGATAAATCATATACACAGGGTGAAGTGTCTAAATACTTCATTTTCACACTTACATAAGAATAATTATGAATACACAATATCACACATGCTAAAATGTCTGAAATGAAAGAACATACAAGCCCTTGAATATTAAAAAACAAATAAAACAGAGTTACCCAAACACTGAAATGCTAATAAAAAATTATGAATAGCATGCATATATCAATGACATATACAAACTAAGGTTTAGTGCTGACAATTGAAAAAATAAACCAGAAAGAAGGAAAGACCCCAAAATTTTCATAGACAAAGAAATACAAGGAAAGAAGCAACATAAATAAATAAATAAAAGCAAGAAAGAAAGAAAGGTTATAAGACTAACTAGCCAAAATCATGGAAGCATGCAACCTCCATGTTTTTGTTTTTGATCGGGTCATTAACCCGCCATGTTAATGTTGTTTTATAGATTTCTCTCAAGCTGGAAGCTGATCATAGATTGGAAACAAGTAGAACCGTCCAATCTCTAAATGTGTTGTTAAAGATAAAAATCAATGGTTCCTTGATTACCCACACTTAAATTCACATTTATCAGTGAAAGTTTTACTTGTCAAATACGTAAATCTAGTTCCATGGCAGAATAAAAAAGGATATTTTTACGATCTTAGGTTAAATACTTATTCTTTCAGCTCCTTATCAACAATTTCTATTGAGGTGTATCAGTGTTGTACTTAACATTTGGTATCAGTGTCACCACCATGTCCAAGATTAGAGTTACAGAAGGGATGACCTATAGGTTGGATTAAGATGCATTGGTATTGTGTATCGGTTTAGTGTGTCGGCGACAGGCCAAAGAGGTCGTCAACCACCCCCAAAAGCTATTACATCACCTATGAAGTGTAGGGGAATGTTAAGATCCTAAACTTTTGCTCCTTAACAACAATTGCTTTTAAGGTGTATATTATGTGATATAAATTGTGGCATCTCTCTTTTAACAGTTTGAGCTTTTAGAGCAAGTAGTTGTTAACAGTAGAGATAAAAATAAATGGTTCCTTCATTACCCACAGACAAATTCCCATTTAACAGTGAAGGTTCTACTTGTCAAACACCCCATTCTAATTCCATGGAGAAACAAAAAGGATGTTAAAGATATACAAGCTACCACTAAACTACGAACAAAGTGAAAAACAAATAAAGAAAAGTAAAGATTATCAAAGACCTTATGTATCTGCGGCAGTACAACCAAACTTGACCTCCTTTTCTCTTCAGGCTAAGCAAAATCTTCCACCCTTTCGGCAAATAGTCTCCAAAATCACCAGCATCAACAATTTTCCTCTTTTTCCTCGTGCTACCCCATTGCCCCTCTAACCCTCTCAAAAACCCTAACAATTCCGCTTCCTTCTCCAAACCCACAGTTCTCCTTTTCAATTCAGGACCAAATGGGTCATTCATATTTGCCAATGCAGCAATATCAACAACTTCACCATTCCGATTCACAATCTCCAAAACCAAATTCTGAACATTCCATGCAACAATTGCTTTACTATCATCCTGCAACTTCCCCTTCCGATTCTTGTTCGAGTTTGCGTACGAATTCGGATCATCCTTTCTCCTCCTCCCTCTCTTTCTCTTCCTTTCTCCCTCCTCAAACTCTTCCGAAACAAACCCATTCTCCACATTCAATGGTTCAGGAACCAACAATTCATCACTTGGGCCGCAAAATGGAACTAGGTCAGTCCCAAGATTATCTTTCGCAAACAATTCTCGAAGAAGAGTAACAATCCGTTTGTTCTCTCTTCTTTCAGGATCGTCAATAGGGTTTGCATTTGTGGGGTGTTTAGAAACAGAGTGAAGTCCAGAAGAAAACCGTCTGTTACGTCCGATATTTGTGTGTTTAGGTTCAGGAGGAGCAAAATGAAGACGAGAATAGGTTTGTTTACGACTACCTGCACTTTCGTTGAAGACTGAACGATCGATTTTAGGGATTACGATGTCGTCACAACGGCGAAGATCGAAGGATTCGTTAGAACAGAGAGATAAAGAGTTGAGCTCTGATTGGGATAATAAACGGAGGTCGACTAATGGGATTGATTCAAGTTGGAGGTGTTTGGATGGAGGATCATCGACTGTGACGATCGCCATTAATGGAGGGAGAAAGAGCTTCGCTCTTCCGAGAAGAGTTTTTTTTAGAGAGAGAAAGAGGAGGAGAGAGAGAGAGAGTTTGTGATAGTGTGTGTTTTTGGAGTGAAATGCGTTTAATATGACAACCTGACTGGCTGACTCCTGAGTGTTTGAATTTATAGTAAGTCACGTGACATGCACGTGTTGAGAAGTCGGGCTTTTAAGGAAAAATTTAAATGGAAAATGCTAAACTTACTACATTTTCTTAATGTTAAAGTTACCCGTTGGTGTGTCTCTAATTAAATTTAGAGAGAAGGTGAACTAAATGTACTTTTCATTCTCTCTCTAAATTTAAGTAGTGACACATCTGCAAGAGAATTCAGGGTGAATGTATAAGTGCTCAGCTTTTTTGTCCCATGACTCTCATTTAAATCTCTCTTTCTAAAATGGTTAAATGTCTTCCTCAAATCTCTCTCTCCTCTCTTATTCAAAATTTCTAAAATAGATGCCTAGAAAGCACTTTGTGTCGCATTTCTATGTCTCAATTATAAGCGCTCCCTGATTTTGCATTTGATATTGTTGGCCGGCATTAATCTTATTGGCATCGCAGTTCAAAATCAAAAAATTTTCGTTTCAAAACTACAAAATATGTTACAAATTAACATGTGTAAATATCTGAAAATGAATTAATTGATAGTCTTTTGGATGATTGGAAGACCCAATGACTCTTCCATCAAATGTAGAAGAAGGTTTTACATGATGAAGTAGTTTGACCAAAATAGATTGTGGAGTTAAACCAAATTGACCAAGTCCAACCTAATAGGCCTGCCAATTATTTTAGGAGGTGCCTTTGAAATTCCCATTGACATAATCCAGTCTAACGCTTTGCTTGAATCAAGCCCAAACCCAAGAAAGATCCTAAAGTCTTCTTTATTTTTGTTGGACCTTTTTCTTCTAAATTGTATGTAACTCAGAAAAATAAGTATTTTTTTTCTCTCCATATTTTTATATTTCAAGAAAAATTATATTAGCACGCACTATCATCTCGGTAGCATATAAATTTTTTTAAAACAGGTTGATTTATTGTGAGAATGATCTCTATGATGAAGTGAACATCATTACTGAAAATTAATCCTTCAAAGGACTTTTAAGCTTGGGGAATCTTGAAAATTTAATTGTTGCTCAGCCTCTGGGTTGTGTGACACTTTAACCAAACCATGGGCACCTGGGTACACAAGATTCCCTTTTGGAACCAAATTTGAGTGTCCCAGTTTTAGATATATCATATTCAAGTACCGAAAATGGAACTGCATATTTTTTGTATCCGAACATAATCAAAACTGAAAATTGAACTAGAATCGAACTCGAAAGCGGTTTGCATGTGGAACCCAGACAAGTGATTGAAAAGAACATATAAACATAATAAATGTTGTTAAAATCACGTAACACCTCTTCATTTGTCACCCAACTTTGTTAACCCTTAATTTATATATGAGAAAACGACCAAACAGTCCTTTTTCCTAAGTATTACTACAGTTTGATCCCAACTATCTTTTTTTTGTCTATAACATCTTTTGTTGACTTCTTTTTTACTGTTTAGTCATTTTTTTAATAAATAACAACCATTTAGTCTTTTGTTGAGACTCATGTGTGTATTTTACTTGTGTGTATTACCATTTTTACCCTTTTTTCTTTATTTTTAAAAGTGAACAGCTGTAATGAGAAAATGTTTGTTATTTTTTGTTTTAAATCTTTAAAATGTTATATCTTCTAAACAAAAGTCAGATTTTTATAAAATTTATATTTTTAGAAAGCTTTCGACAAGATCTTCAAAACTAGACCAGACAACAATACTTTTTTTCAAAAAAAAAAAAATTTGAAAGACATGCAAATCCGAATTTGCATACTTTAAAGTGTTTCCAGAATTATTGCATATATACATGTAATTCTATGCAAATTGTGTTTTGCATATATATAAATGCATGCAAAACATAATTTACATACATTTAAATGTCTTCATACTGTTTTTGCAACCATACAAACGTTTGCAAAAACTATTTTGCATTGTATGCAAAATAGTTTTTGCATGCATTTAAATATCTTCATAGTGTGTTTGCAAGCATATAAACGTTTGCAAAAATCATTTTGCATGCATTTTAGTGGTTGCAAATTGTGTTTTGCACCCATTTAAATGTCTTCATAGTATGTTTGCAAGCATATAAACATTTGCAAAAACTATTTTGCATGCATTTTAGTGGATGCAAATTGTGTTTTGCATGCATATATATAAATGGATGCAAATTGTGTTGCTGTATTTTTTAAGAAAAAATACAGACCGAAAGCTATAAATGTTGTTTTAAACCTAAATCTTTATAAAAACATTCATCCATTCTTTTGTTTAAATGGAAAATAGTTTTGCAAAACACATTTTGCATTTGCAAAACTCATTTTGCAAAACGCATTTTGCATTTGCAAAACACATTTTGCATACTTCGTAATACAAAAAAAAATATGTTGATTGGTCTCATTTTAAAGATCTCAATGTAAGATTTCCAAAAATATAATTTGTATGAAAAACTTATTTGTATTTTAAAAGTTATGTCATTTTTTGTTTTAAAAATAAAATAAAAAAGTTAGTTAGTACTTACTGCTTATGTATTTATTGTTGGGGCATTTTTGTCAAGTAAAATGCA
Source organism: Macleaya cordata (assembly GCA_002174775.1). Taxonomy (NCBI): domain Eukaryota; kingdom Viridiplantae; phylum Streptophyta; class Magnoliopsida; order Ranunculales; family Papaveraceae; genus Macleaya; species Macleaya cordata. Next base: position 607,515 of record MVGT01004392.1, on the reverse strand, counting down.
CATGTGTGGTTTTTCACCTTTTTGGACTAAACTGTCATATTATTTTTAGCTGGGATTGAACCATCATATTAACCCTCAAATAGGACTAAACGGTCGTTCCCCCTTTATATATTAAATTTGTCCATTACTCATTCTTTTATAAGTGGAACGAATACTAATTTCGAATTGAGATAGATTTTCTTGATTTTGGTTTCACATATCTTAATATCAAAGATTCAAAAGTTACAAATATTAATATATATATATATATATAGAGTCCAGATCAGCTTACAGCCTTAAATATATAGGTTGTGTATACATGCTCTTGTGGGACCCACGTGAGGTCGATCTAAGGGCTGAGATTTTGTAGAGATGTTCTCCTCACCATATAGATCAACTTCACTAAAAATCAGTTTATTCTAAAACTTCTAACCCCATCAAAAATTGATTAGAAGTTGTTTAAAAATTAACGGTGAAAAATGAACGATGAGAAAAAGAGTCAATGTTTGATGAGGTTAGAAGTTTTAGAATAAGCTAATTTTTGGTGAAGTTGATCTACATGATGAGGAAAACATCTCTATAAAATCTTAGCCCTTAGATCGACCTCACGTAGGCCCCACAAGAGCCTGTACACATAGCCTGTAAATTTAAGGCTGTAAGCCTATCCGGACTTACAAAGAGATAATTTAAAGGTCAAAAGTACATTAAAAACACCTTAGTTTAAAAAAATTGCATTTAAGTCACCATTTTTAAACTAAATACAAAAACAACACTCTCCTCTAATTTTTGCTCAAAATCTTCCAAAAATATCTTCTTAGCTTTTTACTGTCTAGATCTTTTATTTTTCAATCTAGACCATTTATTCTTTTATGAAGACCCAATTCTAGACCCCACATATGAGATCATTTGATCTAAAAGTAAGGGTATTTTAGAATAAAATAAGGAGTGTGTTGTTTTTGTATTTAGTTTGAAAATGATAATTTAAGTGCAGTTTTATCGAACTAAGATATTTTTAATGTATTTTTCTCTAATTTTAAGTGAAAAATTATTTTTATTACGTATATCTTCCTTATAAAAAATCAATCCGACCTAAAATAGTTTAATAACAAAACTCCATAGCTTCAAAACCCACCCGTTGACACGCAATGTAAAAAAAAAAAATCTAAGCATATCACGTTCACATCTAGTAATCGTATTAAATACACCTACCTAATCGTGTTACTGCACGTGCCATATAAACTGCCCTTATAAAATAGAAGTTGGTGAAAAAAAGAAAAACAGAGCATTGGAGAAGAAGAACAGAGCAGAGAGTGAAATGGAGAAACCAAAACCTAACAAAAACCTCTCTCTTCTCCATGAAATCAAAGTAAATCAACCAGTTGCCACCATTAACAGAGCTTTCTCTATCATCCGTTCCATACCCATTTTAGCCTTACTCTATTACAGAGCTTCATCTCTCTTCTTCTTCTTCTTCTTCAAACAGTACCCCAATCACAACAACTCAATCTTCTTTTTTTCATGGCTTCTCATTTCAATTTCTGAACTTCTTCTCTCTCTAATTTGGCTTGTTCATCAACCCTTTATGTGGCGTCCTGTAACTCGAACAGCTTTCCCAGAAAGATTGAACTGTAAAGATGAAGAATTACCAGCAGTTGATGTGTTTATTTGCACAGCTGATCCAGCGAAGGAGCCTGTAATTGAAGTGATGAACACAGTTTTGTCTTCCATGGCTCTTGATTATCCTACTGAGAAGCTTTTTGTTTATCTTTCAGATGATGCTGGTTCTTCAATTACTTTATCTGCCATTAGAGAAACTTGGGTTTTTGCAAAATCATGGGTTCCTTTTTGTAGAAAATTTGGAATCAAAACCAGGTGCCCTCAAGCTTATTTCTCAAGATCTGATGATGAAAATGATGATGTTCATCATAGGAATGATGAATTTATTGAAGAAGAAGATAAGATCAAGGTATGTATGTATGTATGTATTTATGTATATGTATGTATGTATGTAGGAATGAGGTTAAAGTAAACCTGAGTTGACTTAGAACTTGGACTCGGGTGATGGATAGGTCCCAACTGATCCCGAGTTAAAGAGGTTTTAAGTTAGACACTTTGACTTATTGAACATGGAATTAGTATTTAATCTAAATTCCAACTAGGGTTTAACTTCTTACCCAATCAACTTTGATTTTTTATTTTATTTTCATTTTTGAATGAAAGGAACTGTTATTTTTATATTTTTGTAGTATTTCAAGGATTTTTGAATTTCACTTATATCTCATTTTCTTAATATTATATTTTTTTTTGGTAAGATTCTTATTATTATATTCATAGTAATCAATACATTGTAACTCATTTTTTAGTTAGATTCATAGCTAATATTAAGACAAAGTTTTTGTATGCCTCACGTGCAAATGATCCAATTATGTGATATTCTACTCACTCATTCTCCTTTAAAGTAACTCTATTCTAGAACTTTTAACTCTATTAAACACTGGTTTGAATTAATAACATTTATGAACGACTCAAAAGCCACTTAACTTTTGGCGGTGTTAAAAGTTTTAGAATGATACGATTTTTTGTGAAGATGATCTATGTGGTGAGTAGATATTCATCACAAAAACTTGGATCGTTTGCATGTGGGCCCCCACAAAAAACCTTGTCTTACTATTGTCTACAAAACCAACCAAACCTTAGGCCTGTCAATAGGGATAAGTGAGTTGGGTTTAGGGATGTTTAAGTTCGGCTCAAAATATATTTGACATTCCCAAGTTCAAGTTCGACCCAAAGTAAAACTAGATAACCTTGACCAAACACAACCTATATAAATATTTGGGCTTCATTCCAAATTCAGGTTCGGGCCAGCTTATTCCCAAATATAGCTCGACCCAAAATAATCGGGTCAATTGATAGGCCTCGGGCTAGCCCAACCCAACCTACCAAATTGTTCATTTTTTTCCTTATTTTTTTTATTTTAAAAAAAGCTTCTTATATCTTCCAAAGCAATTGAATGATATCATCTCTCATTGTGGATCACTACGTAATTAATTTGTAATTAATGTTATGATTTGTTTGGAAGGGGGATTCCAAGTTAGGGATTTAGTGAGACCAGGAATTCATGGATTCATATTTTCCTGGTCTGTTTGGCTGCCAAGAATCCTTGAAAACTTGTTTTCCTAGGGAAACATGTTTCCAGCAAATTCCTATTTTGGAGTCCCACCACCCCCCTTAGGAGTTGCTGGAATTCTAAACTAAGGTTCACTATGTATTCACCCAACTCAATGCAGATTACACCCCACAAAATTAAAACAACAAAATAGAGATTTTTTTTGGATTTTAAATGGCAGCCAAACAAACCAAATGATTCAACTTCTAAGGATACATGTTTCTTGGGATTCATGTTTCCAAAGACTCATGGGAAACATGAATTCTACATCTAAATACACTATTAATATACTGATAGATGTTAATTAACAAATGCAGTCACTGTACGAGCTGCTTAAGGAGCGAATTGAGAAAGCGGGACAGAGTGTCACGCCACCGAGTCAAGATCGGGCCCCTCATATTGAAGTACGTACGTTCTTCGCTCCTTGTTGGTGGAAAATTTTTATAAAAGTATTAAACTAGGGTACAAAATTTTATATTTTTAATGTAATGACCTCATCAGGAAATATTTTAATTTTTGTATTATAACCCAAATGTAAAAATATTGTATATTTTTTATGTCCTAATTTAAATCTAAATCCTAAACTGCTTAGCATAGTTAGTTGGTACCCTCTTTATTAATGTTTGTTTCTTGTATAACTATAGATTATGAAATTCACAATTTCGTTATTTCATAGGTGATAAACGATACCAGAGGTGAAGCCGTTATCGACTATCAAACGAATCTACCTCTCCTTATTTATGTTGCTCGCGAAAAAAGACAATCTTATCCTCATCATTTCAAAGCGGGAGCCCTTAATTCCCTTGTAAGTATATATATTATTACTTCGATCACTACTGCCGTCACCATCACAACTATATATAAAGATTTTTTTTACTTGTCATTATATATTGACATAGACTATCCATGAATCTTTTATCATCTCCATTAAGTTACTATATATTTAATTAATGATTTTAAATTAGAATTTTTATTTTTCTTATCCCAACTAAGCATGAAGTATACATGCATGTTCAACGATTAAAGCACTCAAATTAATTGATTAAAAAACTAACATTGTCGATCATCATCAGCTTCGAGTGTCTGGGATGATAAGCAACTCCCCCTACATATTGGTGCTAGATTGCGACATGTACTGTAATGACCCGACGTCTGCCCGTCAAGCAATGTGCTTTCACCTTGATCCACAGATTAATCGATCGCTTGCTTTCGTCCAATTCCCTCAGATCTTTTACAGCATTAGTAAGAATGATATCTACGATGGTCAAATGAGATCTGCGTTTAAGGTAACATAAAAATTAAATTAAGTCCTAATTAAGCAATGTCATACTACAATAGTAGGCTTTTGTTAATTCGATTGAGTACAATTTTGATTTTTTGATTCCATTTTCAGACAAAATGGCAAGGTATGGATGGGATCAAGGGACCTGTGTTGTCTGGTACAGGCTTTTATTTGAAGAGACAGGCTTTATATGGAAGCCCTAACCAAAAAGGTACGTAAAAATTTAATTACTGAATACAAGTGACTAATACCTGATATTGATGTTTGGGACTCACGAAGTGTTACATTACGTAAATCTTGAGGAAAGATTGCCTCCCATTATAATTGTACATATAAGAATTATAGCTAAAAAGAAAAATATTTTGTACCAGAAATGGAACTCCATCAACTAAAAGAATTCTTCGGGACCTCTAACGAATTCGTTGCGTCGTTACATCAAAATTATAGAAGCAATATCAGGGAAAATAAAGCTTCATCATCGAACACACAACTGCAAGATTCGCGAATTTTAGCCTCTTGTGACTATGAAAAAGACACAAAATGGGGTGAACAGGCAAGTCTACGTTATATATCGATCGATCGAAATATATTTTAGTTATCAATTGTCTTATTTTATGTCGATGATCTACATAATTAAAATTAACAAATTAATTAATTAGTATTGTACTAGTTCTTGATGCATGCATGAATTTGCAGGTAGGTTTCTTGTACCAATGTTTGTTAGAGAGTACATTTACAGGTTATTACTTACACTGCCAAGGATGGAACTCAGTCTATCTATATCCTTCAAGACCAGCTTTCTTGGGCTGTCCAGCCACAAATATGAATGATGCATTAGTTCAAGGTATGAAATGGAGCTCCGAGTTGTTCCGGGTCGGACTCTCAACGTTCTGCCCATTAACATACGCCTTCTCGAGGATGTCAATTCTTCAAACAATGTGTTACATGTATTTCATATTCTCACCATTATTCGGAGTCGCTATATCGTTGTATGCTACCGTCACCCAACTATGCCTCTTCAATGGAATCCCCTTGTATCCAAAGGTAAATCATAACCTAGTTATCTTCGAAAAAAAGATTTGTTTTGAGACGTTGGCTAAATATTCGTTCTAATTAATGACATATTTGCGATGATATATTACAGGTTTCGGATCCATGGTTTGTAGTGTTTGTGGCAGCTTATGTAGGTTGTATAGGTCAGCATTTATTCGAGGTACTATCGAGCGGGGGATCCATTAAAATGTGGTGGAATGAACTAAGAATTTGGATGATTAAATCGGTAACAGCCAATTTAATTGGAGTTTTCGATGCGATTATGAAAAAGATTGGTCTAAAAAAGATGCATTTGAAGTTAACGAATAAAGCAGTCGACAAGGATCAACTCGAAAAATACAAAAAGGGTAAATTTGATCTCCATGGAACTACAGTTTTTCTCATTCCCTTAGTTATCTTACTAATTTTGAACACCGTATCCTTAATTAGGGGTTTAGTAAGAACAATCAGTGAGAAAAGCTATGATGAGATGTTTGGACAAATTTTTCTTTCGTTCTTTGTCTTGATTCTCGGTTACCCTATAATCGAAGGGATGATAACTAGGAAAAACAAATCTTGAGTTTGATGTTCGCGGTTTTCTTTTTTCTTTTTTCTTTTTTTCTTTTTTTCGTTGTACGTTGTTGTTGTTGTTGTTGTTGTTGTTGTTGTTGTTGTTGTTGTTTTCAATAATTATCTAGACTTTGTGAACTATATAGTATGAGTTTAGTTCATGTATTAATCATCTAGTTAACTTATTTAGTACTATTTCTAATTTTTCTACTAGTAGTTCATTATAATAGAGAATGTGTGCATTTTGCAAATTGTATTTTTAGAGCAAGTATTATGGTATCTCCCAAAATTTTGGTACAACAAGTTTTAAATGGTAGTTAGAGGGAGAGGCAAGTACTAAGGTTGAGGCACTAAAATTTGGGGCGGCGATAGACGGAGTAGTGGGCGACAATCCCTTTGTCGCCCCTTTTTTTTTTTGTTTTAAAAACTTTTTTTTCAAAAATTTATTTTTGTTGTATGTATGTTTTGGTATATTTCAAAACATCAAGTCTGTGGGGTCCACTTGGATACGATCCAATAGCTGGTATTCTGTGTGATTGTTATGCTCACTATGTAGATCATCATTACAAAAAAATCAGCACATTCTAAAACTTCTAACCCCATCAAAAGTTGACTCTTTCCCTCACCGGTCTTTCAGTTTTAACTTTCAATCAATTTTCCATCAACTTTTGAAGGGGTTATAAATTTTATAATGGAATAATTTTTTGTGAGGATGATCTACGTGGTGAGGAGAACAACTTCACCAAATATCAACTATTGGATCATATCCAAGTAGGCCCTACAGACTTGGTATTTCGAAACATACCAAAATATTCGTATAACAAAAAAACTTTTGAAAACAATTTTTTTTTTTTTTTTTTTTGAAAAAAAAGGGGGGCGACAAAGGGATTGTCTCGCCAAATTTTTTTTTTCTTCACTCCCTTTGTCGCCCTCAACTCCGTCTTGCGCTCTCTAGTCCGTTTGTCGATCCCTCTTTCCTCTATTCTCAGCCTCAAATATGAGTAGATTTGAGGCTGAGGGAATGAGTTTGAAGGATAACTCCCACCTTAGTACTTGACTTATCCTTCAAACCTCTCCGATATGGAGGTTGGAGGCTGCCATAGTACTTGCCCTTAAGATGACTTATTATGTAAAAGTGGTGCTTAATTAACTATGGTATACGAGTATATTTGAATTCAGTCCAAGCCCAACCCAATGTGGTAAAAAGCTCAACTTGGGCCCAACCTAAATTGGCTTGGGCCCATCCAAGTTGTATGCTTACAAAATGCTCTCTTCCAAGTTGTAGAATTTCAGAAAGCTGATTAAGGTTAATTTGAAATAGGGAATGAATTATGGGGTAACAAAGTTCACTTTACGGTGGTGTTTGGTTCCGAGATAATCCTAGAACCAAAAATAAAGGAGAGTCCCCATTGAAAAACCACAAAATGAGAGGAAGGTTGTTATTTGGGCTTCTGGCCCTAAAATTTAGGCATTTCTCTTCACCATTTTAGGAGCCCTAATAACAAATCTTTTAGATTGGGCAAGATTGCCTGTACGTGTATTATTCATTAATATATGTACATAAAGTGAGTTATAATTTAAAACAGTAGTGCTTTTTAGACCGACCGTTTTACAAAACGGATGCTCGGCCCTTATGTGCCATGGTGGGTTCCATTGCCACATAAATTAGAAACTCCTGAAAATACTTTTGAAGGAGAAAATGGTGGTCCTACTCTACTATATAAGCGTCTGGCATGAGTTTTGTAAAAGCGTGAGGAGCAAATTTTACTCCTAAAACTTTGTTCCTCTGGTGTAGGAGGGAACAAAATCTGACTGGTTTTTGGGACATATAAAAACCCGACTGTTATTTAATCCATTTCTTGAAAACTGAGTTCTGGTGATTGAATCGAATTGATTCATTTTAATGAACTGCAGTACTCAAGAGTTTTGTGTTTTTGGAATCCCTGTACCTTAAAAAAAAATTGATGGAATTCAAATCCACCATCGGATTATGAATTTTCAAAACTTACCATTAATTGTGAGTTTTTCAAGTGAGCCCACTTTCATAAAAGGTGCATATATAATATGTCCATCGTCATAGTAAGTTCCAACATGGAATACATCCACCCTCAGTTGGATGATGGACGATAATGTGTAACCACCACAGGCCAATGTAAGAAAATGATATTTACGTTTCATGTGCTGATCAGCCACAAATCTCAGAAAAAGCCTCGGCACCCATTCCATATAGGCGCTAAGGGCGAAACCAAGAATTCAACATTGATGATTTTATCCTTGGCTCACATAAATTTGCCAACTAGAATATTTTCTTATATATATATATTCATATTTTATTTTTCAATAAAGTTTTTTGGACCGACCAGTTTACAAGACTGGTGCCAGATACTTATGTGGCGGGGTGGGATCCACCACTTTTTTCCTAGGGTTTCCAACTTATGTGGCAGTGGGACCCACCACGCCACATAAGCGTCGGGCATTTGTTTTGTAATCCCGTCGGTCCAAACAGCAACGCTGTTTATTTTTTCATGTTTTACCTTTGGCTTTAGTGAGGAACAACCAACTACTAGGTCCGCCCTTAATAGGTAGCACACAAAAAATCTTAAGAAATCTTGAGATATCTGCACCTATGTTATGTGTGTGTTAAGAGTATGACCTAAAAGCCACCGTTACGGATTTTAGGTCATATAACGGGGTTATAGTAATATAACATAACGGCTTAGAATCGTTACTGTTACTTACAATGGTCATAAGAACCATTATAACGGCCATTTTTTAAACATTGGATTATTTCATCTGATTCAAAAAAAAAAATACAGAAAATGAGTCACGGGTTACATGTTTAGTCATTGTAAATCTCGATTCGATAGGTAGCTGTAGAAAAAAAATATTTAGGTTCTGCTTGGTATGTAGAAAAAATTTGCATTTTACAAATTACCAAAGCTGTGGTAGTGGTAGTTTGCATAGACAAAGAAGGTCATAGGTATCCTAACTAGCAGAAGAATATCATACCAAGCAGCTTTTGACCGGGAATAACTGCAGATGCAAATTTTTCCTGCACAACAAGCAGGGCCTTAGTGTTTTAATTAAAACATCCCGCGTGCTTTAATATTTGTTTTTAAATAAGTATGTTTAATTGAAAGTCATCGTTACACTCTAATTATGCAATTAATATAGTCTAAAAAGTACGAATTTGAGAATAATGCATGCATTTGTTTCGTAAAGATAGAACCAAAAAAAAAATCTAAAAAAAAAAAAAAAAAAAGAAGAAAACAAAAACAAAAAAATCTTTAAAGCAGAAAGAAGAAAACAAAAAAAGATTTGACATAGTGCATGCTAGCTTGTAAAACCAAATAAAATATTATTTATTTTATTTATTTTCAAAAGCCATCCCATGTTTACACAGATCTTGGAGGTACGTATGGATTTGATTTTCTAATTTGTTAGAAATTTTAAATAATTTGCTTTTTTTTTTTTTTTTTTCATATAGTGTTTATAAATCTTATCTTATAAATGTTTTTATGGGCATGATGGCTTATAGATGTGATAGTTTGGGCATCTAATTAAGTTTAGTGGTTTAGATAGCAGCCTTTTTAAAATTTTCCGAGCTAAAAAGTTTAGTTTTATGATCTACCCTTAGAAATTAGAATATTTTTGCTTATAGATGTAAATTAAAATGCTCTTTCCCGAATTTGGATACGAATAGTTAAAAATGTGCTAAAAATGTAGGTTATGTTTTCAAAATGCAAAAATATTTTTACATGTTTTTATTTTTTTTGGTCAATGAAGTAGTTCGTTTATTTGTGTAATATTGTAAAAATATTTTTGCAGACAAATTTTAGTTATAGATTTTGATGAAATTCATATATTTAGAAAGCACTTGTCGAGATCTTCACTTCTTCTTTTTCTATTGCCTAATTTTGAAGCATGAAAATTAGAATTTTGATCCAATTTAGATAAAAAACTAGTTAAAATATAGTTTTATGTTATGAAAAAAATAAATTTATTTAAGAAAAAATATTGTTGACTGGTCTGATTGATTTCGAAGATCTCGACGAATGCTTTTCAAATATATATAAATTTTTTTAAAAATTAGTTTGTATTTTTAAAATTATAAAATATTTTTTTTGTGAAAAATAAAATGAAAACAAAGTAGTTGGTGCTAACGTGCACCGAGAGTTACCTATTCTTTTAAGTTGGTTAAATGGTAGTTATGTCTCTGCACTTTTATTTTTTAGAGTTTCTGACTATTTTGAAATATTTGTGTAAGTTTTAGATCAAAATATTATTAAAATAGTGTATTTGGTCATTTCCCCTATTTATTATTAGTTCGTATCAATAAGCTAATCCAATCACCTACATTTCTTGAAACTTGGATAACTCGAAGAATCTGAGAAACCCACTCAAGCCATTCATGGGTAGACCCCTTTACGTGTTTTATGGGTTCTATACGCATTCAGAACAAAAAGAGGTCCAATTTAGACTTGGCATGTCCAATGTTTCTAACTCACTTGAGTCCCACCCTTCCCCTAACTTTAGCAAGGGACATCCACCTACTTGGTCCACCCTTGGTAGGCGCACAAAAAATCTTAAAAAATCTTGAGATATGTGCACTTAATGTACATCCATCAACGATTGTCCAAACCTGCGGTGATATTAGTGGAGTCGGCACCTGTTGGAGATATCAATCGTCTCATTATTTGGAGGGCCGACGTATTTTGGTAGAGGAGATCGATCGAAATGTGTAGTAACCTAAAAGATCTCATTAACAAAAAAAATAAAAAATTGGTGTATTTTCAAAACATTGTGCTTGCTTTCCATACACGGTAAATGAGTATAAAAATTTGTAATAACGTGTTTACAATTATGAAGAAGATATGGATGATTAGAATTCCTAAAAATAAAGAATTTAGTTATTACACTGTTTCTTTAAAGTGTTTCAAAAGTCTTGAAATAGTTATAAAAGAATAATAAAAGAAATTTAACTTAGAGAAAATGGGTTATGGTTGACTAAATCAATATTTTAAAAAATTTAAAAGACTAATAACTATTTTTTTAAGTGATCACGAGATCTGTTGTATATTTTAAAAATAAGTGAGGTTATATAGCCCCCTTATATAGCCCAATAATAACCCCTCCATTTTGTAGGATCTACATAAAATGCATCTAGGGGCTGATTTTTGGAGAGGATGATCTACATGATGCGATAACATACTCACCTGAAATCAACCCGTTCTAAAACTTCTAACCTCATAAATCAGCCCTTCTAAATCAACGGTCAAAATAAAAGTTAAAAACTTACCAATTTTTTAAAGGCTAATTTGAGGGGTTATAAGTTTTAGAACGAACTGATTTTTTAATATGAGGTTATACATAGTGAGAAAAACATCTTCTCCAAAAATCAACCCCTGGATATATTGTATGTGGGCTCCACATGCATAGGATTATATAAGATAGGCTAAATAAGGGGAGCTATATAACCTGACCCTTTAAAAATATCAAATACTAAACACTAATTATTTTTTCTTCATGGCCTTTTTAACTAATTTTATGTATTAATTTTTAAATAATTATGTGTAATTGAAAGTTATTGTACTCTTAATTATGCAATTAACAAATATTCCAAAGTACGAATTTCAAATTAATAGATGCATTTTGTTTTTTTTGTAAAGTTAGAACAAAAAATATCTTAAAAAGAAAGAAAGAAGAAAACAAAACAAAAAAAAGATATTTGACATATATAGTGCATGCTAGCTTATAAAACCAAATAAAATATTATTCCTCTAAGTGGGGTTTAATCTTTCTTGGAGAAGATTTTATTTTAGTTTTCAAAAGCATCCCATGTTTACACAGATCTTGGAGGTACGTATGGATTTGATTTTTTAATTTGTTACAAATTTTAAATCTTTTGCTTCGTTTTTCATTTATTTAATATGATGGTGTTTATAATTTAATCTTATCTTATCAATGTTTTTATGGGCATGATAGCTTATAGATGTGATAGTTTTAGCTATCTTGGTTAGTTGTTTGTTAATTAATGGGAAATAGCCCCAAATAGCCCATTTTGGGGTTGGAAAATTTTAACCTATTTCTTAAAAAGGATCATTATAACCTATTTCCCACTTAAAATGACTGTTTTACCCTCTTATTTATAAAAGGGTTCAAGTTTGAAGCCTAGCTAGAACCCCAACTCGAACCCAACTCGAAAAACCCCAACTTGAACCCAACTTGAACCCAACTTGAACCCCTCAACTCGAACCCAACTTGAACCCAACTTGAACCCTCAACTCGAACCCAACTCGAACCCAACTTGAACCCACCCCTATCCATTCTCACTCCCTCTTGTTATCTCACAACTCTTTTGGTCTCTTCCTCACTCAAAATCTCTATGTTTATCATCTATCTTTTAAAAAAGAAGAAACAAATAAGGAGGAAGGAGAACGAATTTCGGCCCAAGTCTCCTATTTTTGGTTAGTTTCAACTAAGAAATAGGTTAGTATCATGAATTTGAGTTGTTAGTTTGATTGTTGATAATGAAAACGCTTAAATCTAAAGTTATTGAATGTTAGCTAACTTGTAGTCTTTATGTTTGATAAAATGCCTCAATAGCTTTTTAGAAAAATTATTTGAATGTTGATGTAATTTTTAGATTATTTATTTGTTTGTATGGCATTCTAAGTTTAAATAATGTATTTGTGTTTGATGTGTTTATGTTTTGAACAACAACTTGAACCCAAAACTTGAACCCCGAACTTGAACCCCCCAAGCTTGAACCCCCCCAAACTTGAACCCCCAAACTTGAACCCCGAGTTGAGGATTCAAGTTAGGGGTTCAAGTTAGGGGTTCGAGTTGGTGGTTCAAGTTGAGGGTTCAAGTTGGGGGGTTCAAGTTGGGGGTTCAAGTTGGGGGTTCGAGTTGGGGGGTTCAAGTTGGGGGTTCAAGTTGGGGGTTCAAGTTAGGAGTTCAGGTTGCTCTAACAAGATCTAACAATAATGAAGTTTCGGGTTCAAGTTTGGGGGTTCAAGTTCGGGGTTCAAGTTTGGGGGTTCAAGTTTGGGGGGGTTCAAGTTTGGGGGGTTCAAGTTCGGGGTTCAAGTTTTGGGTTCAAGTTGTTGTTCAAAACATAAACACATCAAACACAAATACATTATTTAAACTTAGAATGCCATACAAACAAATAAATAATCTAAAAATTACATCAACATTCAAATAATTTTTCTAAAAAGCTATTGAGGCATTTTATCAAACATAAAGACTACAAGTTAGCTAACATTCAATAACTTTAGATTTAAGCGTTTTCATTATCAACAATCAAACTAACAACTCAAATTCATGATACTAACCTATTTCTTAGTTGAAACTAACCAAAAATAGGAGACTTGGGCCGAAATTCGTTCTCCTTCCTCCTTATTTGTTTCTTCTTTTTTAAAAGATAGATGATAAACATAGAGATTTTGAGTGAGGAAGAGACCAAAAGAGTTGTGAGATAACAAGAGGGAGTGAGAATGGATAGGGGTGGGTTCAAGTTGGGTTCGAGTTGGGTTCGAGTTGAGGGTTCAAGTTGGGTTCAAGTTGGGTTCGAGTTGAGGGGTTCAAGTTGGGTTCAAGTTGGGGATTTTTGCTAGGGTTCGAGTTGGGTTCGAGTTGGGGTTCTAGCTAGGCTTCAAACTTGAACCCTTTTATAAATAAGAGGGTAAAACAGTCATTTTAAGTTTTAAATAGGTTATAATGATCCTTTTTTAAGAAATAGGTTAAAATTTTCCAATCAACCCCAAAATGGGCTATTTGGGGCTATTTCCCTTAATTAATGGCATGGGTACATAGCGCAGCCTTCGTTAACTTTTGTTTTTAAAGTGGAGTTATTGGCCAAGATACATATTCTTAAGACGAAAATACACTATGATACATGTGTGAAAAATATAGAAAAACTACCAACTAGATTAGATCTATCACGATCAAAATCGAAATCGCCACCAACAAAACCGTCATCAGTGAGCTATAGAAACCCTGACCAAAGGACTATAGAATAGTAGTAGTACTTCTAGATATTAAATAACAAACTACTTACTAGCAAACCACAGTCATAGAGTTTTGATATATATCCACCCTTAAAATACCATATAAATCTCAAGAGCATCGTTTAAAACTATTTTTTCACGAAATAATTAATAATTGAGCATATTGTCTTTACCCCCCTAATTCTTAATCCATAAATCACTTACCCCCCACTTCTTTCAGAAAATCACTTATCCTCCCACTGTTAGAGTTTCCGTCGATTGACCATCCATTCGGTCAATTTCGTGTCACGTGCATGACATGTGACCTAAAAAAAGACTAAAACGCCATCTCTTATAAGTAACCCAACCCAACTCAACCCAAACTTAGGTTAAATGACAGGTGGCATCATCCTAGAAGACATGAGATGGACGTCTGAGATTAAAACTATAGAACTATAGATTTCTTGTTCTTGGATCGTTTTCTAAAAAATGGGGGGTAATTGATTTAACAAATTAACCAGTGGGGGGTTAATGAAAACCAAAATTTAACATAGCCTGTCTCCTTCCTTTTCAATGACTTTGGTTTGACATAGCCTGTCTAACATAACCACTTTGGTATGTTCAGGAACTAATTTCCTAATCTTCCAAGCCTTTTGGTAAGGCAGCTGTCTAGCATTGCATTCCCACTTACAATCTGAACCCTTACATTTGGACCTCATCCTGTAACCTTCATTCTTTGATGACTCGTACACAAATTTTCTCACAATTATGTTCTAAGGTGCAATCTATAAGCTTTTGCTGAGGCAAATTCCATACCCTCAGTAAGAGTAAGATCACCTTTGGTTCTGGATCTTCTTCATACAAATCATCAGCATCTTTAACATCATCTGTCCCTGTATTATCTAAGTTCTCCACAGTAGATATTTTAACTGTCTCACATGCCTCTTGTGATATTGCTAAACAACTGCAAAACCCTAGTCTCCCAACATTAAACCAACCCAATTTGTGCATTTTAATCTCTGCCGTCCATCTGAAGTCTTTTATGATGATGCCACCTGTTTTTCAACCCAAGTCTATGAGTTGGGTTTGGTTAGTTAGATGAGAGGGCATTTTTGTCTTTTTTCGTATAACATGTCGTTCACGTGACAAATAATTGATCATTTGGATGGTCAAATGACGGTAACGTCAGCTGTGGGGGGAGAAGTGATTTTCTGAAAGAAGGGGGGGGGTAAGTGATTTATGGATTAAGAATTGAGGGGGTAAAGACAATATGCTCTTAATAATTAACATAATGGAATTTAGATTTAAATACAGTTGAACTTCCCACCTAGTTAATTTTAATTTTTTAAATTTATCCTAATCATCAGTATGCAAATTGGGTTAACTTTAAAAATCAATGGCCAAATAAAGAGTTGAATAGTTACCAATTTTTTAAGGACTAATTTGAGGGGTTTAGAAAGTTTAGAACTAACTAATTTTTTAATATGATGATATACATAGTAAGGAGAACATTCTGTAAAAAAAAGTCCATGGATGCATTGCATGTGGGCCCCACATGGGTGGGATGATATAAAGGGGCTATATAATATGTATATATATGAGTGAGGTTATATAACCCCCTTATATAGCCCAATAATAACCCCTCCACCTTGTAGGACCGATATAAAATATATCAAGGGGCTGATTTTTGGAGAAAATGATCTACATAGTGAGGAGAACATACTCACTTGAAATCAGCTCGTTCTAAAACTTCTAACCTAATAAATCAGCCCTTGCAAATCAACGGTGAAAATAAAAGTTAAAAAGTTACCAATTTTTTAAGGGCTAATTTGAGGGGGTTATAAGTTTTAGAACGAGCTGATTTTTTAATATGATGTTATACATAGTGAGGAGAACATCTTCTTCAAAAATCAACCCCTGGATGCATTATATGTAGGCCCCACAGGCAGGAGGTTATATAAGAGGGGTTATATAACCTGACCCTATATATAATATATATATATATTCACTTCTCACTAATGGTTTGTTTAGATAGGGGATTTTAATTACGGATTTTGTTGGGACCAGGAATTTGGTAGAAAAGTAGTTAGAAATCATGTTATAAATCTAACTAGTTTTTCACCAAATCCCTTGTCCCTACAAAATCCCTACTTAAATCCCCCATCCAAACAAACCATAAGAGTATTCACACGTTTACATAGCTTGTAGATCGATGTGATGGTTTGGCTCAATCATACATTATATGTTGCCTGTGAGACCCACATAAAGTTGATCAAATATGGATGATATTGGGTGAGGATGTTCTAATTGCCATATTGATTATCTTCACACAAAAAATAAAAAATTAGCACATTCTAGAATTGTAACCCCGTCGTCCAGTGATTGAAAATTACAAAAAATCAATGATGATTGAGTATGACGTTGATTTCACTCCATGGATGATAGAGTTATAAGTATTAGAATGGGTTGATTTTTTGTAAAGATGATCTACATTATGAGTAGAATATCCTAACTTAAAATCATCCCGTGAATCATCTCTGTGTTGGCCCCACAGACCAGTGTACACATAATGTATGTGGATGCACACTCTCATATTAATTAAGAGTACTGCACCATGAAGATTTTTCTTATAGTACTCACATGGAGATGATCCAAGGGCTGCTTTTTTGAAAGATGATTTTCACACCATGTAAAATCATATCATTCTAAGATATCTAACCCTCTCACCTACGCGGTAAAAATTTGGGACTTCTATTTTACCGTCAAAATTTAATTAGATAGTAATTTTGAGGGGGTTAAAAATTTTAAAACGGTATAATTTCTTGTGAGGATGATTTTCATAATGAGGAGATCATTATTTCTAAAAATTAGACTATGAATCATCTCTACGTGAGCCCTAATTTTCTCCGAAAATCTCTCCAAAACAATCTACCCCTAGCATTACTCCATAAATAATACATGTACATAAGTTCTTTGGGTTGGCAATTGCCCTTAGTTATGATTGACCAAGTTAATTTACTTATACTTGCCTAAATTTCTAATTACCTTTGCCCTTTGTTTAACTAAAGATAAGGTTAGGTTGACACTGCCCAAGTCCTACCTCTATCTCAAGATATCAAAAAAAAAAATAATAATCCTTGTTTGCTTAACCTTAATGATTTTATCTCTATGTCACATTTTTTTTTTTGCCAAAGAATAATAATTTTTTAATAAAACAAATCTATATAATTTTTTTTTTCTTTTTCACATTTTACCCAGCAACTACTTGGTCCCCATTGATAGGCATACACAAAATCTTAAGAAATCTTGAGATATGTACGTGCAACTACATACATTCATTAACGGTACTCCAGATATATGGTGATATTAATTAGTGGAGTCAGCACCTGTTGGAGATATCAATCATCTCATTATTTTAGTAGCTGATGATACATACAATGCATTTGATAGACATATACATATATCAAACGGGGCAATACTACAAGGACACCAAATTTTGACACCAAAGATTACATCTACTTATTTTATTGATTGAAAACCAATCATAAAAAAGCATTAATTCCATTTCAGCCCCTCATACCACTTTTAAAAAGCAGATGTAATATTTGGTGTCAAATTTTGGTGTTATTCTAGCAAAACTCTATCAAACGGGCATTTAGTTTCGATCGAAAAGAAAGATAAAAGTGAAAAAGATATTTGGAATAAAGGGCAGACGTAGGCCGTGTTAGTTTTTTTTTTTTGTTTTTTTTTACTCGACATTTGAATTTGACTCAACGTCTGACTTAGGTTGAGTTAGATTTCAAACCGTTTGTTTTTTAATTAAGGAGCTGATTCAGAACATCTGACTCAATGAAAATATCTGACTCAGGGTGAATTTAGTCAGACATAAAAGATAGCTTACTTGAGGGATGTATGTCTAATTCGCCCTACATTGCTGTTTTATCCTCTAAACTTTTAAAAATGGCAACCTTACCCCATCAAGTTAAAACTCGATTTTAACCCCAAACAACAAAAAAAACTCCTCCATCTTTTCAGAACCAAAACCCTAGCTACTAGATCTTTCCAAAATGAAAACCCTAAGATCAATCCTCACCCATCAACGACGATGAGAACATAACCCCGAATTAGTTCTATCTCTTTATTTTTCTCTATCTCTCTCTATATTGTTCTCTCTCATCTTGATGAGCGATCTGGATCACGAACAAGATACCAGTTCCAAATCTGAGATTGACCTCTCCAGATATATATGAGCCAAATCTGAGATTGACCTCTGCAGATATATATGAGATCGATCGATTTGGTTTAGGCTCTCTTTGACCTCGATTTTTTTCTTCTGGTTTAAGGTCTCTTCTTTTGAGATCTGGTAATGATTTTTTTCGTGCTATTGATTTGTTTGTAATTTATGTTATGAGATTGATTTTTATCTGATTCAAAATTGATTTATTATTTTTCTGTGTTTAGAGATCTAATTTTTTTTCTTCTGGTTTAGGGTTTTCTTCTATCTCTGAGATCTACGATCTTCTTTTTTTTTTAGAGCTACAAATTTTTTTTTGGTGATCTTATTTTCTTTTCTATGATCTTTGATTGTGGTGATTTTTTTTTTTTTTTTTTGTAATCTTTGATTTTTTTTCTCCTGAGATCTTTGATTATTTTGTTATGTGATCTTCAATATTTTTTTTGTTTGTTATGTGATCTTCAACTTTTTTTTTCTTTTTTTGGTCTTTGTTCCGTAATATAGAAGAAGTTGGGTAGAGAGATGTCACAGAGAAATAAGATTCATACAAAATGTTAATTAATTTAAATGGGAGCAAAAATGTTAAGTAAATTAGCAAAATAATTTAGATTAAAAAAACAAATATATTTTATATAAAAAATTTCAGAGGAATTAGATTAAGATGAAGAGAAATGATACATCTACACCGAGCCATACACGCGCCATACACGCGGCTGACGTGGCCGGTGAGATGTATCGGAATAACTTGGTCTCTTGTTTGACTAGTCAGCGATGACGTGTCAAAAATTGATTTCAAAATTTTTCAAAATTTTCGCTGGTTTTCAGAATCGTCCCAAAACCAAAACAAAAAAGTAGAAGAGAGAAAACAGATCTAACCCAACCCATTCTCACCTAAAATATTCTCAAACCCTAAAACTAAAAAGAGCTCTCACAGCCCTCACAACTCGACAGAAGCTGCTCATCGTCACCACTCGCCGGTAACTTTCCTTCTCTTTTCCGGCAGATCCTCATCGTCACCCAAAATATTCTCAAACCCTAAAACTAAAAAGAGCTCTCACAGCCCTCACCACTTGCNTTTTTTACTAATTTTTAACTTCAATCTTGTACAAAATCACCCCTTTCAATCTTTCTATCTCTAGACCATCTAAGGTAAATACTACTGTTTTAACTTCAATCTTCTGGGTTTTTTTTTTTTACAAAATTTTAAATTTAATGTTCTAATAAATCAGAGTTTTCAATCTTTGGGTTTTTTACTGTTTTAACTTCAATCTTCTAGGGTTTTTCACTAATTTTTGTTCTTTTTTCTATAGAATCGTAGTAAATCAAACTAAAATCACAAAAAGATCATCCTGATATACACAAGGATAGTTATGGTTAATGTTTTTATAGTGATTTTTTATAGACATGCTATTAGGGTTAAGTGTAATTTTTATAAGGGATTTAGAGGGATTATAAAGAATCTTGATAGAGATTAGAATGATGGAGTAGGAAAAGTTCATATATTTTTGTCTTTATTTGATTTCATATTGTGGTGATCTATCTAACGTAGACAATAGCTTTAATGGAAAACTGAAATCAATTCAATTTCAGATTTGTTAGTTATGGGAGAAATCAATCCAATCAATCCTTTGTGGAAAACTGAAATCACTAAAACCAATTGTAACTGTCGCCAAGGTTTGTTAACGAAGCACATATCATACACTGGTGGCAATTACAAACGTGACTTTGTAAAATGTCCACTAGAGGTATGTAATTGATAACTATTGAATATCTTGATGATGTTATTTTTTTTAATTTCATGTATTAAGAGAGTGTGAATGTATTTATTTGTCTATCATAGATAAGTAAAGGTGGATGTGGTTTCTGGTGTTGGGAAGATGAACTCTGTATATGTCGATGTGAAAAAGGTTTTTGTAACGTGAAGACTTCAAAAAAAGATTGCAGCAAAGGGAATAGGTTTTATTGTTGTCCTGAATCTAAAAATGTAAGTGAATCTATTTATTTTTTGTCTTAATTTTAGTACTTTATTTGTGAATACACTATTTTAATTTGTTTGTAATTCATATTAGGTTGGCGTTAAGGGGTGTGGTTTCTTTGCATGGTTAGAAGAGTCTTCTCATACATATGATAAGAAAGTAGACGAATGTGCTTCTTCGTCCCAACAGAATGAAACAGTCAAAGAGAAATTAATGATGGAACTTGAAGTGGAGCGACGTGCGATGCTCCGACAATCAGAATTTTGTGAATCACTTATGAAAAAATTTGCTAATATTAAGTTTCAGTAGGGGCCCTAAGTTTATATTTTGGGTATCTATGTAACTGTTTAATCTTTATAAAGTTTATTTGTATGGAATTGTTGTATCTTTGTTGAATTTGAAGTCTGTTTTTATGATTTCATTTTGTTGTATGAACATCCAGTTGATCGAAATTTTAATGTATCATTTTCAAGTCTCTTTTAGAAGACGTCCTGACATTATTTCCTTTTACATTCCTGCTTACAGTTCATGACTTCATACACTAAAACAGAGACAATTCACAAAAACGAAAACTCAAACGCTTTAGCTTTTCCTTCTTCTTCTTCTGTTCTTCAGTTCTCTGCATTTGTTTCAACTTCTCAGAACCCTAACTTTCAGAATTCTTCTAAAAACCTTCAAAACAATCAAAAGTTTTGTTGATAGGGCATCGTTTAATAAAACTTATTCTGGAACTCTTAACATAAACTATTGGTCTCTGAAGTGTTTATCAGTAGCAATGACGTAGAATTAATTTATGTATGAGGTTCCTCATTTCAATTGTTTTTAAATATAAGCTTTCATCAAACCTTGTGGAATTTAGTTTAAGGCAAATTTGTAGCTCTTTTTGTATTTAATGGTCGTTCATAACAACCTGGTCAAAAATAGGTTGTTGGTGTTCAAGTTTCTGTAAGCTCTCAATGATCCATTTTTATGGTAAAAAATACTACTGAAGCTTTAAAATACAACATCCAGTCATAAAACCTATTGAAATCATGTCATAAAAAAAATTACAATCATGTCATAAAAAAAATTAATAACAATCAAAGTGAGTCAAGTGATAAATTCCAAATTGAAATCTTACAATCATTGGTTCAGGTTACTTGTTCATCCAAAATAAAACCTATTATATATTAAACATATTAGAATTGACATTGAAGAACCGAGATTCTACAAAACTTCCAACTGCAGGCGCCACATTTTGCAAGGGGGGTTGAGGTATGGGATTCACTCCATAAGCACCACTCCAATGTTGAAAGTGAGCCCCCTATCATAGATAGTTACAAATTTTTTAGCCAAAATCCAACACACATAATAAAGCAAAAAAGAAAACACAAAGAGCCCAATCCACAAAAGTTTTACCAATAATTGTTGTGAATAGGAAATGGAAGGACTGCGTGGATAGAGTGCCCCTTGGGGAGGAACCATATTGGCCTGCATTAGAACAAAATATATCAATTAGGTGATTGTTGTAAAACCATAGGATGCAAACAAGTGGGATGCCTAGTGTCAGGGAAAACAATTGCAATCGCATTTTTCATTGCTCTATCTTGGTCCGTAATTATTCCTTTAGGGGCACACCCAGACATGCAGAAAAGCCAGGTGCTAAATAACCAAACGAATGTTTCTGTATCCTCACTTGAAATCAACCCACACCCAAGTAAAACGGATTGCCCATGATGATTGACCCCAACAAAGGGGGCGAATGGCATGCCATACTTGTTAGTTAAGTATGTAGTGTCAAAAGTAACGACATCACCAAACTCCTTGTATGCTTCTCTAGTCCTACCATCTGCCCAAAATACATTCTTCAAACGACCATGTGCATCCAAATCCATATTAAAGAAGAAACGAGTGTTTTGTTCTTGCATCCTCAAAAAGTATCTTTGAATTGCAATTGCATCTCCTTCCTCAAGTTGTAGACGCCTTAAGTGATCGACATAATTTCTAGCATCTCTTTCCAAAAATGTCAACTTATCATGCCCACCTGCTTCAACCACGAATGAGTTAAAATTTTTGCACATTGGGATTCCTGATCTATCATGTAAGTCGAGTAACCTTTTCACACTTGTGCTGATTTGTCGATTGCATCTATAAAATCGAGATTTGCTCGGACTTAACTCATGATTGTGATCAAGAAAAACTACGGTAACCCGCCATCTTTCATCCATGTCTAAACATCCAGTGAGCCTGACTTTGCATCCCGTTCCACTTTTTGGTTGGGGTTTTAAGGGATTGCTTGTCTTACTACTGTCCTTTGCTGCTCGAGCACATTCTAAAATAACATATCTCACTATGCCATCATCCCCCTTCCTCGTTGATCTTTTCCTCACAGGAAAACCCTTAACCATGGCATATTTTTTAAAACATGCATACATTGCATCAAAATTGTCAAATTTCATCCCGACCTCGGGCTCAATAATGACAGGTTCAACCATGACAGGTTCATTTTCAGTATTAGCATCATCACCAACAGTTTCAACATCTACCCCTAATACCCCGTTACCTGCAGATTCGTTTTCCATTTCTAGATGCCACACATGAATACAAAGAACAAAACCATTACTAATATAAAAAATAAATGAAGGTTAACATCAATAATTATAATGTATGGTTAAGGAAATTTTACAAACACCTTAATTGCATCTTACCATACAAGGCATGTTATACATCACATTTTATTCTATTCTGCAATGAAATCACGATTTTTAAAAACATGATATCCCTAATCCTAACAACAACATCAAGAAGAAAAAAAAACAGCAACATTAATAAACCAAAATAGTTACATTCTTAAAAAAAATATATTTGTATATCAAATGTACTGTAGATTTTAGCTTGATTTTATACAAAATAGTTGAAACCCTAGTAGATTAGTTGAAACCTAAACAGTAAGAAATTATGAGAGTATTAGATTGAGGAGATGAACTAGAGAGAGAAAGAGAGGGAAAGTGAAAAAGAGTACCAAACGATGAGCAGCTGCCGGCGAGTACCAAACGATGAGCAGCTGCCGGCGAGTGGTGACGATGAGCAGCTGCCGGCGAGTGGTGACGATGAGCAGCTTCCGTCGAGTGGTGAGGGCTGTGAGAGCTCTTTTTAGTTTTAGGGTTTGAGAATATTTTGGGTGAGAATGGGTTGGGTTAGATCTGTTTTCTCTCTTCTACTTTTTTGTTTTGGTTTTGGGACGATTTTGAAAACCAGCGAAAATTTTGAAAAATTTTGAAATCAATTTTTGACACGTCATCGCTGACTAGTCAAACAAGAGACCAAGTTATTCCGATACATCTCACCGGCCACGTCAGCCGCGTGTATGGCGCGTGTATGGCTCGGTGTAGATGTATCATTTCTCTAAGATGAATGAGATTTAGATGAGTGAGTTTGAGATACCTTAAAAAAAACAAACACGGCCTTAGAGTGAAGATTAAATCTAAAAGGAAAAAGGCCTCTTAAAAGAATGGCCTTGTGTGATCGCACTACTTAAAAAGTCGAACTAGGCGGGATTTGATTTTTTAAGCATTTGAATTTGCTGCGTACGTACGCTTACTCCTAAAACTTTGTTCCTCTTATGTAGGAGCAAAATCTATTATGAACTGTAAATTTTCACGTGGACCCCAAAACTCAAAAAAAAAAAAAAGTCAACCAACTACTAGGTTTGCCCTTGATAGGTGCACAAAAAAACCTAAGAAATCTTAAGATATGAACACCTACGTATGTAAATCTATTAATTAACAGTAGTCTAAAAATGTGGTAATAATGTTAGTGGACACAACACCATGCAGGTTGGACATATCAATCGTCTGATTATTTTACTAGCAGATACGGTGTTAGCCTTCAAAAAAATATAATAAAATAAAATAAAAAATATGGTGTTTTAAATTAAAATTAACATTGCGCATGCTTTAATATTTTTTTTTAAAGGTATGTTTAATTAAGTTATCAGTTCTAATTATGCAATTAATATAGTCTAAAACGTACGAAATTGAAATTAATGCATGCATTTCTTTCCTAAACTTAGGAAAAATAAAATGAAATCTTTAAAAGAAGAAAGAAAAAAAAATAAAAAATAAAAATCAGAAAACAAAAATAAGATTTGACATAGTGTATGCTAGCTTATAAAACCAAATAAAATATTCCTCTAAAGTGGGTAAACTTTTTTTTGGAAGCAGATTTTATTTTTAAATGCATCCCATGTTTACGTACACAGATCTTGGAGCTAGGTATGTATTTTTTGTTAGAATTTTTAAATCTTTTGCTTTTTTATTTTTTATTTATTTATTTAATATGATATATGGTGTTTATAAATCTTATCTACATATCAATGTTTTTATGGACATGGTAGGTTATAGATGTGATGGTTTAGCCATCTAATTTTTTTTTTTTTTTTTGATCAATGAAGATTTATTTATAAGCAAAGGGGAAAGCATAAGAAATGCTAAAAACCCCTAACAGTGCAGTACTAGAGACAAATATATATACAGAACATCATGAAAAACTCTAAAAAAATATCAATTATTAAAAAACATATCTTATCCAACCCACACCAAACAGCACCAGCATCGGTCATGGAGGTTCGAAAATGAATGCTTTCCAATTAGCCATCTAATTAGAGGAGGTCTTATCTATCTATCTATCTATCTATCTATATATATTACTATAAAGTTCATGCCTTAATGGCATGTATGAGTAGAGCAGAGCCTTATTAGCCGCCTTCTTAATTAATTTTTGTTTTTGAAAGATATATTTTTATAGGCGTGTGCGAATTAGAACTAGTTTAATTATTAAATCCGGTTCTTAATTGGTTTTTAGTTGGTGATGATTAGGCCGTAATTTACTGGATATCAGTTCCATGATGATTTTGCTTTTTCTTGGATAATCCATTATGTTACTATCAAGATCGAAATTGCCACCAACAATACCGCTACCAATGAACTATAGAAACCTTCACTAAAAGACTATATCGATGCATGAAATAATACTTATTATATAACAAACTAATGACAAACCACAACCATCATAGAGTTTTAATATATCTACTCATAAAATATCATATAATATCAAGAGCATAGAATAAAAATGTTTTTTCTCGAAGGACAGTGCTAGCGTGACACCAGTTTTGGTGTCGACACCAGCACTTTTTGGCCCAAAACAAGGGCCTAGGGCCCACATCAGGGGCTGATTTTTTGGGACCATATTCACCTCATCATGTAGATCATCTCAACAAAATATCAATTCAATCTAAAACTTCTAACCTGATCAAACATTGAACTCTATTTATCACCGTTTATTTTCTTACCGTTGATTTCTAACTGACTTCTAACCAACGTTTGATTCGGTTAGACGTTTTTGAATGGATTGAGTTTTTGTTGAGATGATCTACATGATGAGGACAACATGGTCCCAAAAAATCAGCCCCTAATGTGGGCCTTAGGCCCTTGTTTTGGGCCAAAAAGTGCTGGTGTCGACACCAAAACTGGTGTCACGCTAGCACTGTCCTTTCTCGAAATAATATTTAACAATCCGGTCATTTTATTTTAACTTTCATTAAGTAATAAACACACATGCATAATGTATATATACACTTAGTCACTAAGATTACTCCCATGCAGAAATCTTGTACGTACGAAATTTTTGGGAAAAATACAGTAAAAATACTTTAGTTTGGAAAAAATGCACTAAAGTCACCATTTTCAAACTAAATACAAAAATAGGACCCTCCTCTAATTTTTACTCAAAATCTTCTAAAAATACCCTTTTAGCTTTTTACTGTCTAGACCTTTTATTATTCAATGTAGACCATTTATTCTTCAATCTAGACCTAATTCTAGACCCACATGTGGGATCATTTCATCTAAAAAAGTAAAGATATTTTGGGGTAAAATAAGGAGTGGGTGTTGTTTTTGTTTTTAGTTTCAAAATGGTGATTTGAGTGTAATTTTTTAAAACTAGTGGGTTTTTTATGTAGTTTTCTCAAAAAAATTTTGTTTCATTTTTTTAGATATGTTTATAAAACTTATTTGCATGTTTGCATGGGCGGCATGCATGATAGCTTGTAGATGTGATAGTTTGGCCAACTAGGTTAATTTTTTGTGGATCCCCTTTAAATCTTCTGATAATACTTTTTTTTTTTGATCGATTCTTCTAATAGTAGTTATCATTCAAATTTGTTACCCATCGCATCAAGATTTTGATGTTTGAAGGGGAAACTAACCTGCCATAATTAAAGTACATATTTTATATTTATATACTTATATATTTACTTGTGATTATATATTTTCTTTTCTTTTCAAATATATATATATATTATTAATTATCAACCATTACCCCTAATTAATCTGTTAGAGATATTGTTTATAATTCTTATTTATGTATAATGGATGGGTATTATTATCTTTGCTGTAGATGTGAAGTTTGGCCAACTAACTTAAGGGTTTGTGAATCTAGATAGGCAGGTGATCGAATGTGAATGCGTGCAGTTTACAATCTCCATATATAATATACGAGCCCTTCTACACGCATGTGAGTTGGCAAGTTATGCGGCACATTATTATTTAAAAAAAAAATTACATGTGGTCCCACTTGAAAACAAATCTTAAACTGATTTAATATGAACGATGAGGAGATTATCTGCACAAAAATTAGCCCTTGAATCGTATTTGAGTGAGCCCTAAAATTGGTGTAAGTGGAGTGTAAACTAAATGTAAATAAAAACGGATATTTTGTGGGTCCAATGATGTTGATGTGTAGTCTGATATGATCTAGACATAGAAGATATTGTCATAAAAAAAAATTCATCACTTGGATCGATTCCATGCGACCCAGTGACAAGTGTAAACCAAATGTAAATAAATAAATATGGTTACTGGATACAACCATCATTTTTAAAAAAAATTTATAAAATAGGTTACAGGATATATCTGGTATTTCGAAAAAGGTTAAAAAATAAAATAGTAAGGGCATTACTACAGCTTGTATTAGCTATTTTTAAGGGTGGCGCCACATAGGCGCTACAAGGGCGTCACCAAAATGCCCAGATCTACTAAGATGAAGCGCCATGTCACCTAAAGCGTGACAAACACGACGGCGCCATGAGGCGTAATGAATCTTACCATTAACGAGTCACTTCCACTCTAATAAAAGGGGAAAAAGACGAGATGAAAGGATATGAGAGCAAAAAGAGAGACTCCTGGAGAAGGGACCTGAGCGCCATCACCTAGAGTCAAAGCGCCACCATTACAGAAGGTAAGGCGCCTCCTCTAGGGCGTTCTCACTAGGAGTATTCAAGAGAGACGAGAGGGAGAAGGCGCCACGAGGAGGTCTGGGTCATATCGTTATACTAATGGTATCTGTCGTACCAATCATGAAGATCCTGGTCAGAGGATCATTCTGACACTTATAACAGAATGATCCCCTCGACACGGGTCCAGCCCCTTAGGGAATATACAGAGATTTTGTAATTTTTTCAAAGAAGGAAAGGGAATTAGGGCAGGTAAGGGAAATAAAGGATCCTCAAGATGGAAAGGCTATAAATACCACAAAAAAGAGAAGTTCCAAAGGATATGAGACAGAAGATTCAGACCTTAGGATTCTTTTCTCCTAAAGGCACAAGACTCTCTCTCTCTCTCTCTCTCTCTCTCTCTCTCTCTCTCTCAACGACCTTCTTCTCCGATCATTTCATTCATCTTCACATTAGATGGAGTAACGTTCTTTCAAGAGTTACAGGTCAGCTGTCTAAAAAGGGGCTCCTGCGACTCGAGGTTTCCTCTTTTAACACATCATCTTCACCTAAAACACCCTATACACAGCTCAAAGTTGTAGCAACCGCCCACCCCCATGTAACAGCTTCCTCTCTCACTCATTTTTCTCTCTTACCATCTTGTCTTCTCAAGAGGCTTGAAATGGTCGGCTGGGGCTGCACTATAGCAAAGTACAACCCCTTACAAATAGTAAAGATATAGAGATTTGATGAAAAAATGAGCTAACTTTAGGGGTTGATGTATGTGGTTCGCGATCTAAAATTTAGTTTTCAAAAATTAATTTACATCTAAACTAACTATGTATGACATTCAAAACTATTTTTTGCCTTTACTATAAATTCCTAGATGATTTCATTGAAAACAAAGGAAACAAATTTTTTTTTAGGAGTTTATTGTAAATTCTAATTAAAACAGTTTAGGATATATAATTAAGAAAACATATTTTTACTAGTGGACCACCGAACGACACTTAAGATATTGGCTCGGCCTTTTATTAATGGACAGAGAAGTCACCCGGTTTAAAATTCATAAGGGGTTGGCTGGCTTTGTGTTCTTATATATTCTACACGCACATTAATTCGTGAGGATGATCTCCTCTTCAGCATGTAGATCGTTACTAAAAATTGTAAGTGTTTTTGGCAGCCCCCATTTGGAATACACTTCCTAATTTATGAAGTTGCTATTTACAAAGATTTATAAATTTTTTTGGCAACTCCTTTGGAATATATTTACTAACTTATGGACTTCTTATTTTTGAGTCCTTTTTGGACTAGGATTCCTATTTTATGGATACCTCTTGTAATAGCTATAAATAGGGAGGTCCTAGGACATCCCAAGGTATCAAATTAAGAGCTTTGGTGTTCTTAAAGTTCAAGGATAAGTAAACTTAGGATTTTGGTCTTCTTGTGTGCTTCTTGTGAGTTGTGAGGATGAGGTTTTGAGAAGTGAGAGATCTCTGTAATCATCTTCATTGTATTAATTAATTGAATTGATCGTGCTTTTGTCCGAGGATTTTATCCGAGTTTGGAGTTATCCTCGTAAATCTTGTGTCTTGTGTGATTAGTTTCTTTGTTCATCTTATTTTCTCGTTCTTGTTATATCTTTCTACTTAATGATCGCTGGGTTAGGGCCTAAAAATCCTAACAAAAATCATATCACTCAAAACTTCTAGTCCTATCAAAAGTTAATTGTGTTAGGATTTTCGCCTGTTGAATGCTTATGATTCACCACAAACAATGACAAGCAAATACTAACACAAAAAATAATAGAGAAAAGAGACAAAAGAAAACACACCACAAACGATTTACGTAGTTCACCACTCTTTGGCTACGTTAACGGTAAAGAACAACTTCTTTCACTAAGATCAAAGAGATTGCAAAGTAAGCCACAATCTCAACTACTCTGATCACAAGCTTCTCTTTATCTTACTTCTCAAACTTCTCTCTACAATATTGCTCTCACAATATTCTCTCTATTCTCAGACTTACAACCCTTTCAAGAGATCTCACACTCTCAATGTTATTTTTCTGAATGTTTTAGGTTAATGCCCTACTCTCATATTTATAGCCTCCAATAGGTATCCCAATCCTAGAAGGAAAAGGGAATCCTAACTAAATATGAAAATGAAACCCACCTAAAATAGTAGTTCCCTCAAATACAATAGAAAAGAAGTTTCTAAAACCTTGATTGATTTTTTTAAAACTTCACAAATTGGACATAAAAGGTAATTGAACAATTTATTTTACACAATCTGTTAGGGTCTACATATATAGAAATGATTCAAGGGTTGATCTACTGTGGGGATGATCTACTCATCATCTAGATCACTCTTACACAATCTGGTAGGGCCTACATTTAAATAATCTAAATGTTGATTTTCTGTGGAGATGATCTAATCACTATTTAGATCATTGCCTTCTGAAATAATATCATTATTTTTTTAATTAATCTAAAATTTTAACTTGATGAACTTAAGAGCGTTTTTATCTAAATTAGAGGGGGACATCCGTTGAAATAAGATCTCTTTACTAATACTATAAATATATATTTTTTGATCGCTAGTATAGATATTTATTTGTTAATAATGGTAATTATATATTTTTTTCTTTTTTATTTAGACTTATATATGAAGTACATACCATATATTTTTCCAGTGGTTTGATAAAAAAAATAAGTTGCAGAAAATGTAGCATAGTGGTTGGGAATTTTCTGTTCTCTTTTTTCCTTCTGGAAATAAAAAATTTGTTATCGGGTGTTTCTCATTGAGAAGATTATTACATCAAGAAAATACGTCTTCCAGATTAAAAACCATAAGAACCCTTGTTTAGAAGTTTCCTTTGGAATTAATGTGACTTTTCATGAGAATGATCTATAGATGAGGAGGCACATGAAAGCAAATAGACAGATGTAAACTAAGTGTAATAATAAATCAAAGTGTAACACTTTTTTTTATGTGAATAAAGTAGTAGTAAATATCCGACCCAACTTATTTATCCGAAATAAGTTAAAATAAAATAAATTAAAATAAAATCTAAAACTTAAATTAAGAGAACCGTATCTAAAATTCTTAGATCGTACCGTCTTCACCAAACTCAACCAACCATGCAAGTTACTATTATTATCATGACAAATGTCATTAGCATATGGGATCCGGGTGGAGCAGGTTCCAACCTTGAGGACAAGGTTGTTTTCAAGGCGGGTGGAATGTTATGTGCGTGGATTTAATTTAATGTTTTTATTTAGTGGTTTAGTTATTTAGGATTTTTAATTTATTTTTAGTTAAATGTATGCCCTAATTCTTCGTATTTAGAGATATGGGTNTACCCACATACACAAATAATATCCCTAAAAATATGGAACTCTACCCACTAACAAATAACAACTAAACTAATTAACCCCACGTTTATCTATCTTCTAAATTCCTAAAACATAGTCAACACTTTAACTACCGATAACTTTTGGAAGACTAATTCTACTAACAATCCATATCTCTAAATACGAAGAATTAGGGCATACATTTAACTAAAAATAAATTAAAAATCCTAAATAACTAAACCACTAAATAAAAACATTAAATTAAATCCACGCACATAACATATTTTAGATTATATTTTTTATGATAAAACGACCCCTCTTATACACGCTTCGCATGTGTGAGTTAGCAAATTATGCGGTGCGTTATTATTAAAAGAAATGAGATTACATGTGGTCTCACATGAAGACGAATTTTGGACTGATGTGATCTGAACTTTGGGGAGATCATCTGCACAAAAATTAGCCCTTGTATCATATTTTTGAGTGAGCCCTAGAACCGGTGTAAGTGAAGTGTAAACCAAATATAAATAAAATATATATTATGTGGGTCCACTGGTGACGATATATAGTCTGCTGGAATTATTTAGTTAATTTAATAATTCTTTTTTGAGTGAAAAATAGTTTTAATTTTATTTCTTGAGTTGTGTCTCTTGGGGGTACCTTTTAAGGGCCATGAGAAATTTGTCTCTCTGAAGAGACATCTTGTGGTTTGTGGAGAGTCACCATAGACTCTATATAAACCCCTCTCCTCTTGTAGTCGGGAATCAAGTTTCATGAAGTTTTAAACAAGGTTTTGTGAGTCATGTTTTTGAGTAGTGCATGAGAGCACAGTGTTCATCCGTTCGCTAGGGCATAGAGATTGGAGTGCTACTTCTGTACGACGCGATCGTTGTATTCTGGGAGACAGACATCCATTAAACCGTCGGCGCTGTTGCGGAGACGAATTTATCTTAAAGACATTGTGTCTAACACAAGCCTCGATCACTTTTAGATAAGTTTTCTTCTTTAATTTATTTTGATTTTACGTTAATCAATTTTTTCAAGAAATCTGAACCAAGTGTAAATAACTAAATAAGGTTACAGGACATATCTAGTAGTTTAAGAAAAAAGATTTTTTTAAAAAAATATATATATATATTATTGTAAGGACCTCAAAGCCGTAGTAACGCCTACCCTTGTGGCGGTTCCCCTCCCTCTTTTTCTCTCTCTATCTATCTCTAACCTTTTCCGATTT
Source organism: Macleaya cordata (assembly GCA_002174775.1). Lineage (NCBI taxonomy): Eukaryota > Viridiplantae > Streptophyta > Magnoliopsida > Ranunculales > Papaveraceae > Macleaya > Macleaya cordata. The sequence goes on along the minus strand of MVGT01004392.1, from coordinate 575,444 downwards.
CTCAATGGCTTAAGGCGGCTGCATCCAGCCGTACTATTAGCTGATGCAACCTCTTATACTAGTAAAGATATGATCGACCAGATCATCTAGGTTTATTTCAATGACTGTTGACCAGAATATTTACTACACACAATTTAATTAATGCGAGAGGTCAAGCTAGGAGAGGTACATCTCAGAATGAGTTTGTTAAGCGTGTGGCGGGGGGCAACGCGTAGTGCGTTTAGACATCTAACTCATACTGCCGCTTTCTCCTATCTCTCTCTCAGCCCTGTTCTAGTTAAGTAATATATGTATTGAGAAAATTCTAGTCTCCATTAAAATTCTTGTACTAGGGTTTCAGTTTCAGGTAGCAAGAAGGAAATAATTGAAGATCTGAAGTGGTAGATCAGAGCGCGGAGTTGAATCCTTCTACATACTATGTGTTGAAGGTAATCAACTTAACTTTTCTTCTTATATCTCTACTAACTATTAAGTGATCTTGTGGAAATTAAAAAAATTTAGAACTTATTTTAATTTTTTTGCTGCGTTTTTTTTTTGTAAAAACTTTGATTTCTATCTGTAGCAAAATAAATGGCGTTCAAATTCTTTCAAACTTGAAAGCTCAATGAAGATATTTTTGTACTTTCTCTCTCCGTGAAAGTACTGCTGGGAGAGATTAAAAAAAGGTGATGCCATAAAAAAAATGTGATGCTACAGCTACAACTGCTTATACAACAAAGTGCATTAACAGTGGGTTTTTAGAGTAGTTAATTTTGATTCTTCTAGAAGTTGTTTTAGACGCCGGATTTCCAACAATTTTCAAAAATAACCACCGCCATGCGAGCCATGAAAAATTAAAAAAACATATATTTATATTAATAATAAAGAAAAATTCATGACAATATCTAAAAGACGTGATTTAGTTTTCTACTGAAAAGTGAAATATAAAATTTTAAAAGCTAGCTTCCTTATCAAACATAAAGAAAAACAAAAGTTATAGTTCAAGGTAGGGCCCACACGAGATTGCCAACTCTCTATGTCGGGAATCTGCATGTTAATAGTTGATTTTTTTTTAATGGTGAAGTAAATAATATCTTTCTTTTCCTTTTTTTTTACTACAACACTCTTTCATTTGGTTTCATTTGTAACTATAGAAACCCCTCAATCCTCACTTACTCATCTTGGTTCTTATAGGGTTTGTTTGGTTTCTGTTTTGCAGGCTCCTACTCCATTGGAACCTTCAACAAAAGCTTCACGTCTTCACTCTCTCTCAACCGTGTTCTCTTGCAGGTTCTCTCTCCGTTGTGTTTTGCAGACTTCAGATAGAAGGAGAAAGGGTAGAAGAGCCCGATTCACCTTGAAAGTGGTCTGAATCGGTATGCACAGTACTGTATTCACGTTTATTGGTTTTTGTTTTTTCTTTTCTTTCTATTGGAGTTAGAAATTTTAAAACAATGTTATTTCTTGTGAGAATGATTAATTTAGGTGTATCATCTTTACTGAAAATAATTTCATAAATCTTCTTTTTGTAGGCGTTATAATACTTTGTAAAATAGATCACTCATCACTCTTGCATTTCAATCGTATTTGATGGAGTTAGAAATTTTAAAATTGACTCATTTTTGTGAGAATTTCACTTTCACTGAAAATCAGTACTTGAGTCGACTCCATACCAACCCCACAAAATTTTGTTAAATGGTCAGTTTTCTTAGTTAATACGAACCCCTTGCACGTGTCTTATATGTATTCTTTATGCTGAGCAACTTGAACTTGTTCATATCATAAATGTCATCACACTGAGTTTGTATTAAAAAAATACACGTATAAAAGGATAAAGTCTACTTTTTCTCTGTTATCACTACACTTATTCTTACAACTCATTTACTCCAACATGCGTGTGGATCAAGTCTAGGAGGAGATGATGATCAAGGGTTGATTTTGATCTATGTGATGAAAAGATCATCCTCACAAATGTCAGTCACTAAATCAATACATGCAAACTCTACAAACAGGCGGAAGCAAAGTTTAAGACAAGGTTAATAGGATGGAACATATAATAAATTTAAGAATTAGGATGGCATTGTGTAATTAGTAGGAGAAAGATAAGCATTTTGTAATTACAAAGATTTCAATCGTCTACAATGTAGGTGAGGTTTGGTTGCCCTTCCATAGTTGGGATTTGGGAGGTGTTTGGGTTCAAAATTTGTAAGCGTTGTTTGTTGCACAATTCTATTACAAGGATCGGTCCAATAATCTGTCTAATTAGATAAATTTTTGGATCGATCCCGAAATTATTTTCGTTTGTTGTTGGTGTCTGACTTATATTAATAAGTGAGAATTCTCCTATCACCTAAAAACAAATTCTAGCTAAAGTTGTTTTTTTTTGGAAAATGTAAAAAAAGTCCCTAAAAAAAAAGTCATTGTGATTTTAATCCTTTTTTATAAATTTAGTCCTTAGTTTTGGACATAAAAGTCATAAAAGTAGGGACTAAATTTATAAAACAAGGACTAAAATCACAATGACTTTTTTTTCAGGGACTTTTTTTACAAAACCCCTTGTTTTTTTTTTTTCTTCTAAATATAAACTTATATGTACTAAGGTCCTCATTTTTCGCTCTCCACACATTGCCAGCTCTCCTTACATTTTTCTAATTTTTTTTCAACTCTTTGACCAAAAACACCATCCTTCTCGTATTTAATTTATGAAAGTCTCAGGTTGAATTAAGGAATGATATAAAACCATAATGTTCAAATGTTACATTTTTTTTTTCTACTAAAGTACATAGAATCTGACCTTAATTAAATCAAACAAAAATTATATTTTAAAACAATAATAAAAAATAACATATCGGTTTGGACCAGAAATTTCTGTTACAGAATATTCGACAAAATTATTTAGAAATTTTAATTCATAACTAGCAAGGCATGGATTTCTTTAAAAAAAAATGAATTTTTTATTAAATAATTAAAAATTTTAGTTGTTTTAGATCAGGCCATATGTTTATAATGTAGGTTTTTTTTAACCCACACTTAAGAGAGAAGATTTTGTTAACCCAATAATAGATAATAGATTGGGTCATATGTTTATAATATATATTTTTTTAATCTACACCTAAGAGAGAGGGTTTTGTTAACCCAAAGATTTCTCCTATAGTATATTACTAGCCCCCATATCCCGTGGAAGACACATGCTTCTTTTTTTTAAAAAAAAAATTGAATTTTTTTTTTAGATAATTAGAAAATTTAGTTGTTTTAGAATTTAAAAAAGACTTCTCCTATGGATATATTATTTTAAGTATTTTATTTTTTGGAAATTATTTTATTTAGTGTG